>JAJJJQ010000015.1:0-563988 GCA_021014315.1 Aureobasidium mangrovei | reverse complement strand
CGGCCACAGTCAGCTGAAAACTGGGCATCCCGTCCGCTCTGCCATACATAAGCAGTTGAACGGCAGATTAGTACTACGGTCGGTGACGACGTGGGAATCCCTGCTGCTGTACGTTTTGCTTTTCCTCTTTTTTTTCCTCCATCGTGATTCGATCTCATACCGCTGGAAATCGGATTTTCATGGTTCAAGAATTGATATGACTACACAGTGATCCTCGACCTTTTCTAGAGCAAATGTACTACGACCTTCATGGCTTTCGCGAGCCTTAATGACGAAAATTGGTGAGAAATCCACCTCCTCCGGCAGCATGTGGGTTAGATGTATAAACACTTTAGCTGCTTACGATCATCTCGCAAGATCAGGGTGTAGTCAGCTCTTGTGTTTCTTCATTCTAAATGTTGGTTGCATAACATGGGTGGACGAAAGCAAGTATTGAGGATTGTCGTGCACATGGTAATGGTTGCATTTTGGACAAAACTGAATTAGAGGCATCGCTCTCCAGTCACCTTCTTTGTGACACATGGGAAGGTAGTCATGTGAGTTGAATGAATGCATGCATGACTAGGTGCGTTAAAGCCCTTGTGAACAGGTATATATCGAAGAACCGATGTTGTGATGCAGATAAGAGTATTGGACAGGGTCACCCAAGCAGCATCCAGTGACGGAGCATTTCTATCCGTTACGATACTCAAGGCTCTTCCGCCAAACTGTATAGCTGCTACTTGCAAGATGCTACTATTAGCAGTGACTGTTTAATTGGCAAATACTCTCATCGAAATCGCAATTTCTCATACAGGATGAGCAGGCAAAGTTCTCACCACACACGAGCAAGCAGCTATCGAGCGAGTCATGGAGCGCTGGCGTGAATTCACAAGCGGCCTTGGATCTTGCCTACCTCACCTTTTACCTAATACGCACCTCTACAGGAAGATGTACTGAGAAGGGCAAAAGAGCGCGTTCGTTACATACCCACAACACCGTTGAGCGAGCTGCAGCCCATCTACGACATAAAACGATAGTCGACCGGTGGATGCAAGCACCAATAGGGTCTTGTGGAGAATGCCCTTACGCCCGTACACCAGCAACGAGGATCTCCATCCATCGCCGCATACTATAGGTATTATAGCGAGACATGTCGCTATAGGCAGGGACTCTGAAACAAGCAGCCTGTAGGGGCAGTTGTGTCCCCACAGACGTTGATCGACACTGCGAGTCACCTGGTTGCTGAAACATGAATAGAGGCGACGGGAATGGCGAGCAGATGATCGCCGTTGTGTTTCTGATACCATCGTCTCATAGTCTCGCCGACGTACTCCGCATCATATACTGAGACGTGGCCGTTCGAGATCAATGTATGGGTTTTTGAGCCTCCGTCTTGTGTGATCGCCATTGCCATTATGGACGTTGATGTAAGATGTTGAAACGTTGTGTGATCTTCGTGGCTGATAAGCGTGTAACAGATCTTCGTGCTTCGTGGGTGAGACATCAATACGATCTGTGAAGACCTAGCCGTTGCGTCTGTGAGGTCTTCCTTCTGCAGGTGGTGTTTCGATGCTTGCGTCAAGGAACGGTCCGCTATGTTTTCACTGGAAGCTCGTGGGGCGATGGCGGTGGTGCTCGGGTAGAAACGTTGAGTATGTGCGGAAGCGGTGGTGGAAAGACTGGTAGAGTCTGGAGGTGGCTTGCGAAGAGGCAAAGAGATAGACTCTATACGCTCCACACTCGAATCACTCGTGCCGCACCGTGACACAACGGAGTGTACCACAGATGGGGGATTGAACTATCATGGGGCATATCGGATTTGGATGTTGTAAGAACAAGTTTCATGCGCTTCAATGTCACTCGCGAAGAACTCACCTCTTAAGATTCCTAGCGAGATTAGCAGAGACATGACCCAGCACGAATTAGACAAGGCGGATCTTCGCCTCTGCTGGCTATTCCCCGAACTTCGAGCGTTGAAGCATCAGGTCATGGTGGAGCTTTACAACCGTTAAATAGACGTTGGTAAAATCGGAAGATCTTATCAACCGGTAGATAGTGGGAGCAACCTAAAAGATCCACCGTGGGGTTGCTTTGGCCAAGAAGAGATGCCACAGGTAGTTCCAGGTATGCCTTCGAGAATCAGACGCTGCGAAGGTGAGCATCCTGTTGTGCTAATCAGCAGGCGTATACTGTATTTCAATGAACCTAAAACCGCAAGCAATCTTCAAAGTGAAATTCACCCGGCCAATTTTTCAGAAAATCTGACAACCTCGAACAGCTTGAGAGATGGTCGTTCGAATGAGATAAGAGGTAGATACGGGGCTAGAGTCAGTCTCACATCGCTCTCGAGCCAAAGCATAATGAAACAATAGTAAAGAGTCACCGATCAGCTGCATCTTGCCAGTAAACATACCGTTGATATGCCCGCAACCGTGAGCAATTGGCTATTCATGTTGGATGTCAAGCAACACGTTGTGCTTCCGCTGTTTCGTGAACCGCAAGTGCTCCGCCCGGATAGGGTCCAGACCGTTTACAGCTTTCTGTAAACGACGCTTAATAGAGACCGGACATTCATGGTCTATGCCTCCCCAAAATATAATCCAGCCCGTTCGATACATCAGTAAGAGCTGCATGCAAGCAAACGGCTTCTGGGCGGCCATCGGATGCGTGAACACCCCAAAGTTGAAACGATAAAGGACGTTGCGGCTGTATTGGGGGTGGAACCATGGAGAGCAGCACGAGCAGTTTCTGAGTGAAGCACGGGGGTCTCTGCTCTACACACATACATGGGTGTGGTATGTGAGCTTGCCTTTGATTGTACATGCAAGACAGAGGAGGATCTGCATCCGCGATCTCAAATCAGTACAGCTCATCCGGAGTGTGCAACTACCAGATCAGGGTGACCGAACGCCTCAGTACTTTATCGAAATAAGCAATTTATGGAGCTTGGTGCCTGTTACCAGGTAGCTGGCGCAGCTGCATGAGACACAGCATGGGCTGGAGCTGAATCTGGGGAGTACACACGACCGTGCCGTGCATGAACCCAACGAAGGGTGAACATTTCATGTCGTGAGACCTTCGAGAAGAGAGCTTTGTCACCGCGTCGTATCTCAGCTATCGCACTCCGGCAGCCAAGGCCTTCGAGAATGCTCAGCCAGGTCGGAAATAACCCGCTGACAAAGGGAACGAGAATTTTCTGAATGATATGGCCGAGGGGTCTGTGAACCCACACGTGCCACGCTCAAGATTAACAGGGTCAGTATGGGAGACCTTGGGTAGCCAGGTGTCAAGCGGTACGGGCCATCTAAGGGTCTATCTGGGGGAAATGACTTGAGGGTCCAAGCGAGCATGAAACGCGAAGTTTTACTCGCTCTCCGTCGGAGGGAACTAAGGAAAGATTTTCTTCTCGAATTCGGGCCATGGAAGAAAGAGGAAAGCATTGGCGCTCCGAAGGTCGGCGTTCTGTGCATGTACGAATCGGCCTCCAGCAGGACGGAAGCTGGGATGACTTTGTGGCCGTTGTTGACTCCAGAAAGAGCGTTGAAATTAAGGAGACGCGCGGTGTGCAAAGATCGCGGATTGTCGCGTAGTCTTACGGTCGAGGCTGTGTATTCTTCTAAAACAAGCAAACAATGCAAAGCTGCATCATGGCGTGTTCGATAGCGCCAACGAACATGCAGAGCAGATGATGCTACTGGCATGATCATCCAAAGGAGCCGCATCTTGACCTTGATCCTTCACCGTTCCGTTTTGAGGTAGCAACGGTATGCATGATCCCACCACCAAGGCTGCGAAGGGGGCGTATCCTCCCAATCGGCTGCGCAAGCCGAGTTTCGGGGCTGCCGGAAAGCAAAAATCGTAAGAGCTGAGATTTTAGCAATGTGTGACCGTGCCTGAGCGATGCGGTGAAGAGATGATCATTTGTGCGACGGCGCAGCGAAGCAGGCAGAATCAGGAGAAGGGCCATGGAATGCTGTTTGATATGCACAGAAATTGAAAATGTGTGGATCAATCGTGGAAAAAGCAGAAAATCGTGATGCGGCTTATTATACACGCACCCCTGATGATCCGGGGAACAGTTCGAAGAAGTTGGCAGAAGAACCAGGGACTCGGAAAGCTGTTGGCACTTCCAACATAATCGCATCCCATTGAAGCACCCCTATGCCAGCTTTCGATCACTATGACGATTTGCCGGCACAGAGGTGGGTTCTCCTTGGAAAATCGTCGATTCCTTGACAGCCGTCGAGGACAAAGCCAAAGCCACGTGTCACACGGGAACCCATCAACCCCATCTCAAAGGGGTCGATCATGCAAAAAACAAAGTTCCGGCATCAGGCATCTACAATCTTCTGTTTCTGTCCTGAACCAGTCTCTCGGGCGTGTCGGCTGGACACACAAGCAAAGCACAGCTGGCCTGGCCATGAGTGGTCGGCTCTAAGCGAGTGGTCTGAGATCAGTGTGGAAAATGCTTCCATGAAAATTCTACAGGCCTTCGGTCGCTTAGACCATTAGTTATTAGATTGAGAATGCTTTTTACCTGACGAGATTGGGCTTGGTGCGACGTCAGGTCAAAGACGCGGACGGACGAGTCATGCCTGGCAATCGTTTGATGAGCGTTTTGTAACGACGACAGCGCAATTTGCCACGAGAAACCGGCGCCCGCATCTTCACCTTGAGACAGCTGTATCGGCCGACCGTTGACCGGTTCGGTGTTTTTGGCGTTGTCTCAAACGGACCAAACCTTGACATGGGTCGCTTACTGCTTAGCTGAGCGAAACCCCGCCAGGCATTCGTTGCTGACGCGAGCAGCGAGTCTGAGAACAGGGCAGGTACCTGGAGCCTGGGCAGCAAATGAAAATGGGCAGCCAGGCGTTGCGCTGCTGCAGGCCTGCGGCACAGTCAGCAGGGAGCATGGAAGTCGAAGGCCGCAAGACAAGATGAAACAAGGATAGGACATGTAGATTGATTGCTGCCTCTTGATCGTCTGCGTAGAAACGTCACAATAATCCATGTGTTCCAAGATTAGCCTTGTCAGCCTTGCCTTGCCGGACGGATACGAATGTCCGCCGGGCGGCGGTGACTCCTTTTCGCGCGGTCCTTGCCATGAACCCACGGGCCACACTTGGCCGTTAGTCACCCTTCTGCTTCAAGTTGCATCATGCCAATTAGTCGTGTCGTCTATCTCTGCGACTGATATATAGATGCCTGCCTACTCCCACTATCCGCTCTTTCCATTCCATCCACAGCACACCTACAATCTTCCATCTCCATCAAGCTCAAGGAAGCATCAAAGCTCAGCTCATCTACTCTCCACCACTCAATCAACACTCTTCAAGCCACCCACACCAACCAAAATGCCTGCCATGGTCGAATTCCCTCCTTGCCCTGGCCCTCCCCCGAACAGGCCTCTTCCTCCTCTTCCCAAGTGAACTGCCCGTCACACTTGAGCAGTTCTTGGACAATCACCCCGCCATCGTTTCACGATGAGCTATCGCCAGCGCGCCAGTCGTGCATATGAATATCCACCCATTCATCACCTGCCCACCTCCAGCATTGCACCTGCATTGACTTGATTGCACCTTGGAAGTGGGCACTGTCGAGCATCTTCTTTCATTGGATCCCCACTCTTCAATTCGAAGCATGATCCGCAGCCTGCATGTCTCCACCCCCGCCGCCCGCGCAAATCAGCGGCTCATCAGGCACATGCTCACGATTTCGTACGCTTCGAAATCTCCACTTCGCTTCCACAAGCATGCGGCTCGAAGACGATTCTATCTCTTATCGCTCACCGCTACCATCAATGAGCGGCGCGCGCCGGCCGGCCGGCCGCCTTGTTTGCTACTCTTAACGTTTTCAATCGACGATGTTTCACATCCTCGACACGCTTTTATGGACATTGTTGTTGCTTCTTTTGGATGGCCGATAACGGCCATGGTCTCGTACTTGGTGTTATCTTCTTGGGGGCATGGGAACATTTTACTTGCATCGATATACCCAATGGCAGCAGACAGAATTGCGCCTCATCAGTCTTATTTTTATCAATCTACCAAAGTCTTTCTGCAAGCCATAACCGTTCTTCTCCACTCTCCGCGTCTCCATCTCCATTTCTGAACGCTCCAATCGCAACCTGTTAATGCTCCACGCTGTCACGCTGCAAGCTCATTTACGTTGGCCAACCCCGCCGTCGATGTATGTGCTGAATTGCGTAGAGGGAAGTCTTTTGGACTCTTTGCCTTCATTTCATCTCTGCCGGACTTCTGCAGGCCAATGACTCGCTGACTGATCCCGTTGATGGCGCAGAAAGGCGGAAACTTTGTGATCGCGATCTACAGGCACGGCATGTTAACTATAACGCCGCTGCATTATCGTTCAACTATATCGCAGTACACCATAAAGCTCGGTGTAGCTACATCATTGCCACTGCGCGATATCGCTAGCAAGAACGATGATGCATTCAGTACCGGAAGACAGCAAGGAGAAAGGCGGGACATGACATGGGCAGAGCCGAAGACGTTTCAGAGTGGGCAGCGAGGGTGACGACGTCCCTTCTCCTATCGAGGCTCTACGCCATGATCGACTTTACCTCCGCAAGATGCAAAGTTTCTCCATCGCAACCAACCTTTACAACGTGGCATGCGCGGAGAGGCGCGTGTTGCTGTCGTCATGAGGTAAGCAAGCACTGACTGGCTCCTGGATCCTTTTGGCCAGTTGATTGGGGGTTCCGTCGGCTCCGATCGGCAGGCAGCACGCACGTGCGAACGACTTACAAATGTTTGATGATACGAACATCTGAAAAAGGATACAAGACCGAGCGACTTCCAGTTGCGGCAATGGTCTTGATGTGGGCCTATGAATAACTTCTCGGCGGGCTGCACTTCACCCCACTCCTATCTGCAGGTCGTGGCTTGCATTTCGTGGAGACTTCACGCCCGCGACAATTCTGACTAGGCAACAGAACAAGCTGCGCCATGCTCTTTGTAAGTTGACAACCTATCTCGAACTCACATCCATGTCGTCTTGACATCAGCGTACTTGACAGCGCCGGAAACGCTCCTGCACGTCGGACTCGGCGACGCAGCATAGCACGACCTGTCAGTGGGTCATTTGCGAAACAGCGGAGTTCATGCAGGAGCGCCGACATGTGCAGTAGTGTTGCTGCATTGTAAAGACGACACCACTACGTACGTGGACGGCGCCGAGCTCCGCGCAACGCAATATCTTATCAAGCACACGCTTCAGAGAAAACGTCTTCGGAGCAGCCGACCGGGAGACAGCTCGAGCGGCTCACAAGTCTCAACAACAATCTCACGGCGGATTGCATTCCGTGAGGGAATCTGGATGGCGTGCCTGAGGTGTGCATTAAAGTGTGTATCCACTTTCAATATTGATTGGGGAAATCACCGCCTCGTCACGAGTTTAGCAGCCGCATATGCACTGCAAGTCAGGACCACGTGCCATGGCCCTCATTAAACCATTCATCTATCCAACAGGCTGCACCATGCAATATTAAAGATACGATGCGCATTGATGTGCTCGATTGATTGCGATGCCTCTTGGCGCTGCTTTTCTTCCAAATGAAATCTATTTGGTCATTCGCTGTTGCCTACAGTGTACAGCAGAGCACAGCGCATTGCAGCGCAGTGCAGCAAGGAAGTCACATGTCCTCTGTGACTTTGGTACTTTGCTCACAGTATATCTCTAGGCTCGTCTGAACAAGCGAGGCTGGCTGACAGACATACAGGCAGCGAACAACGCACAGCACGCCAGTTCATCTACCTCTCACACCACTCCTCTCCCCACTCGGTTCCTCCAAGACGTTTTTGCTTCAGCTGCTCTCTGTTGCCGGGATGGCCTGTAGAGTTCGGTACTTGGCAGCTTGCATGGCGCCAGCCGCAAGCATCAAGGTTGTTGGGGCTGAAGGCTGCATGCAAAGGTCCGCATGTGCCTGCCGACGACCGGACGCAGGAAGAAAAACGTGCAACTCTATGCGCGACACCATGCGCCCGCATCTCGTCAGCCAATCGAGCCACCTGCCGGGACGGCCCAGAGCAGCCGTGAGAGTATGTGAACATGTTTCCGCTAACGGACGATGTGCTCGAGTCGTGCAAACCAAAGCAAAGGATTCTCAGCTCAAGCTCCTGGGAGCTCCTGGATGTTGCTGGAGAGCTGATTGTGTTCACCAGGTACACATAGCTACACAAGCAAGGTTCCAGACCAGAGAGTAGCCAAGCGTGTCTTCCGCTGAAGGATTCAGAGATCAAACTCTGATGCTCCTTCGACTTCGGGAGCGGCCGAAAGTTAGACCATGGATCCTCCTCAAGCTGACATGCTGAGGTGCTGCGTCTTGTATAACGTTCCCTGCAGTGTCGTCTGCAGAAGCAGACTATCGACCGACGAAAGCTGCAGGAAGAGAGCGTTGTATGCCGGCTCCGCTAATCAGGCCTCGATTGTACACAGTAAGAACATGCTGGCAGCGTATGTAAGTAAAAACAGGTGGTCCCTGCTTCTCTGTTTGAAGATCGCAGACGCGTCCAGGTCGATGTACCTGCTGCCCTGGTACACACCAAGACCTTGGGACGACCCTCGCGTGATGGACTGTACAGTTACGACAGTCAGCACCATGCGTTCAATTCATACCCCCTTTTTTCCTTGTCTCCCAACCACCAAGCATCGAGGTAAGTCCTTTGTTTGCAGTGTTAAACTCACGTCTGGGCCGTAAGATCTTCAGCTCTGGACAAGGATCGGACTGAAGTCGCCAAGCAGATTCGTGGAACCTTCTCAGGCCTGTCTCCACTAGATCTCAGCTCTAGTCCAGTGGATCAGACCACCATCGATCACCAACTTCCACTCCCCTGATGGATCTCCAGCAACGAGTCAAACTTTAGAATCGTCCGCCGTGAGCAGCTGTGGCTAGCATTGCCTTGGTGAGATGCAGTAGAGAACGAAACATGAAAGGCCTGGAGTGTTGTCTCAACAAGGGACATGTCTTTGCTTTCGCGAATCTAACTTCATGTCCGGTCGGATCTCGCAATCCAAGACATCAAGGTGTCCTTGCTGTCATGTGGTGCACAGTTTCCAGAGTAGGAACCAAGACATCTTGGGGGTCTTTCCTGCCCCTGACAGACACGGTAGAGGATGCAGTTTGTGAGACGGTATTTCTCAACGGATTCACCTTCACTCTGCGTATTGCCGTGCACAACTTCTCCAAAATATGGTAAGTGGTTAGATCAAACTCTCGGCCGTGACTGGCAATCCATCTCTGCACAGTAATACAATTTCAGTAAGCAATGTTCAGTGAGCAGGGCCTATTATTCATGAGCACGTGTCGGCCGCTACTACAAATTCACGGACCCTCGTTCAAGCGGAACGATGTCTATAGGATCATTTTCTTGACTGCCATTATAGAGTCTCATCATCCAACGGATCTTGTTACAGGTGTAGCGTTTGCTTCAAGTCCGGAAAAGTGATACGATGTCTGGACGCCAGAGCGACTGGACAGGGTGACCCCATACATGAGGAAGCTCTGCGTCTGGCAAGACACCACCGTTTCGATTGCCATGCATGCGGGAAGAAATAAAGACAGAGTAAAGATTAGGTATCGATAAACGCCAGTTTATCTCGAGCAAAGATATATATCCAGACAAACGCTTATATTTCATTGAAACAACAGCCCGAGAACAAGGAAAGCAGGCAAAGGGTTGGAGCCTTTTTAGCCGTCTAAGCCTTTGCGTGGTCCTTGTCCTTCTTCTTCTTTTCCTTCTTCTGCGCTGCCTCGGCCATCAGCTGCTCAAAGGCAAGGTGGTCACCTTCCTCGTCGGCACTGCGTTGGGCCTTGGCAAACACCTCGCCGATGACGAGCAGGGCGTGGGCACGCTCGACGCGCTTGTCGACCTTGACAGTCTTGTCGTAGAGCACCTTGTCGCAGACGTCGCGCAGGATGCTCTGGATCTCAAACTTGGAGCCGCGCCAGGCAGCAGCCAGGATCTTGCCCGTCACGCGACGCTCAAACTCGGCCTTCTTCTCGTCGGTCCAGTCTTCGCCGCCGCGCTCCTCGGCACGCGCCATTTCTTCAATCTCCATCTGCGCGCTGATGGCAGTGCTGACGGTGCCCCAGGTCTCCTTGACGAGACTGCCCTTGTCCTTCAGGCGCGAGAAGAAACCGGTGACACCGCCGATGATGGGCTTCTGACTCTTGATAAAGGTGGCGGCTTTTTGAACGTAGGTTTGGCCGATGGCGTGCAGAATTTCCAGACCGAACGACTCCATCTTGAGGTTCTCGACTTCCTGCTCCATCTTCTTACGGAAAGAGGCAGTGACATCCTTGCCCTTGTCGGTCTCGGTCCACACGCTGACACGGTTGACAAGCTTCTTTGACAGTTCCTCGATGCGCTCCTCACGCGCACGGGTTCGCTCAGCTTCGAAAGCAGCCAGTTCTTCTTTTTGCTCCTTGGTCAAGCCACCCTTCTTCTTTTCCTTTGCACGCAAGCTCTTCTCCTCCTCAGTAATGCCAGCGGCCTCCATGCGGGCCTCCTCTTCAGCACGATCGGTGATGGCAAGACGAGTGGGCACGCCCTTTGGTCTTTCTTGCGAGTAGGCGGGCTCCTCGGGCTTTTCGGACAAGTCCATCTTCTCAACGCCCTCGGAAAGGTCGGCGGCAGCACCGGCGTGGGCATGAGCAGCGGACTCTTGGTGCTGCTTCTCCATGCTTGCTTTCTTTTCGTCGACGGCAGCGGCGGCAGCGGCTTCCTCGGCCTCGGCGGCAGCGTTCTCCTCTTCGTGTCGCATGGTGATTTCCATGGACTTCTCTAGATCCCGTACCATGGAAATCTCGCCAATCCTGCAAACGGTTCAGACGTGGTGGTTCGTGTGCGGCTTCAGTGCTGTTGCTTACCAGTCGGCGAAGGCGTGGCCACCAAAGATCTCGTTGAACATCTCCGAAGGGTCCTCTGCACTGTGGTAAGCCAGTGTCGACGCTGTTGCCAAATAAGATGTTCGTACCAAAACCAGTGTTGGGCATTGCGCCCTCTTTGCCGTACTCGTCATATTGCTTGCGGAGCTTCTCGTCGCTGAGCACCTGATAAGCCTCACCGATCTACACACTCGAGCGGTCAGCGATTTGAGAGTTTGGATCGAGTCGAGCTCAGTCACGCACTTCCTGAAACTTGGCACTCGCAGTCTCGTCGCCGGGGTTCTTGTCGGGATGCAAGCGGATAGCCAGCTTGCGGTATGCCTTTTTGATTTCGACATCCGAGGCGGTGGGCGGCACCTCGAGGGCGTCGTAGTATGAAGTGTCCTTGACCATGCTGCCGAGTAGAAGCGACTTTGTTGATGTTGGGCAGCGAGCGGGCGGTGGGGCGTGTTTTTGTAGCTCTCCTCGTCAACCCGCTGGTACGTTTTCTGGACAGACTGTACCAAAGATGTCGGACAAGGTCTGGAAGACTGTGTCTTTCTGAATAATGCGTCTGCGTGCTAGAAACAGGAATCTCAGGTTGCTGTCTTGGTAAAATGTTAATTTGGCGAGTAGGCCGCCGCGCAGACTTGTTTCTTGGCAGCGCTGACGTCGACCTTCATGTGAAAGCTGCCGCCTCTCAGCCTTGCATGTTTCACTTCTTCTGCACTCGAAAGACAGTGGCTGCCACAAGGCTTTTTTTCTTATTTTGTTTTGACGCGAAATCATCAGAAACAAACCCATGGATATGTGAACACACACCACCTAAATCGCTTCCATCACTCAGCCCCTGTCAAACCACGCCCATGCTTCCTCCCCTTGCACCGCCGCCTCCACCACTACGCCTACCCTCTGCACAATGCCGTCCGCTCCTATCTCAAACTTGGCTTTGTGGTATTCGTCAGCTACTCTCGCATCGTATAACAAAAATCGCCATTCCAACAGCCAATGCTCTGCCGAGACGTGACGAAATGTGAGCAAGACGTGTTTGCCCTCAGTGGCTGTTGCATAGAGTGGCAGCCCTGCAGAACCTGCTCCTTCAACATCCGCCTCTGTGCTCAGCATGCCTAGAGGGGCCTGGAGACTAATATTGAGAGTTCCATATCCCGGATGCATGTAGGCGCCCGTGTAATTCTGCAGAGGAAGACGTGGCTGTACAGGGATCGAGGGCACGCTTGGATAGAGCTTCGACGGAAGACTTCGCATCTGCTCTTCTCTCTGCGCCGTCATGTCCCATGCCCTAAAGATCCTTAGTCAGGTCCTCCAGCATGGTCACGCGCACTCACGTCTTGTTCATATCCACAAACTCCGCTTCTGGCACTTCCAGGAATTGATCGATCAATCGCCAACCTATAGCTTCCATCGCACTGTTCTGTGAGTTCTGGAACACGACCAGACCGAATTTGTGATCAGGCAAGAACTTGAAGGTCGACGCATAACCCGCGATACCACCATTGTGAGAATGGACTTTCTCGTTACGGTAGATGCTTCCGGAAATTCCCATTCCGTAAAAGGTTGGCCCTGTGTACGGTGGTTCTTCCAGCGCCTGTATCGACAAGGGAAACTTCAAAATCGCATGTCCGTCCTTGGATACGGGGCCCGATTCGTACATCAATGCACGCACCCAATGAGCGTAATCGTTTACGTTGGAGATGACACCTCCGGCTCCGTTGGACGGCACGAAGAAATCCAGCGGCCACTTCTTGTAAGACGACGTTTCTTTGTCCCAAATATAGCTGTCTGCCATCTTACAATCCGGATTCGACTTTTGGCAAGTCGTGGCGTCTGCCAGGGAATAATAAGACTCATTCATACCGAGCGGCTCGAAGATCCATTCGCGCAGCAATTCAGCCTGTGACATTCCAGTCACGGATTGGAGGACATGCGAGACGGCGCTGTAAAAGAGATTACAGTACTGAAAAGTAATCCTGAACGCTGCGCTAGCATGCACATAACGCATAAGGTAGGTTATGTTCTTGGGTTCCAGTCCTCGATCATACCACAAGGCATCGTGCCTAGGCATGCCTGTCCGGTGCGACAAAGCGTCGAGGAACGAGATGTGGGTTGTTGTATAGCTGTCCTTGAGGACAAAGTCGTTGCCGACAATGTCGTGAAGAGGAGTCGTCCAGCCGATGTGGCCATAGTCATCCTGGTTGTCGACCAGCAAAGCAGCCAGCGAAGAGGTAAATGATTTTGTAGTGCTGGCTCCCTGAAAAAGAGTGTATGGAGTAAATGGCTCGTCCGGTAGAGTTGCGTAGCCAAAGCCCTTTGCATATTAGGAGATGCGTCTCGGACAAGAAGACTGGAAATGGCAGACGTAGGAAGAGAGTCACAGTGAAAACTAGGCTAGACATAGGAAACACGTTTTGCTTGAATCGAAATCGAAAGAGACTAGGTTGGTGTCAAGAAAAGACATTACCTTGGTCCAAGTTCTGTTTTCGTGTACGACAGCAATGGCAAGACCAGGAATGTGCCAGTCTTGCATCAGTTGCTCGACAAAGGCATTGAAAGAGGGATGAAAAGGCGCGTCAATATGATCGTCATGGCCAAGGAACGATTGGCTGGTTGAGGCTGAGGCTGAGGCTGAGGCCAGCGACTGGGCAGCCAGGCACAGGGCAAAGGGCAAGTTCAAGGATTGCCGCATGTTGGACGGTGAGCAGCGTGCAAACTTCAACAGCGAGAGAAACACGGCAGGTACTTATGGATCTGGTGAACTAGGCAGAAAAATAACGTAGACATGGAGCGGGGGCGCAGCGAACAACCTGTCGTCCCGCGAATGGCTGCACGAAGGAATCGGGGTTGACTGTTTAGCGAAGTGGAGGAGTGGGATGCAGCGTTGATCACAAGCATGACAGCAGGGGACAATTTGAGCGACAGTAAAGCGAGTATTGCGATGCAAATGGCAGGCGGATGCCGACAAACGATGGGAGATGCGCGGTGAGTGAGTTGAAAGTCTCTCAACAGCGCCAGGAATGGTGGGCAGAGGTTCGCGCGAGAGCTGCCTGGGGCTGGGTTGCTTGGGTCTGGGTCCAGACGGCAGCGGAAATGCCAAGAAAACGAGCTGATATGTCATACGCAACAAGTGCTGGCCTGCCTTCGCGAGCCCTCCAACACGAGAGAAACACTCATCCTATCTGACTATCCACAATTTCCATCCATTACACTCCTCCCGCAGACAGACCAACTCCCACAGACCCGTATTCTGATTTCGACTTGGTGCAACTTGGTCCCGCCCGCTGTGCGACAATTTGGTGTGCTCCACATATGTCCTCGTGGTCGTGACAGCATCGTGTAGAGGCCCGTCTCCAGTTTCAACCTCTCGTTACACGCCCGCATCCCCCGCCCCAGCTTTCGCTCCGCCGTCATGGGTAATCAGCCTTCCAAGGGCGACAAGGGCTCTTCGGATGGCCCTGATCTCAGCTCCTATCCCTCCTTCTCCAAGTCCGATACCCAGGGCTCGACTCGTTCTTTCCGCGGCTCCATTCGCTCCAAGATTCCCTCCAAGATTTCCACCGATAATCCCCGTGGCTCGTCGTCCTCGCTCACTTCACCCAAGAGGCAGTCCGACTCCGGCCTAGACGCCGCCTCCGTACAGCCCATACCGGGCTCCAAGCACAAACGCTCCCCTTCAGCACCTTCGTTGTCCGAAACTTCGCGCAGAGGCAGCGGCGCCAGCAACGAAGCCCAGACACCAGACGTCCAAGCTCCCCCTTCGCCCACCCTGTCCTCCTCTATCGGCCATGGCCATTCCGACATCACCAAAGCCCAGAGGTCTGGTGAAGTCGAACATGTCTCCGACGCGCCGCCCACCGGCACCTTGCAACACAACAACCTCACCGAACCAACCGAGCCTATCCTGGTTAGGAGGGCCGATCACAAACCCAGCTCGGCCGCCGCCGCCCTTGCTCTGCTAGAGGGCTCTGGCTCTGCCAAGGACAACATGGAGATTGGGGCCTTGAATAAATCTGACCTGGACGACATGATCAAGCGTCTTATCGATGCTGGTTATGCTGGAAAGGTCACTAAGACTGTATGTCTCAAGAACGCCGAGATCTTTGCCATTTGCCAGGCTGCTCGTGAGGTCTTCCTTTCGCAGCCTGCCCTGCTTGAACTTGCACCTGCTGTCAAGATTGTTGGTGATGTTCACGGCCAATACACGGATCTGCTTCGCATGTTTGAGATGTGTGGCTTCCCACCGAACTCAAACTACCTCTTCCTAGGCGACTACGTGGATCGTGGAAAACAAAGTCTGGAAACGATTCTGCTGCTGCTCTGCTACAAGCTGCGCTACCCCGAGAACTTCTTTCTCCTGCGCGGCAACCACGAGTGTGCTAACGTTACGCGTGTCTACGGTTTCTACGACGAGTGCAAGCGCCGTTGCAACATCAAGGTCTGGAAGTCTTTCGTCGACACCTTTAACTGTCTGCCTATTGCATCAATCGTCGCCGGCAAGATTTTCTGTGTACACGGAGGACTGTCGCCGAGCCTGTCTCACATGGACGATATTCGCAACATCGCCAGACCCACAGACGTTCCTGACTACGGACTTCTCAACGACCTTCTATGGAGTGATCCAGCAGATATGGAAAACGACTGGGAAGCAAACGAACGAGGTGTCAGCTACTGCTTTGGCAAGAAAGTCATCATGGAGTTTCTTCAAAAGCACGACTTTGATCTCGTGTGCCGAGCTCACATGGTGGTCGAAGATGGATACGAGTTTTTCACCGATAGGGTTCTGGTAACAGTTTTTTCTGCGCCCAACGTAAGTTCATCATCTACAACTGCCTCGCACTTTTTACTGACCGCTGCACTAGTATTGTGGAGAATTTGACAACTGGGGTGCTGTCATGTCAGTTTCGGGCGAATTGTTGTGTAGCTTCGAGCTGCTCAAGCCGCTGGACTCGAGCGCCCTCAAACGACATATCAAGAAGGGCCGGAACGAACGTCAAAACATGCTCAACAGTCCGGTGAGTACAGACTTGGATTTTATTGTTGAATAAGATGGCTAACTGACAATGCAGCCCGCAAGCCAATATCCCCAGAGTTATTAGTCTGACTTTGTGGAAACAGTCAGAATCAGGTGCGCATGCAGCGGGTTGCCGGCAAACCCTGTACCATAGCATGGTATGGGATCCGTGCAACGATGCGCGTGTTACGATAACATACCTGGGAGAAGATGGTTGTAAGAGATATATAACCGAGCCGACTTATGCGTGGCACAAGCTACTACTGGACAAACTTGAAAGACAGATGTCAACTCTGTGTAGAGGAGTTCATTCGTTGGCGAAGCGAACGAAGGCCAGGGCACAGAGATGCGTGAAGACGCATGGGTGGATCAAAAACCATGGACACCATATCTGCAGCGGCTGTCATGGCGTGCAGTGCGCTTCGACATATTATGGCGACGATCAACCTGAAGGGAGGTGGTGGAGCAAGACGGGGCAACACGATGGAATTTCTTGGGAGCTTTGTGCTGGCAGAAGTGTCGAGACAAACAGACAGGAGGTATAGCGCGTTTGGGCAGCAAAGGGCCTGTGTCAGACTGGTCCTGCGGCAATAGAGACGGACAGTCGAGGCTTGGAATGACGGACAGAGGAGTTGTGGGGATAATGTAGTTATTGCTCCGACAGGTCACGAACTCGATGGTTGAGAAGCGACTGCTCGATCCTTAAGAAGCGTGCAAGTGAATTGTTCGAGAGCGGTATGAGTGATAAGATAGAGATAACGCGGGACTTGCCGGGCAGAGGGGCTTGGCGTCACACATCGAAAAATGCGGTGCGTCGGTTGCTGAATTCGCTTTTCTGCCTGTGCGACGGATCTTAACGACAACCCACCCGCGACGACACTCGACCTTCTCTTCGTCGACAACCCCCTACACAGAGACAACATGGCAGACCGTGGAGCAGCTCGCGGCGGATTCGCATCTCGTGGAGACCGCGGTGGTGACCGTGGCCGTGGACGCGGTCGCGGCCGTGGCCGTCGTGGCCCCAAGAACGAGGAGAAGGAGTGGCAGCCCGTCACCAAGCTCGGCCGTCTTGTGAAGGCTGGCAAGATCAAGAGCATGGAGGAGATCTACCTCCACTCTCTGCCCATCAAGGAGTACCAGATTGTCGACTTCTTCCTGCCCACCCTCAAGGACGAGGTCATGAAGGTGCGCACTTGACAGCCGCAGAGGGCGCTGAGAGGGAGCTTCAATTGCAGCCGCAGTGGCTTTCAACAAGCCGCCGGAAACAGCTGCTCCCCTCAGCGCATCCGCAAATGCAACACGCCCGGGAGAGACAGGCATCTAACGACCCGCACAGATCAAGCCCGTCCAGAAGCAGACCCGTGCCGGTCAGCGCACCCGCTTCAAGGCCGTCGTTGTCATCGGTGACTCTGCCGGCCACGTCGGTCTCGGCATCAAGACCTCCAAGGAAGTCGCTACCGCCATCCGCGCCGCCATCATCATTGCCAAGCTCGCCGTCGTCCCCATCCGCCGTGGTTACTGGGGCTCGAACCTTGGTGAGCCTCACTCCATCCCCGTCAAGGAGAGCGGCAAGTGTGGTTCCGTCACCGTCAGAGTAAGCAATTTTGAAAATCCACATCCGCCCGCGCGTGAGCCTCTCTAACGCTCCTCTCAACAGCTGATCCCCGCTCCCCGCGGTACCGGTATTGTCGCCTCGCCCGCCGTCAAGCGTCTGTTGCAGCTTGCCGGTGTCCAGGACGCCTACTCGTCTTCGGCCGGTTCGACCAAGACCCTCGAGAACACCCTCAAGGCCACCTTCGTCGCCATCTCCAACACTTACGGCTTCCTTACCCCCAACCTGTGGAAGGAGACCAAGCTCATCCGCTCTCCCCTCGAGGAGTACAGCGACGTCCTCCGCCAGGGCAAGCGCTACTAGATGTTGTGTCTAGCAAAATGTTAGGGGTGCATTATGGTGACAAGGGCATTCCAGACACACGATTGTTTTTCTTCTTCTCTTTTTATTCTGCCGAAAAATTAGGTCAAAATGAGGGGAGAAAACAAGATATTTTCCGAACCAAAAGAAACTGTCGTCTTTTCTTCTACACAACAAAAAGGACCTCGATTCCCCAAATGATTATCACGTTAGAACCCATTCACTGCCTGAGGGCCCCCTTTTCCCGTCACATGTCTGCATGTCTGTCATTGGGCCGAGTCTAGCCAGTCAGGTAGGACCTGAACTCTGCACTATTGACGCGGGAAACCGACAAAGTCGACGCGTGAGCTCCGTCTACAATTCCCAGCCTTTCCAACGCTCTCGACGTGTTCCCCCCACGGGCAGCAAAGCACGCACGCACGCACTATTCGCTCTTCTATAGTCTGGATTTGTCTGCCGGTACCAAATGTTCCCTTTCTTTTCCCTTTCCTGCCCTTTTTTTTTTTTCGCTCTCCCCCCTCCCCCCCTTATGCTTCCTTCTTTCTCCCTCTCGTTCCTTCTTGACATTCGTCCGTACACACACTGATCACATCACCAACCCACGACCCCTCACACCCTCATTTCCCTCAAGGCTACAGTATCGCCATCTTCTCAGTCAACAAAACCAGGCCAAGAGTATCCCTACCTCTACCTCTACCCTCTCTCTCTCTCTCTTCCTTCGTGTACAAAAGATACGGTTATCAGAGGTGCAGCGTGCCCTCTGTATTCAAAGCCCAAACCCTTCTTGTCCCCACATGTGAGAGGGGAGCCAACCGAAACGTCTCTCTTCATCAAAGCACATGACTTCGACAAACATTTACAGCAGCAGTCTTTGGAAAACAGAGTCCTCGTGTGACGGCATCATCTGCATTCCTGTATCGGCAGTGAAAAAAGAAAAAAAAGAAAAGGAAAAAAAAAAGAGCCAACTGCCTTGTGAAAACCACTCGGAGCCATGTACTGCGCTATGTCTGGCCAGCCATGCCTTGTGCCTTGGTCCCTCTCCCTCTAGTCGCAAAAGAAGGCAAAGGGCCATCCTATTCCCTTTTCCCCCCCATCAAAGCAAGAAAAAACAAAACAAAAGGACGCAGAAAGGGGGTATGAAGCCTTTCTGTCCTCGTTCCCTAAAAAGCCCCAAACGCCTTGCTCGCTCGCTCGCTCCGTAGAGAGTCGCAAATGAAGAAAAAACCAAAAGCTTATGATGTGAGCAAAAAAGAGCGTCTTTCTGTTTTCCACAAACGCACGCGTGATGCAGATCCAGTCAAGATCCATCTTCCCATCAACCACTGCCTCCCTCTCCCTCCTCGGCGCCAGCAGACTTAATGCTCGGAATGGCACCGGCAATCTCGACCGCGACCCCCGCATGTGCCCGCTTCGAGCGCGCGCCCGACACGGGCTTGGGTTTCTTCGAGCGGCCGCGAGAGACGCTGCGGCTCGACTCCTGATCAGGCACAGCGGGGGCTCTCAGCGATGCAGACATGGGAGCAGTCAGGTCTCCGAGCTTGGTGGGGAGCGCGGGCGATACAATGCCATCAATGTCTTGGCCAGCAAAGGCAGATAGCTGTTCCACAAACTCGGAAGTGTTTTCGGTGGCGGCGGTGGGTGTAGGTTCACTGACACCAAAGTTGGCTGGAGCCTCAAAGGCGGAAGCGAAATCATTGCCCATGTCCTCGGCGGGTGGGATGGAGGCGTCGAAACGCTCCGCTCCCATCGAAGCCTCTGCCTCGTGCATCTCTTCGTCATCATCACCGAGCAGGCTGAGCACAAACTCCCACTCGGCCTTTGAGACTTTGCTAACCGACAAGCGCGATTGCTTGAACAGGCCCATGTCTGCGAGCACACCTCCAGGTCTCGAAAACATCTGTAGCTCCTTGAGAGTGATCTTCTCGGCAAACTTGCGACGGAACACGACGTGCACATTCATCCACTTAGGATTGTTTGGGTCGGATTTGGGATCGTAATAGACGCTGTCCTTGGAGAAGGCAGACTGGTCTGGACTGACCTCGCGCACAATTTCCATGATGCCGACGACGCCGGGCTTCTTGCAGTTCGACTCGTAGAAGAAGGCAAGATCGCCGACTCTCATGGCCTTCATGTTGTTTTGGGCTTGGTGGTTACGGATGCCATCCCAGGGTTCGGGTTCCGAGCGAGCACGTAAATCGTCAATGCTAAACTTGACATCGACATCGTGGCCATTGGCATTCTTTTCAATGCGTGACTCGGGCTCAGCCTTCATCAGCCAGTAGTTACGGTCATTGTCTAGGTCGTCCTTGTCGATGGACTGGATGATGGTGGTGGCTTCGGTGATGTTGGCATCATGTGTCGAGTCATCATAGCCGTCGTTCAAGTCTTGCTCTATAGCGATCACTTGCTTGCGAGGTCTGCCGCGAAGACGCTTCGTGGGAGCTGGAGTTCCGGTGGTCGCAGTCTTTCCAGCAAGCGAATGGCTGCTGCTGCGTCTCAATGGTGGCAGAGGGATGTCGGGAGCTGGGGTGGCAGTGAGCCTAGCGCTCTGGCGTTCGCCGGTTCTGTAGTCCTTGGGCGTGGCGCTAGAGGAGCCATTCTTTGGTGGGCGACCACGTCTCTTGGGCGTGTCTTGGTTCGACGAGGGCGTTGTTCCAGTCTTGGCCCTCTTGGGGGTGGGCTGATCGGGAGGAGGCATGGCAGTGCTGCGCTTGGGTCTTGATGCGGCGGCTGTCGTGTCGACGATCTTGCCTCGCGGCGTCGTGATTGTAGCGGGTGTCTCGGGCGCCGACACGGGTGCGCGCGCCTTTTGTTGGCGCTTCTTAGGAGGCATTGCGACGACCGAGTTGTGCGCCGGTCAATTGTGATGTTGGAGCCGGTGATGATGGGAACAATCGTCGAGTCCAGGCGTGTTTACTGCGGCTTCGAAAGCCGACAAGGTGGAAGCCGTGCGACGCGTCTGACTTTGCCGCGTGACCTCATTTCTATAGTTCTACCAAAGTGACAAGGTTGTGAACTTTCGATGTGTACCAAATCAACCGAGGCTCAACTCATGAGCTCTTTCTGAATGAAAAGCCTGGGACGTTAGATTCGACTGCTAGGACTGAGTCTAGAGGACAACTCATCCCATCCACCACATGATTATATCGGCTACGTACATTCCACTTCCACTGGGTACCAACGTTTCGATTCGAGACACCGTGGTTGTGTCTCCTTCTATCGTGTATTCTTCAAATTACAAAACATATTCAAGACTCTCAAGAATTGTATGCACCCCTGCCCAAAGCCGACCACAGTGACAGAAGACACCGAGGTGATATGGGCAGTCTCCATTTCGGACTCGCCGGCGCAAGCATCAATATCAGCACTTCTCGGCCCAATCCGATAGCCACCGAAAGGCATAGGTTGGAATTTGACATCCGTGCTTGGTGTGTAGAGGGTAGAAACAAAATGAAACAAAGACGGAAAAAGAGAAAAAGAGCCAATTTTTGAGGTATCCATAAGTAAGAAGAAGCTGGCAGGAAGACTGGGTAGTTAGTGTGCCTAAAAAAACCAAGGCCAAGACGCGACCCCGTGCCAAAGATAATTACAGTGTAGTTTTTCATATAGTCAGTTCTCATCTCATCTGGTTTCCGCTGTCATGCTGGAGGTTGGAAAAGAGAAAAAGGGGCAAAGCACAGGCAAAGAGGCAGAGGTCATTAAAGCTCACCATGGACGACGACGCTTGACGTGACAGACTTGACGGTTGCCGAAACAGTCGACTTCGCAGCGTCAAATGCCTCACGAGCGGCTGCGGCCTCATCGGTCGATTTTGGTGCCCAGAGGTTTCCGCTGAGAAGCTGCTCGAAGGCAATGTCGAAGCGCGCACCCATCATCCAGGCGGTGAAGAACTGCGGAGGTTTATCAACAAAAAGTCCCAACAGGATAGTTGGAAGCGAAGGTGCCAGACGTACCATAACAGAGGTAATGACCAGCAGGGTAGCTCCCACGGCCAGAGCGATGTAGTAGAATTCCTCCTTGTCTTGAGCCTGTTGCTTCTTCTTCTTCTCCTGCTCCTCAGCACTGAGGGTTTCACCACGCTCGTCAAGGGCGGGCGCGGCGCCCTGGCGGTAGGTCGCCGCGGTTTGGGTAGGGAAGATGGATTCGATGAATTGTTCGATCTGCAGGTGAAATTTTGTTGCGTCAGCGCTGTGATCTCTGAATGGTCAAAGCTCGAGATTGTTTGGTCGGTCAAACACGTTGAGCAGATGGGTGCAAGACTCAATTGGGGCTTACCTTTCCGCATGCCAGGCTGATTTCGAGAAAGTTGGGGTCTTGGGGGTTGTTGCGCTTGTGGATGATGCGGGCGTAGCGCCTGAAAGCGTTGTAGACAACCTGCAGATTTTGCGTGCTCTCGACCATGAGCTTGCAGGCAGAGCCCTTTGTGATCTTGACGTTCTTGTGGAAGATGGTGGGGTTCTGGAAACACAGCTCGAGCGTGGCAATGGCCATGCTCTGCGGGATTGCGCAAAAGTTGAAGACACTCTGCTCCTTGAGACCGGCAAGGTAGAAGAGACAGTCGTCGGCGCGACGCAGAGCCAGCAGCACCATCTCGGAGCTGCAGGCCAGAGCCTTGTCCTTGTTTTGCGGCTCAAACAGGTCCTCAAACTTGTCGACGTGCTTGGACCAGACCTCGCGTGGCCAGAAGTAGCGCTTGTCCTCGTGGTCCTCGCGAATGTCACGGATGATGTTTGTCTGTTGCAGGAACTGGCCCATGGACTCGTGCAGGTCCTTGCGGCTCAGCAGGGCAGGGTTGGCCAGCTTGGCCTCGACAAACAGGCGCGTCAGACCCTCGCCGACCAGGCCGGCAACGTAGTGGCAGTATTTGTAGTAGTCCGCGATCGTCTCGACCTTTTGAGCACCCCCCTCGTCGGCCAGCTTTGCGTAGTCGGCCATGCCGTTGCCCATGCGGTCGGTAATGTCGTTGATGATGACCCTGTACTCGGGCTTGATCTTCTTGTACTCGGCAACGACAACGTCAAAGTGGACGCACAGCTCGCGATCCTTCTCGTTGGGGCCGTTGCCGGTAAAGTTCCAGCCGTCTTGCTCGAGGACGTTGTGGAAGTCGCGCAACAGGGGCTCTTTTGTGTCGAAGGGGATGGTCATGTCGTCTTCAATCGTGTCGAGGCCGCGCAGGATGAGGTAGAACAGACAGACGGGCACGAGCAGCTCGGGGTGCAGTTCTTGGATGACGGCAGCGAAACTGCGGCTGGTCATCTTGAGGTACTTGAAGCACTCCTTCAGCTCAGCGCTCTCCTTGGACTCGTCGCGCTCGTGGACGGCGTCGTGCCAGAGCTTCCATTGGATGATGTTTCTCAGCTCCCCGAGGTGGGTGCTGTAGTAGAGAATGCTGCCAATGCTAGGCATGCTGAGTAGACGATCGGGTCGCGGCCGTGTTGCGTTTCGAGGTGAGCAGGGTCGCGGGCGCTGTACTGTCGGACTGGCGCTATGTACGAAGGGCAAGGAGTTACGATCAAAGTGTGGACAAGGGCGCCCCCGAAAAAAGTCGAACAATTGCACGTTGAGCAGGAGAGGCAGAGGGCAGAGGGCAGAGTCCAACGTCGCCCATGTGCCTGCCCATCTCGCTACGCCGTGGCCCCTGCTTTGGACCACTTTCATTGCCGCGCGACTTCCCCAATCTCCGCACCGCAAACTTTACTGCTTTCTACTCGCACATCTCACTGTGAAACACTCGAGTCATGCCCACATTATCATCATGTCTTTCCATTCAGCCTCTTCTCTACACTCTTCTTATGCGCATCTGATTACCTATCCAGTCTTGCGACAACAAGACAATCCCCCACCACTTCACCCTCCGACGACGCCGCTCGAGACGTCTTTCACACCTTCTCAACACCAACAACCTCGACGTGCCCAGTGCCCGCCTTTGCTTCTGCAATGCCAAAGTGCTTGTCTCTGACCTGATCCACCATGTTGTCCAGCTTCGAGTGGCCCTTCTTGGTGTGCCATGCCTTGGGTCCGCCGGGCGCAAACATCTCTTCAATCTCTTCGAGCGTCTTTCCTGCCGTCTCTGGGTACGTGAAAAAGAACTGAGTTGCTCCAAGGAAGCACATAATGCCGAAAATGATAAACATCTTCCACGTGATGTTCTGGAAGCCTGGCGGAATGTACATGCCCAGAGCGAAGTTGAAGAGCTTGAAGACCGTCAGCATGTGCTACCCGTCAATTGGCTTCGTTCCCACTTACCCAGTTGCCAATCGATGCGATTCCCATTCCCGTGGCTCTCGTCTCGAGAGACCACACCTCGGCCGCGTAGATCCAGCACACGGGCGCCAACGTCATTGCGTAGATGATGATAAGAAGGTAGCAGAAAGCAATGACAGCCGGTCCCGCCGCTCCGGAAACCCTGATCTTGATGTTCGCGTTGCCGTCAACACCATCGGGTATGTATGCGCCGGTGGAGAGCACTCCGCCGACGATAAAATGACATACGCCCATGGCAATGGCTCCGTAGATGAGCAACGTTCTTCTTCCAACCTTGTCGACGTAGAAGAACATGACAAACGTGAAGATGATGAATAGAGCATACTGGACGCCCGAAGAGATGAGATTGACGTTTCTGCTCAGACCCGCCATACCGAAGATGTACACAACGTACTGATTGTGTTAGCGAGACCCGAGATCGAGCTAGGATGAATACTCACGTAAGTCATAACGTTTGCTCCCGAGTTCTGCTGCCACATCTGTACAGTGAAACCGGCCAGCGTACGCTTCCACATGCCATTGTAGACAAATTTGCGCCACCCGGGAAGGGCCTGACGCTCGGCAGTCAAGGTCGTGGCGATTTCTTCCCACTCGGCAACCACCAGAGGATCGTCCGCATTGCCACCACCCTGGATGTTGGCAAGCGTCCGAATGGCCTCCTCGGTCCTGTCGACCTTGGCGAGCCAACGAGGCGATTCGGGCAGAAAAGGAAGACCGAGAATAAGAAAGACGCAGGGCACGAACTGAATGCCCCAAGCAGCGCGGAAAGAAGAGGGTCCTGGAATGAATGTGCAACCTATTACAGTCAGCTCGGTTCTTCCGACAGCATTGCTCTAACTCCTCAGATCTGTTCTGCATCTGTTTTCGAATCTGGCAAGATCGCTGTCCCAGACGGTGTTTCGACGCATCGAGACTGACGGATCTGTGGCCGAAACAGTGTCCAGGACGGTCACTCGACCAGGTCGAGATGGATTTCAAGAGACATATGTGGAGTTTGGTCTCAGCTGACTTACCATAGCCGATGAAGTACATGATCAAGATGCCGATTTCTGCTCAGGTCAGTATTCGTCGTCAATCGTGGAAACACACAATGGAAGCCTACCAATGGCAAGTTGCTGAATGATGATGAGCTGACCACGCTTCTCCTTGCGAGCAATTTCGGCAAGATAGACAGGCACCTGGGAACTGGTGATGCCGACAGTGATGCCGTTCAAGATGCGGCCACCAACAAGCATGCCAAAGCCATTGGTGGCAGTCTGCAGAGCAGTACCGGCGAGCCAGAAGGAACAAGAGTAAAAGATGGAATTGCGACGGCCAACCCGGTCGGAGAGGGGACCAGCGATTGCGGAGCCAAGGACAGAGCCTGCAGCGAGGGCGGAACCAATGGCACCCTGCTTGATTCCCGAGGGATTGTTGAAGTAGTCGATGTACTGCTGTGACAGGATGATGGCGGACATGGACGAAATGTCGAAGCCAAACAGCATGCCGCCAATGGTGGCAATGACGGCCACGAAGTAGGGGTTGTAGATTTTGGGAAACTGCATGATGGGCGAGTCGGAGGGTGTGTGCCTCGGAATGGGATCTCTGACTGCCACTACCTTGATCCGTTGTTGAGGCTAGACGAGGGCATCGTCCAAGTATTATATCTTGCTCTAAACATGCTGTCGGTTGTGCGATGAGAATGATCAAGGCTCAAATCGAGGCCAAGCCCGGCGGACAATCACGAAGGTCATTCTCGGCGTGACGGTATTAGTATTTGCGAGCACAAAGCGCCAACGGCAGCACCGCGCACACGGTAAAAGATCAACATCTCGGTAGGACGTACCCGTAACGTGCTCCATACCCCATGGGGGCAGCGTGGAGGCTGTACACACGCTCCCCGAGCTCCATGGGACAAGACTTCCAAGAAGCCCCCAAGAAACCCCCAAGACGAGGGAGAACTGATCGTATTAACCGACACGTTGCCCATCCACAAACCGAACAATCTCTTTAGCCGCGTTACGAAGTATCAGAGCTTTGCTGCTCTGCCTTTTTCCAGTATTTGCGTTGCGTTTTCTGGGCAGTCGAATGGATGTACTGTATGTCATGGCGGCGTTGTTCTGTCGAGTCTGGCCATTTGGATGTCTCCTGTCTGTTTTGGGACAAGCGTCGCATTCAACCGACTAACTTTCGTGTACTGTTCCACCAAGAACATGTCCTGTCTTGTGATCGAGGGACTTTTGGCTCTCGTGACGATGCTTCCAGGTATTGCCCAATACTGTGCGTGCGCGCCAAGCGCTTCTTGGACTTGTTTTCATTCGGTTGATGAGGATGATCGCAGAGCTTGTTGGTGCGGAGAGACTTTGGAGGTCGATATTAACGTTTTTTTTAAAACGAAGGGACGGACTCCTTCTGTGGTCAAGGATCCATAACATCCTCACAACAGCAGACAGAAGAGATGGTGACAAACGAAATCAGTATTAACAGACCGATTGACAAGAACTAAAAAACCCAGACACGCGTCCGTTCCCATGCAATCCTCAAAACGCCAAATGCCCTTCCATTGCCCAAGACTCCCGTGCAGAGAAACAACGCAGAGATACGAAAAGTGTGTACAACAACAATGTACAATCAACATCAAACAGGAAATTCAATGGAGCACTCAACCAGAGCTTCAATCGCTGCCTCGAGGCCTCAACCTTCTGCCACCAACGACTGCTCCGCTTGCAGGGCCCAAGTTCTCTCTGCCCTCGGCGACGAGACCGGCTGTCATACGAGTGGGCCGCTTCATAGGCAGCTTGCTGTCGAGCCTGGCATCAGCTGTGAGCTGAGGCATAGTGTTGCCTCTCTTGAGAACTCCGATCTTGGACTCCTGCTGTTCGACAGCAGCAGGTAGCGAAGCTGCGCTGACATTGACATCAATTTCGCGGAGACCGACCTGACCGGGCAGACTCTGCGGCCTTTCACGTGCAGCGCTGCCTTCGAAAGCAGCTTCCGAAGAAGGATCCGCATTGCCATTAGTGGCAGGGTTGTCTGTATAGACAACGCCCTTCGAGGGTGATTGGCCTTCGCGCTTTCTCGGGCTGCTGCGAGGCTGAGACTCCTTGATGGGACTCTCCTCGGTCACGGAAGCACCGTTTCGAAGGCGCTCGAGGAGAGACTCATGATTGGCGGTTCGCGGCAAGGCAGTCGGGTATTTATAGACAGTCTTGGCCGGAGTTTGTCCAGTAGGTACATACTCCGTAAGCTCTGAAGCATTTGTCTCGTCACGAAGGTTGTGCAGTGTTTGGACAATCTCGCCAGAGGCCGCAAGCTCCGGAAGAGTAGACGCGAGATCCGTGGTGCGACTTTGCATGTCAGCGTCGAGTCCTTGAGTGCGCGTGTACGACGTCTCCATGTGTGCGCCAATGTTTGCGTAGGATTGTTGGACATCATTGGAGAGCTGAGCAAGAGAAGTGGTGTGGGCGGTGTGGTGAGTGTCGTTTTGAGTGCGGATGCGAGACACAATCTCGTCGAGAGAGATGAGCTGAGTGTCCATGTTGGACATCTGAGTATCCACAATGCGGACAGTCTCGCCGTGGACGGCCTCAGTTGTAGCCTTGATCTTCTCGGTCTGGTCGTTGGCGGCATTCCAGTCTCCCTTGATCTTGGACTTGACAGTTTCACGCGAACGAACACAAGAGTCGATGAGCGTCTGAGACTTGGCAACCCAAGCGTCGGCGCCTTCGTTGTAAGTTTGGCGTGCTACGCTGTAGTCATCCTCGGAAGTCTTAATACGTTTGGATGCGTGCGTGATGTGCTCGGTCAATCTGCGCTCCTGAGCTTCGGCAGAGGAGGTAATGAGAGAGCTGATCTGCGACAGAAGCTTTTCGCGGTCGACAGCAGCGCGACGGCGTTCATCTTCCATGGCCTCTTCGAAAGTCTGACGAGATTCCTGACCAGCTTCCATAAAGGTGGAGTTGGCAGTTAGGATCTGTTGTCGCAACCTTTCTGATTCAGCTTGCTGTTCGCTCAATTGCTTGACAACGTCGTCGAAGATTGACTTGAATTCGCGTCCCAAGGAGACGTATGAAGCGTGGAGCTGGTTGTGAAAGTTCTCGAGTTCTGTGGAGATGCCGGCAGTGATCCTCTGAGCAGCTGCAGAAAGATCATTCAAGCCATTACCAACATTCTGCTTCACGTCTTCGCGCAGAGTCTTGATCTCTTCGAGCACTTCGTTGACATCGTCCCTGGCTTTTGCGGTTTGAACGTTGACTTCCTTCTCAGATCTCTGGAATGCTTCGGCCTTCTCCTGCAGGAATCTCTGCGATTGTTGGAGCTCTTGCAACTCATCCGCGACAAAACCCTGCATCCTTGTTGACATTGCTGTGAGAAGCTGCTCCTGGCGTACTCTGAGACCTTCGACGCGGTCTTCAACGGTACTTGTTGCACCAGACACTCTGCTTTTTGAAGTGACCCAATTGTCGCGGTTCAGTGTGTGCAGGTCTGACTTGCGCTGAATTTTGGAGTGGAGACCGGAAATGTCAGCTGTTGCTGAGGAGAGTGTTGTGAGCAGATCATCTCCAATGCCAGCAAGCTTGGATTCGGTCTTTTGGTGTGCCTTGCGGATAAAAGTTTCTTCTGTCAAGCTGCGCTTGGTGTGGGAAAGTACGACTTCGGTTTTCTCGAGGAGGCTCTTTGTTCCGTCCAGCATCAGCTTCGCTTGCTCATTCTCCTTTCTCAAGCCGTTGAAGTTGGTGGTCAAACTGAACAATTCTTGGACCTTGTTACGCAAGTTGGTCTCCATCGTCTCAATCTTGTCTTTTTGTTCATCACAAAGGATACGCCGCGACTCGCTTTCGGTAGTGATTTCTTCGTAAGCCTCCTGAGTAAGGTAAACGCCGTTGCGTTGACGCGTAGCAATGAGTTCACTCTTCAGCTTCTCAATCTCCATGGTAAACTCCTTGAGCAGAGTCTTCTTAGTGACCATTTGGTTGATTTGAGGCTTGTTGCGGATGTTCTTTGCACGGAAAGCGTAATCGAGGGTGGAAATGGTCTCCTCGAGGTTGCTCTTGGCCGGTGAGAGAGTCGCAATGATACAAGTTTTCGTGCGGCCTCCCAAGGAGTCTTGCAAGAGACGGGTAAGCTTGGATTCTCTGTAGGGAATGTGGGAGCTCTTCTCAACGAGCGCGTTGATAACGCGGCCGAGAGTGAGCAAACTCTTGTTGATGAGACCAGCCTCGGCGGCGCGCTTGTTCTCGGCACCGCTTCGCTGGATGTTCTCGCTACCAGCAAGATCGACAAGATTGAGTTTTCCGGCGCTGACAAAGTCCTCGCCAGTGTCGGTGGTTCGCTTCATGTAGACGGTGATGGTAAAAACAGTGTGACTTCGAGAACTGAGGTCGTTGCACTTGGTGGCGGCGACCTGGCGCTTGTGACTGCCCTTGCGGAGGAGCTCAAGACCCTTGGAAGCGGTTTTGATGTGTGACTCCTCCATGCCCTGGACCTGAGTGGTGGTTTGACCCTTTTTGCTGTTGTCGTCGTAAATCTTCAGCTTAGCATTGTCTTCGGCAGACAAAAGGTCGCGCAATTCTTCATTGTAGAGTTCGATAAAGGAGCATTTGACCGAGCTCTCGCTGTCCTCTCCGAGCTTGTTGAATAGAGAGTACAGGACTCTGGGAATGATACCGGCGGCGTCGGGCAGAGGTTGTATATCGGTGATGTCTCCAGACATGGTGTAGGTTTTGCCGGTGCCTGTCTGGCCGTATGCAAAGATGGTGCAGTTGAAGCCACCGAGGACCTGGAAAGTCAGAGATTGCAAAAGACCAAAGATCAGGGGCGTGTCCTCACCTCGTCGAGGATTGGCTCAACGACATCGTCGAAAAGCATGGCCTGGTCGGCGGCGGGCGAAAAGACCTTGTCGAATTGATATGTCTTGTTGCTCAGGGCGCTGGGGCCCATGGAGAGCTCGACCTTCTTGCCCTTGACGCCGTCGGTCGAGACGACAACGCCGCTGTTCTCGCGCAGCTCGCGGTCATTGCGGCCTCTGCAACGCACGACTACGTTGATGTTTGTCTCGTGGTCCTGGTCCTGGTGATCAAAATCGCGTTCCTTTCTCTTTCCGCCCTGGACCGAGTGTGCTGGTGACCTGGGGGCCTCTGAGGCTCTTCCGAGCAGGCTAGGAGTGGCTGTTTGAGCGCGCGACGGGGTGCGCGATGGCGGCGGGCGCATGGATGATGGTGGGCGCATTGTCGGTTTCTTGACGGCCTGTGGCGGTCTTGAGGGGGCCGACATAATATTAGGTTAAGATATACAGCAGTCGGAGAGGGTGGGCAGGCTCGTCGAGTGTAAACACGAAAATAAACAGCGGAATGCTTGGCATGACATGTGCAGCGGGCGTGCAGCGGGCGCTTCTCCTTAACTCCGTGCCCCGCAGCCACACCGACATGCACCGCCACAGCCGACAACCCCTCATCTCCATCGCCGTGTCTCGTCGTGTCTCGTCGTGTCTTGCCCTGCTGCCTTCACTCAGAGCCAGGCTGCCCTTGCATCTGTCGTGACTTGCAAGCCCTTGTAGCCACCAAGTTCATATCATGCATCTTTAGCCGCTATTCTGCAGAGCTGTCTTGTCGTGTCGGATGACCATAGCTCTGCCACATGATGCCATCCGCCTTTCCAGCCACCCGCTCAAGAGACCTTCTCCACGACCACCGCAACCATCAGCACGCTGTATATCCGATCAAGAAAACAGAGAATCTGCCCACCACCACCATGGGAGAGCCCACTGTCTTGACCTTCCGAGCCGCGCATTCACTGGGCTTCATGGGTATGTGTGTGTAGCCCATGCTTGACGAGATATGCTTCCTAACCCACTTCCGCAGTCCTGGGCGCCTCGCTCTTCGATGTCCTGACCAAGTTGAAGAGTGACCCGCGGACATTCCCCAAGATCGACTTGACCTTTTCCTCGCAAACTCCTCTCAAGACACCCATCATCGTCAGCCTTCCCAGGAATGGCTTCAGGCTTCGCTTCGACGCCCCGGACCAGCGCTTGCGCTTGATCGAGATTGTCGACTTTACCCGTACTGTCTTCTCCTTCAAAGGTGGCGACGTCGTCCCCGCTCACGCTCTGCCCAATGGCCACAGCTACTTGACTTATAAGAAAGTCTATCAGCTCTTCGGCCCAACTTATCCTGGCGAGTTTGTCCCTCTCAACGACGGCTCTGCTCAGGGTCTCTATGTCCTTTCGTGGCCCGGCTTATCTGTCACCTTCCCTGTCCCAATCGCCGCTTTCACTCCAAACAAGGACTATGCAGCCATGCTCACCGCATCCGCCTCGCCTGCTACTGCCATGGCCATCTACGAAGGCAGGTTCTGGCCCGAGGTTCGCAAACATTTGTTTACGTACCCTCCAACCAATCCTAGAAGTTCAACGCTTATCGGTCGTCCGAAAGAGGGTCCCGCAGATGAGGTCGAGCATGTGAATGTTTACGGCGCAGGCAGGGTTGAGCTCCTGCGTCGGTCGGGCGCCAAAACCTCCATCATACTAAGCCAGACTACGCCGCAAGATTTGGTCATCGAACTCGGCCCGCCGGATGCTGTGATGCCACGCTCCAGATTGAATGATGATCTGCCGCAAAAAAATATCAACAACGCCCGTCGTGCTGCGCAGCCCAAGGTTGGGTCTTATGGGTCGACACCTTCCAGCTTTTCTTCCACAAACACAGATACCTACGAGACCGACTTTGACGAGGATGAAGAGACGAATGGTGCAGAAGCCAGCCAGGCCAACGAGCAACAGTATTACTGCTATTTCGAGCATGGATTTGATATCCTTCTCGGACCACCAACCGACATCTCTCCGCTACCCAAAGGCGCCGAAAATACCGACAATGAATCACGTTCGACGTTGACAGCTCTCGAAGGTCACATAACAGCCACTCAAATTATCTTCCACGGCAACATCCCTGGCTCATATCCCTTCAACCGCCACCGCCGGAGTAGGTGGTCACTCAACTATACCCCATCGTGCGAGAGCTCAATCACATCCGAATCTCCCTTCCCGTCTTTCCACCAAACACTTGTCAAGAGCTTTGCCCACATCTGGCCTGCTAAGGACATGCTAGAGGGAATGGTCATTGTACGCAGCTGGGGCGGTGATACCGACAGCACAACAGGCTCGGCCATCCTGATCAACGGCGAGATGGATGTAGATGAGGATATGGAAATCATTAGTGGCAACGAAGGATGGGAGCGTGAGAAGAAGGACGAAAGTGGAGATGAGCAATGGTTGGAGAATACCAAGCTCTACAAGTTTCCGGGCCTCATGTTTGAGGTCATGCATAACGGCGCTGTCTGCGCTTTGACGGTTTATTAGATCGGGATCAGGAACGGCGTTATTTTCGAGATACCCAATGAATATGATATTACCCAATTCACTGACCAACTTCCCTATCCACTTTCAGAAAGAAGTGCTTTCTGCCAACAAATACAATGAATTCCCACTTCCATTCACGTTTTCACTGAGTGCAGCTACTAGCACCAATGCTGCTCGAATAGCTAAATGGATATGTTGAGGGATGGAGGATTGGATGAACACATGGAAGGAGCAGGGGGCGTTGGTGGGCGAAAAGGCTGCAAAATACGTCGAATCCACGATGATCAGTATGAGAGAATTGCAGTCCGTCAGAAACACATGAAACCTTCAAGAGATTTCATTGGAGCTCGAGGTTGTACTTTGTTGAACGTGAGTCAAAGCAGAAAAAGCCCATAAATCCATTAAGAAACGCCTTCCAAAGATGCAAGGGGGGTATGCCAGTGTTGTACAGTTTAGTCTTCTTCTTCCACATCAACCTTGTCTGCTTGTGTGTTAGTATCTTTTCGCTTCCCAAACAGCCGGACAACTTGCCTCTGCTTGTGCTTGGGGTTCTTGCTGCAGATGATATAGACGTACTTGCCGCCCTTTCTGCGCACGCTCTGTGGTTCCGCGTCAGCATATGCTCTTTCGGTCTTCTCAGCTTCCCAGCGTCCTGCCGTACCTTGCAACCGTCACACAGCTTCTTGACCGAACTGCGAACCTTCATTCCCCTTGTCTGTTGGAAAGCGACCTGGGTCTTGATGGGCGATGCGACGGGTCTGGCGAGCGAAAGTTGCGACATCCTCGAGACGAGCGAGCCGGCCGAGGCGGTGCTGAAAGAGGTGCGCGCGCACACGGAAAAGGGGCTGCGGGCCACGGGGGCCGCGCGAAGCAGCGAGCGGGTTGCTTGCGAGAACATGACTGCGGGTTTGATGTGATCCGGATGCGACTTGCTCCTGGCGAGCCTCTCGAGATGTCGGTACCGCAATGGAAAACGGTTGAACCTCGGCGGGATGCGCTGCCCTCGGCTCGTCTTGCCGCTGGCACGCTTCTCGACTTATACGGAGTACTTGACACCTCTAGGTCTTCTTCTTGTCAATCGAAGGGCGCGCACTTGACAATTTGTTCCACTGTACATAAGATCGAATTATCATAGACTTTTTCGAATTCACCGTCGCTTCCTCATCTCTGATCCTCAACTCTTTCCTCGCTCGCCCATCATGGTTCATGTGAAGCCCTTTGCTGTCGAGCAGGTCAGTTATAACAAAGTCTCTTTAGTCAAAGAGGAAGAACGAGATACAGTAACGCAACCAAGAAGCATAGTCAGCTGACATGTTCAGTGGATGGACGCCTACGAGACGACGGCAAAATACAACATCGCAGAAACATGCGCCGCCTCTGTATCGATTAATGAACTTCGCGAGATCTCGGAGAACAAGTCTGCTGAGATCATCGATCTTTCCACTGTCATGACATATGGCGAGATTCGCGGTTCGGAAAAGTTGCGTTTAAATCTTGCCAGACTGTACTCTGCCAGAGCCGGCAGTCCTCTGCCTCAAGAGAATATATTGATTCAACCTGGTGCCATCTCGGCAAACTCCCTGGCCCTTTACGCCCTTGTCGGGCCTGGAGACCATGTCATCTGTCATTATCCCACGTATCAACAACTCTACGACTATCCGGCATCCCTGGGCGCAGACGTCGAGCTTTGGAAAGCCTCTCCCGAGAAGCAATGGGAGCCTGACTTTGATGAGCTCAAAGACATGGTCAAACCCAACACCAAGCTGATTATCTTGAAGTAAGTTGAGAGCAACTACTGAGTGATTTCCATGGTGTTGATGTCTGCAGTAACCCGAATAACCCTAGTGGAGCGGTTCTCAAAAAGTCCTTGCTGGAGAAGATTGTAGATTTGGCCAAGGAGAAGAACATTGCCATTCTGTCCGACGAAGTTTATCGTCCTCTCTTCCACGGCATCACTCCCATGGACAGCGAGTTCCCTCCCTCTATCTTGTCAATGGGTTATGAAAACACCATCTGCACAGGCTCTCTTTCAAAGGCTTACTCTCTGGCTGGAATCAGATGCGGATGGATTGCATCACGAAACAAGGACATCATTGAAAAGTGCGCCGAAGCTCGCGATTACACTACCATCAGCACGAGCGTTCTGGATCAACAGGTCGCCGCTTTTGCTCTGGACAAGGACTGCGTGCACAGCCTCCTGGGCAGAAACATTGCTCTAGCAAAGACCAACTTGGCACTGCTAGAAAGATTCGTCATCAAGCACGACGAGTATTGCAGTTGGGTAAAGCCCGTCGCGGGCACGACGGCGTTTATCAAGTTCTGCCGTGACGGCAAGCCGGTCGATGCCAAAGAGCTGTGCAAGCAGTTGCAAGAGAAATATGGTGTCATGTTTCTCCCTGGCGACTGCTTCGGTGATGAGTTCAAGGGCTACGTTCGCATCGGATATGTCAACAGGACGGAGATCGTCAAGGAGGGCTTGGAACAGGCACGTCTTTTCATGCGCAAGGAGTTTGATGATATCCCTCTGGCGGGCTGAACTGAAGCTGGAGCGGCTATGCGGCAAGTATAGCCTCATGTACTGCGCCGTCTATCGAGACATCTACAATGTACATATGACATGCAACTCACCCTGAACGTTAGAGTTTCATGAGCTGACTGTCTTAAGATTTGATGAGAACATCATCAGGCGTTTCGTTTCAACTCGCCCACCACCGAATGAATCATGACCTCTCGGGACAGCCAGAATACGTACATGAAATTTCTTGTCTGGAATGCCGAAAATGTCCAGCCTCAACAGCCACAAACGTTGCCGCTCGAGCTCTTGCGATATCCAGACATCAACATCCATGAAGAGGTTTGAAAATGTCTCTTTCGAATCAGTTTTCAAAAAACAGTATTTTCAGTCTCGATGCAAACAAGACGATGGGATTGAGTGCGTTGAAATGAGCAGCAGTATCTGACTGCCAAAGCTCTCGATGTGTGGAAAGAGTGCCTGCTCGCACTTTCTTCAACAACTCAAAAAGCAGACTCTTCAGGCCACCGTGATTTTTTTCTTCTCTTTTTTCGATTTTATACATATTCTTTCGGTTGTTCAATCTACTCCGAGTAGTGATACTTTCCCGCAGGTACGTGCTACCTTCGCATCTTCCCGTAATCCCTTCATGACCACGGCTACACCTCGAATCAGGACTATATCTTGAGCCACGGCTATTGGATGGACTCGACATAGATGGGCTTAACATAGATGGGCTCGACATGCATGGGGTAGGGCGGGTATTTACCGGATTGGAAAGATACAAAGTAGCAATCAAACACAATCGTATTCTTTTTCAGATGTGGATGGATACTTTCAGAGCTCTGCATCCATTAAGCGCTGTAGAACAGCGTGTGTTTTTGACTAGAAATCATTGTTGTGGTGAAGCAACTGCGGGTCAAGGTTGCCTCTGACATGCTAAGCCTCCTCGACCGTGTCAGCGAAGGTAAACTTCTCAAAGTTGGGTGGCAGATAATGGCCCGCCACCTCAGCAGTCTCAGCAAAACGTCTAATCTCCTTCACATCCTCGCCACTCAACTCGACCTGCAACGCCGCGCAATTCTCCTCCAGATACCCAATCTTCTTAGTACCAGGAATGACAAAGACGTCCTCGCCCTGCGCCGACAGCCACGCCAAAGCCAACTGCGCACTCGTGCAGCCCTTGGCCTCAGCCAAACGCTGCCACTGCCGCGCAATCTGCACATTCTTCTGTCGATTGCCCTCCTGGAAACGAGGCATGAACATCGGACGCATGTCTTTGGCATCCAAAGGCGCATCGGCAGCGAATGTCGAAGTCAAGATGCCACGGCCGAGAGGCATTGCGGCCACGAGGGCGATGCCCAGGTCGCGGCAGGTGGCGAGCAGGTCTGTGCCCTTTTGGGACTCGATGTCGAGTTCGAAGGGGGAGTAGCCTACTTGGACCGCCGCCACGGGTGTGATCTTGACGGCGCGTAGCAGGGTTTTGGACGAGATTGAGCAGAGACCGATGTGTTTTATTTTGCCCTGGCTGTTGGAGGGGGGTAAGAGTGAGTTTTGAGTCTTGAGCGGGATAGCAGATGGACTTACTCTTGCAGTTCTTTGAGCCCGCGCATCGTCTCTTCGATGGGTGTTTTGGGGTTGGCATGGTGCAGGTAGTCTGGGCGGTATGAGCATCAGTATGCTTTGAAAGAATCGAGTAATACATGTCTGGGTGGATGGAACCTTACACAGGTCAATGTACTCGACACCGAGCACCCTAAGGCTCTCCTCACAAGCCTTCTTGCAATACTCGGCCGAGCTATCCAGTTCAGGGAACCTACCCTTGACAAAGCCAAACTTTGTCGCCAAAAAAATGTCGTCTCGTTTACCCGTGCGCCTGAACCATTTCCCCAGCGTCTCTTCGCTGTCGTTGTACAGACTAATTCGGACTCGCAGATCAGTACAGTTCACGAGCAGGCATGCTTCGATACTCACTCTGAACTGTCCCAATACCGGGCACCGAGCTCATACGCCCGATCCAGCATCTTGAATTTGTCTTCCTCGCTGGACACGGTGCCGTAGACGGGTTGCGACAGCCCCATCAAGCCATACCCCAAAGCAGGCACATCAGGTCCATTCCTGCCTAGTTTGCGCAGCAGCAAAGGTGAAGAAGACATTCTTTATCCCCTTTTAGCAGTTGAGCTGTAGACACTTTGCTTCCAAAAGCGCTGGGTGATGATTTGAATTTATATATCCCCCCCCCCCCCCCTCTCTCTGATATGACTTTGTCAGACGGAGGATCGTCGCTCCTGCGTGCCGCACACCTTTTGCCCAATCGAAGCTGACGAGCAAGCGCAGAGACAGCTGCCTGGATCCTCATGCATGATCGGTGAATCAGACAGGCCATTCATTTGCTGGTCGGATGCAGGATCCGGACACCTGATGAGGTGTGGATACCATTGCTCGAGGAATGTTTCCAACAAACCCTAGAGACAATGCTCCGTCGCACGTATATACGAGTCGTGGGCTGCGTTCACTGACCCGGTGTCAGATTGCGGAGTAGCTCTACTCGAGACTCTCTGCGCGGTGGCCGAGAAAGCTCACCGGAAGCTCTGCACGGTTGGTTGTCGACAGCGAGATTGCTTGACTTTGTTCTTGTTGAAGAAAACTCAATCGTTCCCGTCAGGGCTTCCGAATCGTCCCGACTGTTTGATGATCGGCATGGGCTTCACAGAACAACTCGAGCGACGAACATCTATGTAGAAGTATAAGTTCAAGCAAAGGTATCAATGCTGGATTAGGAATACATAAAGACGAACAAACATCACAGAACGCCGTCTTTTGCTATGCGCATGTTTTCTTCCAGACCCTGGTCGTTTGTTATTACACCCATTAATCAGAAAAAACATGATTTTCTTCCACTCCCGCGGGGACATGTATTCATGAAACGGAAGCGTTGGTGTATCTCAACTGGACAAAAAGTTCAAAACAAGAAATCTCAGGGGGCCAAAGGTAGAATGAATAAATGCCTCCCTTTGCATGCAAGAAGGCGGCGAAGAAACGAACAAGTCGATTGGATCATCGTTGGCTCAATCCCGTCATCGCGAGTCCCTGAGGCAATGGCTTGCCTTGGTTGGGGTTGGGGCTCTGCACCCGGCTAGGCGCCGCCGAGGGGGCTGCAGAACGGTTGTGTGACATGTGCGCGCGGACAAGGTGACCCGCGGCAAGTGCTGAACACAGAGAAAGCTCGCCAGCAAGAACACCAGCGGCGACAATCCGCGCGAGCTGACGAGCGTTGTCACCGGGACTGGTTGGGTGTGCGCCGCGTACGCCGAGCAGGTCGAGCATGGCTGCCTGGGGCTCAAGAACAGTACCACCACCGATAGTACCAACTTCGATGCTAGGCATTGAGACCGAGATCTGGAGGTTTCCATTGAGGCTGCGAATAATGTCAGTAGACATTCAAACAAAAAGTGTAGAGAGAATAAACTCACTTCTTCATCACCGTGATACAGTTGCTGCTCTCGACGTTCTGAGCGGGGTCTTGACCAGTGGCGAGGAAAATGGCAGTGACAATGTTTGCAGCATGGGCGTTGAAACCACCAATGCTGCCTGCCATTGCACTACCGATCAGGTTCTTGGAAATGTTCAACTCTACAAGAGCGTTGACGTCGCTCTTGAGGACAGAGCGCACGACGTCGCCAGGGATGATTGCCTCGGCGACAACACTCTTACCACGTCCGTCGATCCAGTTGATAGCGGCAGGCTTCTTGTCAGTACAGTAGTTGCCCGAAACGGAGATGATGGCCATGTCCTCGAAACCAGTCTCCTTCATGACGCTGAGCGCCTGTTCGACACCCTTGGAAATCATGTTCATGCCCATGGCATCACCGGTAGTCGTCTTGAAGCGAATGTAGAGGTAAGTACCTGCAAGGGCGGCCTTGAGGTGTTGAAGTCTGGCGAATCTAGAGGTCGAGTTGAAAGCATCCTTCATGACCTTCTGACCGGCCTCAGAGTCAATCCAAACCTTGGCCTCGGCAGCACGAGCGAGCGTCTCGAAGCCAACACAAGGACCACGAGTCATACCGTCTCCAGTCAGAACAGTAACAGCACCGCCGCCGGCGTTGATGGCCTTGGCACCTCTGCTGGTACTCGCGACGAGCACACCTTCAGTAGTAGCCATGGGGAGGTAGTAGCTGCGGCCGTCGATTGTGATGGGACCAGCAACACCAAGAGGAAGGGGCATGTAACCAACAACGTTTTCACAGCAAGCACCGAAAACACGGTCGTAGTCGTAGCTCAGGTAGGGAAGCTTTGAACGTTCGAGAGAGCTGGTGACGTGCTTGGTGGCCGGGGTGCGAGCGATGAGGGAGCGGCGGATCTTGACGGCACGCGTCTTGTCGCCCAAGGTCTTCTCGAGAGCGTATCCAGGAATCTTGCCACGCAGAGACAGCTCGGTGAGCTCCTCATCGTTCAGGGTAGATGCCTTTTTCTCGGCAAGAATTGCCTCGCATTCTTCCTTGGAGCGCTTCTTGATCGAGCCATCGACTGCATGACCATTGGCGGCCTCGTGCAAGGAATTTCCATTCATCTTGGGGTCGTATTCGGGAACAGGAGGCAGAGGAGCGGCCACGGTAGCAGCATCACGGGTAGATGCAGAATCCTTGTGCTCGGGCTCCTTGATACTCCAGCGAGCGGCGTTGAACAGGTAGCCGTTCAGGACAAGACTCATGGCGAGGGCGATGATGATCCACTTGCTCAGAACAGGATCTTCGAAGCTCTTGAGAAGACTTTCGACGACTCTTCCACCCATGCTCGAGAAGATGCCATCGGCGTAAGGGCCATCCAAGAGCGACCATTCGGGCCGTTCAGAGGAGTAGTGAACTGAGGGGTACTGGAGCTCATACTTGATGGGAGAGAAGACAGTGACAGCAGTGGGCTGGTTGCGGGCCTTGGCTTGAACCAAGATGTGGTCAAGAGCATTTCCAGCAACCCTGAAGGGGTCCATGGAGCTAGAAAGCGAAGGAGAGTTGTTGGCGCCGCCGCGGAGACCGATGGTGGAGAAGTTGAGAACGTTGATGATGATGAAACCAGCGACCATGAGAACCTTGAAGCGGGGAATGCTGCTGTCACGAATCTTGCGGCCAAAGATGGAAGTGTCTGCGTTGACAGTATCGGGCTTGAGGGCGTCGTTGCTGGAAGCGACATTCTCGGCGACGGCGCGGCTGACACCGTCCTCTTCAAGGGCCTTGCGCAGAGCAACGTGGCGCTTGATGCGGTTGACCTCGAGCTTGATGGTGAGAACGGCCGTGTAGAAGGTGAAGAGCAGAATGCAGTCAAAGAACAAGACCCAAGCAGCCAAGAAGCAGAACTGGCGGAGACCACCCTGGATGCCAGAGCATGCACCAGCGATGAGAAGCGCAATCTCAACCATGTAATCGCGGACAATGCCCCAGCCACGCTCGTGGACGGCAGTTTGGACGGCGTTTTGGATCGTCAGAGGAGCGTCGCCATTCTCGCGTCTGGAGGGGTTGAGAGCAGCAGAAAGGACTGCCTGGGTAAGGATGATGGGCTTCTCAAAGCCAACAGTGACGACCAGGAAAGGCAAGCCCTCAGAGAGCAGAACGACGTTGACGGGCACGCCCAGCTTCATGGTGACAACAAGACCAAAGAGCAGAGCGAAGGCGGACGAAAAGAGGACGCTGGTAGCCAGCCAAGCGTTGGAGCCCATACGGCGCATCGAGACGAACAGCGAGGCAAACGTCAGGTGCATTGAGAGGTAGCCCAGAGCCATGATGATGATGTCGAGCGTCTCGGCATTGCGGACCAAGTCGGTAAAGGCGTTCCACGAGTTGGCGACCCATTCGCGCAGCGAGAAGCGGCGTGCCGAGCCACGGGCGGCTCTCATGATCCATCTCTTTTGCTCGTCATCGTCGTCGGCCGTTTCTTGGGCAGAAATCTCCTTGATCGAGGCCAGAAATGAGGGGGCCTCGACCGAAGGCAGAGAGAAGGCGAGAGTCGAGTCTTGGGACAGGGAGAGACGGCTGGCGGACGAGGGAAGCAATTCGGCCGAGCTGTCATTCGGAATGACGACGGCAGGCGCGTCGGCGTACGAGTCTGCGAAGGAGAGGGTGATCAGGGAAAGGTGCTGCGAGAGCGTCAGTGGACGGAGATCAGAGACGAGAGACGATTCGACGCACGTCGGGGTTGGCAATATCGGAGAGGCCTTCTGCTTGCCAGTCCCAGGCAGTCTCGGGACCGACAGTCAGAGTGCGGCTGCCCTGGGACAGAGCGGAGAAGTCAACCTGGTTGGCGCTGGACTTGGTCGAGGGCTCAAACAGGCCGGTCTCGAGGAGGCCGATGTAAGTGGTGCTGGCAACGATGGCGCAAAAGACAATCGAGTGGATGGGGTGGGTGCATGCTCTGCGCGTAACGCTCTTCAGCACGGGCGTGACATGGTTGTTGTAGGGTCCTGGTTTGTTGGGGTCCTGCGGACTGTAGAAGCCTCGCCAGCGCGCGGGAATCAGCGAAGCACCCAGCATTGTGGTGGTGGTGGCGGTGGTCGTCGTCGTCGTCGTCGTCGTCGTCGTCGTCGCGGTTGAAGTGATGGGTGTGGATGAATGATTCGATGGTTGAGCAATCGATCACAGGCACATGCCCTCGAAGGCTGGGTATCAGAGCCAATTGACACGCAAGAGGGCGACGAGAGGCTCAGGCACGACGAGGAGGGCGATGACGAGGGCGATGACGAGGGCGAGGACGAGGGCGAGGACGAGGGCGAGGACGAGGGCGACGACTCTCTAAGCACCAACAAGTAGATCGTGCCAAAAGTTGAGGGCCGTTTTGATCCAGGGCGGTCAAGTGCACGAGCCTCCGAAGAGAGAGTGAGAGCGGGACGCCGCTGCCGTTGGAAGTTAGAACAAGACACGCGACAAGCTCAAAGAGATTGCTTCCAAAGCTGCCACTTGATTCACTGCTGCGCGATGCTGCGCGATGCTACCATCTGCCGAAACCAACTGACTTCTTTTGCCCGTCCCGTTGATGCACTTTCGCGAACAATGTTTTTTCTTCCTCCGCACAAAGAAACTGGGAACTGGGAACTGGGAACCCGGCCTGCGTCGCCTCATGCAAGATGCCGTGTACAGCTGCATGCGCCTCGAATCGCTTGAATCATTTCATCCAACCCCCAGATTCTCGTTTCACCAGCCCCTGACTGCCCAAGAAGCATAACCCTATCCACCGAGGTCGACTTGCGCGCTGCCAAATCGCTCATTTCCCTCAACCAAAAATCCAGACGCCTCTGTCATCACTAGCTTGCATTTCGTCGTTGCCCGTGTCTCTCCCTTTGTCTGTTTGTCTCAATCCACACTCCGACTTGCCTTTCTCTCCCTGATCGCTCGGCAATTTTTTATCCTGGACGCGCATCCGTTGCGAACGTACCTACCTGCGCCATGACGCTCAAAAGTCAAGATCTACATGCACGAGTCGTACGTTTTCTTGGCCGTTCTCTCATTCCCAACCTCGTACCACTGTGGCACCATCAGATAAGATGGATAAGATGGGTTGTAAAAGATAATCTGCCTCCATCACCTCGCTACTCTAACGACGCCGCCTTGACACGATTTGAGCATATTCTACTATTCATCCATGAAGAACGGGCTTGCTTGTCCAAGAACCCACAGCCCTGCTTCGCCCCACCCTAGACCAGAGTATTCAACCTTGGTCTTCGCTAAACAAGCAGAAAGAAAAGAAAAAGTAGAAAACATTACTCAATACCCTTGTTCATCGTGCCATGATCCCAGTTTCCAACCTCATTGTGCCATATATGCTCGTGTCATGCCATTGACTTTGCATGGTCCCCCTCTAGCTATAGTCGTACTCGTCCTCATCGTCGCTGCGGTCGCTCTGGGCTCCACCCTTGAGCATTGAGAACCAACCACCGCCTTGCTTCTGCGGCCGTGGATGCTGCTCCTGCTGCTGAGGTGGCACTGGCGTCTTGACCACCACGGGCTTATTGGTCGACATTGACAGTGGGGCGATTTCCTCAATCTCAAAGTCGCCATCGACCGAAGATTCATCACCGCCTTCGCTTCCTCCCGTACCGTGAACACCAACAAGTTTGACAAACTCGACCACCGAGGTAGTCAGATTGCTGGCCGCTGCATCCACAAGTGAGACCGGCGCGAGGCCGCCAGCCGCGGCGTGATTGCGAGTAACAGTGACAAGGTTGTTGGCATCGCGTGAAACACGCACCTTGAGTGTCGATGGGGTGGGGCCCACTCCGTTCTGTGAAAGATGGGATGTCGATGAATGGGGAGATCCGAGATTGGAGAACGGACCTTCGACACCGGAAGTCATGCTGCGCACACTTTGCACAACATCCTTGGCCTTGTCCAGCGCCAATTGCGGAGCATATGGGACCTCGCGCGTGGCTTGCAACAGCTCATCGATCGATATCTGAAAGTTCGTCACGTCCATGTCGTTCACCAACCCGTTGGGCTTGAAATGTTCGTGCTTGGAAGACAAGGTCGCGGAGGTCATGTGTTGTGGAGGAAGGCCAATTGACGATGCCTTGAGCGTCCTGAGCTGGGTCCTGGCCTTGGCGTATCTATTCTTCCAGTCCTCGTTCTCAGCTTCTAGTGAGGCAATCTGCGAGCGCAGCTGTTCCTCTTTTTCTAGAGCCATCTCGCTCTGTTCAGAGAGTACTCTCATCTCTTGCAGGTATTGCTCAGCATTGTGCCGTACCTCATCCGTGATCTTTCGTTGTTCCGAAAGCTCTTGCTGTAGCTCGTCGTGGCGCTGTTGCCAGTCATTGTCACGCTCTAGTGATAGATTCGTGTGCGCTTGTGCTCGTAGTGTGTCATTTTCTTTTCGCATCCCCTCCAGCTCGACTTGCAAATCAGCAACAGCTTGCTCGGTATGGGCACGTAGGTCAGCCTCTGACTGGTTGCGATCTTCTCTGACGTTCTCGAGCTCTGTTTGCAGTGTTTCCAATGTCGTTTGAGATTCCGCAATCTTTGAGTCAAAATCTTGTCGAGCTTTTGACCACTCGTTTCTTTCTTTGCTGTGGTCCTGCTTGTGTGTGTCCAGTTCCCCATCCTTCTCGCTCAACTTGGCCTCCAGTTCAGCTATCTTGGCCTCGAGATCGGAGACTTGAGATTCGTACGCCTTGATTGCCTCGACGTCCTTTGCGTTAGGGCTTGTGACGTGGCCCAGTCCGTAGGCTGAATCTTCATCCTCGTCGGTTTCGTCGTCTTCGACCATGGTGCTCTTGTTGGGGACCATGGTGTTACTCTGGAAGGTCTGGGGCAATGGTCTTCCAAAACTGCCGGCAGGGCTTGCGGGACCACCTCGTGAATCGATGCGCGGAGGAATCATGCTGCCTTCTTCAGATGGCGAGTAAGGCGAGTGTGGGCCATTGCTAGGTGGGCCAGGTCTGACACCGGGAGGAGGCGGGCCGCGCATGCCGTTGGGAGGACCTGATGGTAGACGCATGGTGCCTGGAGGGCCCTGACGACTGGCTGTTCTGATGCTACTCCTGCTTGCTACGCTGCCCGTAGGACTGCCAGGTCTATCGCCGTCGCCAACAACGCCCGGCATTCTGCGCTCCAGCTCAAAAAAGACATCGGTTGCGAGTTGTCGGAAGCGCTCGGCTGGAAGAGTAGAAAGCTTCTGGCGGGCTTGATTGCGCTTGGGATGGAAAATGTTTTTGGGTGGCAGAGAGGGAGGCACGATACCTCCCGGTCGTCTGCGATCGTCCTCGCGTCGCTGCAGCTCGTCGTATACGTCGGTGCTGAGCTCATTGAATTGGGTGGGCGAAAGACGCAGCAGCTTGTCTCTGGCGCGAGTAGGGCGCTTGTTTCCCGCCTCGTCGCGGAGGTAGGGAGCGAGATATATCTTTAGCACATTGTAGTGTTGGGCCAAGGCGGCCTCGGTCTTGTCTGATTTGAGAGATTGTCTGAACTCGCTGGTGGCTGGCGAGTAGAAGCCGGCACCGTCGCTGGAGCGTGCAATGGAGCTCGACGACGAGAGGTGGCTGTTTGCCGCGCTGGGCGAGCGATTCGAGTGGGGGCGGCTCGAGAGGCTGTTGTCGGTCGAACCGTGTGACAAGGGCGGAGAAGTGGTGGGCGGGACTGCGGTCCTGCTGGCAGCAGCAGCGTAGGGATCAATGCCCAACGACGGAGCCTGGTAGCCGCGGCCAGGCAGTGTCTCGTCGCGACTGCGGTTCTGCGCGTGCATCATGGTGGTGGTACAGTAGTCCTGACTCTTGACTTTGGTGGAGTGGATACGAGAGGCTAGGATGGCATGGACGTCGTGGATCTGTAATGCCTTTCTATTCGGTCCTGCGCTTGACCCGTTCGTCGACCAGTAAGGACCGTCGGAGGAGGAGAATCCACAACACCAGCCAAAAGGAAAAAGCAGAAGAAAAATCAAGCAACAGCGGTAGGGTGACCAGGATGGAAGAAGAGAGTGTGGTGGAAATGTTCAATTACGCGCGCGAGTCCAAGCCCCCCCTGATACAATCAAGCCCGTTGTGGACGGTGGAGGGCCCGCAGATTGGAACGTGATTGGCAAGAACGGCAGGGACTCGAATGCGGCCTCTCTTCCACACCGAACCCACCACTCCATGCGCCGTGCGGCCGCCCGGCTCCGATGCCTGCTGTGTGTACATTCACACGCTGTGCTATACGATTCTTTGCAACGCACTGCTTCATGACCCTTTTCTTGTTGCTTCAGAACCACTTCCCGTGTCCGTCTGGCGGTGTCGAAAACGCCACCATGGCCATTCTAGAAAAACGCGCTCGACAACGCCCTGCACAAAGGGGCTGGTTCGGAAGCGCGCCACTGCCCGACACACATAGCCGACGCCGATGCTGCGGCCTGCCCAATTGACGATGCTATCTAAATTAAACGGGCGCCGTCTCTAATATATCGTGCTTACGGTAGAGTGTCTCTCCTTTCTTGCCTACTTTCGAGAGCCTTATAGGGGCCAGCCAAAGACATTCACATCCCATCTCCACAACCGACTAATCTTGCCATCTAAACACTCTTTCTGTCCATGCTTTCGACGAGCGCCATGTCGCGTGAGCCCGAAGAGCCGCTGCCCTACTGGCTCGTCAACGTCCCGCCGGATGAGAGGCCTACCGAATGTCCGGACTTTCTTGCAGATGCAAATGAGAAAGACCGAAACATTCTCGCAACTCCAGATTCTGAATACCGCCGTCTGTCATGGCCAGAAGTGCAAGACATCATCAAGACCAACAGGATTGATCAATTCCAACGTGTGCCGAGCGACCTCCGCCGCTATAAGGGCTACACTGCAAAGCTCAAGAAGGACTATGGCAGTGTCATGAACTTTGTCATGGCCGAGAGGTTGAAATGGAACGACCTGGTTCCGAGAGGCACGCCTTTTAGCAATCCTGGTATGGACATCTGCAACTGTGACCTGGCCCGTTGTTGACGCCAAACACAGACGACATTAAAGTCTTGTTCAACGACTGGCCTTATGGCATCGACTCGAGGATCGTGCATCTTGTCGTTTGGGTCAAGTTTCCTTTCGAAGAAGACGCCGTGACAGGCGACTTGACCGATACCGCAAGGAAGGACATTGACGAGTATGTCGATAAGACTTTTCGAGCACAAGTCGGTTCCAAGAACTGCATCTGGTTCAAGAATTGGGCAAGTCTGAAGAGCATACACGCTGTCGAGCATTTCCACGTCATGCTGTTCAATCCAGACAAGAAATTTGTTGACAAGATAACCAACAACGACATTCCGCTGGTGGACAAAATTGGGATCATCAACGACGTTTGAAGTCAAGCTTTGCAAGTCAAATTGCGCACGGCTGCGACCCGTTTAACAAAGGCTCGTCAAAAAAAGTTCTAGCCACCTGAAACAAACACTTTTGTTGGTTGGGCGACCCGGCCGTGTCGAACAAATTTTGCTTGCACAATCACAACCACCTAGTTTATACTTCACAGCGTTGTGTACGACTGAAATGCGTTGTGAAAGTCACTCATCCGAAGAGAGAAGATCAAATGACAATTCTGCAGTGCTCGTTGTTAGTCCAGGGCGTTCTCCATCATAGCGGCAAACTGTGACCACGTCGTAACTCACGATACATTTTCTAGTGAGGCCATGAACGTGTTCATCCAAACTTGCTGGAACTGTCTTTCGTCAGCGGCATCCTTTGATTGCTGATTACACCCTTACCTGCTGCAGCTAGCCCTTGAGTCTCCTCGATAGCTTTGCGGAGACCTTTGATCTTAGCTATAAGATCTTGGAGCACTGCCGCGGGTCTCAGATGTATTCGAGGTCCTAGACTGGGCTCGTCCCTCAATCTGCCACTGGCCCATCTCGAGATCTCACGTCCACATCCGTTCCGACCTTCAGCAAGATTGGCTCTCCACAATCGTGTTCTCTCTTGTACCGCGGCCAGCGAGGTACGGTAGTATCAATACGTTCAAACTTATCATTACCATTACATCGCCGTGGCATTTTGCCATTCACCGTTCCAGTTGTACCAAGGCCAGCCTTCTGGCAACGTCGAGTACGGAGGTAGTGTGTACTGTTCACGACAGGTGCCTTCGGTATCACAGTCCAAGTTGCAAAGCCCATAAACCTCGCAATAGCAGGTTCTGGCAGCCGGACAAAAAATGGCCTCTTTGCCGAAAACAACTGTTTACTGAGTGTCAGCACTCGATAAAGATTCAAGTCTGGAAAACCGAGGATCTCACTGTGCCATGAATATTCCATGATCCTTCCGCTCAGGTTATCATTCAATTTCGTGTTCAACAACCACTGTCGATACCGCTCATACTCTTCTCGTGGCCAGGCGAGAATCCGCTGTTTTGAGACCGCAAATTGCGCACAACAACTGACTCCCACCGAATCGGGAACTTCGATCCCAGGAAACAGTTCGCGAAACGCGGTCGCGTAGACCTCATCGGCACGGGTCTCGTCCGTAATCCCGTTGGCTTCACGCTCTAGTGGGCGAATTTCATGCGGACAGCCTAGCGTCCAGGTACAGCGAAGATTTACATATCCTTGTCGCTCGATATGAGGTAGTTGAAGACGAGACAATGAGCGTGCATTGTCGTATAATGGGTCGTCGTTGTGCCATTGATAGCGGTCTGCGTGCAGGAAGATGATTATGTCGGGCAGGGAAGCATAGTTGTCGATAATGTAGGTCAGGTAGACCATGCCTTCGCGGCCTTTGTTCAGAGGTACTGACAGCATTGCTTCGGATCGATCGGTCGCGTAGATGCTGTGCTGCCAATCAGGGAAGAGAGACGGTAGCCATGTTGTGTTTGGGACTGGATGGACGTCCAACACGTGTACGCCTGGCAATACGCTCTGCTGTTAGTTATACGACAATGATTGATCCGAGTAAGCTTTTCTGACAGAATCTCAGGTGTGAAAGAGAATACATCGTTTCCGACGTGTTCTCAGCAACTGGGCATCGGTTGGTGTTGTACAGCAAGGTAAGATCCTTCCTTGAATCCGGCGGCATCGAGTGAGGCTGATTATGTCCCAGCGGTGGCTGTTACGCTGATCTCAGCTCCTCTTGTGGGCAGCCAGGAGCAGTGGGCTGTACCGAGTTGGCAGCCGGTGTGGACGAAGCTTGTTGCCCAAGGTATACCACATGCGCCAAAGGCTATAATGCAACTGAATCTTTTGTGCGATGTAACATCCAGGCCACACTGCTGGAAGAGATTGCTGCGTCTTCGACGTCATCGAGCGGTGTATCGACCAAAGAGACTACCACCAGCACTGTGAGCTCGACCGAATCATCTCTGACAACTCCTTCGAGCGTTTCCATCAGCACGTCAGTCAATACAGACACGAGCACTTCTTCCACAGGCTCTGCTTCAGCATCAGTGTTACCACAAGCATCATCGGACATATCTTCAGCGATTATGACGCCAACCCCAAACGCGCTTCCCAAGGCGGTGGCGGCGGCGTCCTCAGGGACAATGTTGTCGAGCACCTCAACATCAATACCATCGCCACAAGCCACGAGATTATCGTTTACCACTGGCGAAATCGTTGGGATCGCGGTTGCGTCTGCAGGCGGCGCTTTGTTGCTCGTCGCTCTGGGATGGATATTACGAAGACGCAACCGCTCGAGGAGAAAGAAGTTTATGATGCCAACAACACCATTGACGTCCACACATAGCAGCGACTTCAAGTCCAAGTCTCCAATTATGCTCCAGTCGCAACATGGCTTCTCGGAGCTGGCTAGTGATGCTGATCCCATAGAGCTACCGAGCTCGCGATGGAGTCGCAAGCAAATCGGGTCCAAGAAGCATGTGTCGGTGGCTGGAACTTATGAGTTGGGCAATTGATCTCCGAGCCATGGCCCTCGGAATGATGAATATGTATGTCGCCAGACAAGATGGAGCAATATTGCAGTGCGAGTTGTGCGAGATCCGATGGCGTGACAGTGAGTCCCACGTGATAAGGTGATTTCCTTGCAAGGTCATCGCACTTTTGACCAGAACATCTACGAGACAAACATGCATACTACACCTGGACCTCTATAGACAGGCGAAGGAATATGCATGTTTGATGAATTCGGGCCGACGTGATGTCCCGATGCGAAGATTCGAGAGGCCAGCCCACTCTCCAACGAAACGTCGATATCTAGCTCCTCTGGATTGGTTTCTTTCCTGATTATGTTGCAAAGGTTCGCGAGAGAGAGAGATTTGTACAAAATCGGCGAGCAGCCGACAATGAGAGCCGAAGCGGGGAGACGACGTCCGCCCGAGGTCAACTTCCCATGAGATGATAGTTGACAATCAATCTTTTGACCATCAGGAATCAATCTAAGTTAGTCTCACAACAATCCAGGGACCTCTGACACCCGGCAACATCCATGTCAGTATTACAATTTCATTTAAACGGCTTCGTGCCAGGTGACCCTCACGACCTATACCGAGCACACCCGAATGGACAAGACAAGATCGCAAACGACATCCCCGAAGAAGTCGACGTCCTCATCATCGGCTCCGGACCAGCTGGACTGGCTCTAGCCGCTCAACTATCACTGTTCCCATCCATTGCCACACGGATCGTCGAGCAAAAAGCCGAGCGCTTGACTCTAGGCCAAGCAGATGGACTTCAATGCCGGACTATCGAAATGTTCGAAGCCTATGGATTCAGCGAGCGAGTTCTCAAGGAAGCGTATTGGGTTAATGAAACGACATTTTGGAAGCCCGATGAGAGCGTGCCGGAGAATATCGTGCGAGGTGGGAGGATAAAAGATACTGAGGATGGGCTGTCCGAGTTTCCGCACGTTATCCTTAATCAGGCGAGGATACATGATTTCTTTCTTGAAGTCATGCTCAGGTCGCCGAAGAGATTGCAACCGGCGTATTCGCGACGACTTAAGCAGCTCGATCTTCGACCATCAGGCGTTGAAGCTGGTACACCCTTACACCAAATTACTTTGGAAAGAACAGATGCTGGTCATGAGGGAGAGACAGAGACAGTGCATGCTCGATATGTTGTGGGATGCGACGGCGCACGCAGCGGTGTCCGCGAAGCCTTGGGTCTAAAACTCAAAGGCGACTCTGCGAACCAAGCCTGGGGCGTCATGGACGTCCTCGCGGTTACAGATTTCCCGGACTGGAGGACCAAAGCAGCCATTCACTCGGCCGCACAGGGTAGCGTGCTCATCATTCCCAGAGAAGGAGGATATCTCGTGCGCATGTACATCGAACTCGACAAACTGGACGCAAACGAGCGGGTTGTCAATCGCAAGATTACGGCTGATAACTTGATCGCCGCCGCCCAGCGCATCTTTCATCCGTATGTCCTTGATGTCAAAGAAGTTGCTTGGTGGTCAGTTTACGAGATTGGACAGCGTCTATGCAGCAGATTCGATAATGTGGCTGCAGAGGACGCTGTAAATAGACATCCTAGCGTCTTCATCGCGGGCGATGCGTGCCATACCCACAGCCCCAAAGCAGGACAAGGCATGAACGTATCCATGCAAGATGGCTTCAACCTGGGCTGGAAGCTAGCCTCAGTACTACAAGGCAGCGCCTCGCCAGAAATCCTACACACATACTCGGCAGAAAGACAAGCCGTGGCTCAAGACCTCATCGACTTCGACCGCGAGATTGCAAAGATGTTTAGTGCGCGTCCAAAGAGCAGCGCCGATGACGATGGCATCGATCCCGCCGAGTTCCAGAGATACTTTGAACAGCAGGGTCGTTTTATGGCTGGTCTGGGCACGGCGTATAGGCCGTCTGTCATTACTGCTGAACCGGAGAACCAGGACCTGGCAAAGGGCTTTCTCATCGGCATGCGACTGCACTCGACAGCCGTGATCCGACTCGCAGACGCAAAACCGGTACAGCTAGGCCACATCGTCAAAGCCGACGGACGCTGGCGCATCCTGATATTCGCCTCTGCAGCAGACCCAGCATCACCATCATCACCTTTCCAGTCAACCTGCCACTTCCTAGCCGAGTCACCCAACTCGCCAATCCGCAGATTCACGCCCACTGGCGCAGACGTGGATTCCGTTATCGACGTGCGCGCAGTGCTGCAGCAGGCACATGCCTCTCTAAACATCAACGCCATGCCCACAATCGTGTGGCCACAAAAGGGCCGCCACGGTCTCCGCGACTACGAAAAGGTGTTCTGTGCCGAAAAGGTGGATAACCGTGATGATGTCTTTGCTGCCAGACACATCGATCGGGAACGTGGATGTATCGTTGTTGTTCGCCCTGATCAATACGTTGCTAATGTACTGCCGCTGGATGACCACGATGGGCTCGCGAGGTTTTTCGATGGCTTTATGCTGGCTAGGCGGTCGTGATCCTAGAGAAAGTCTGAAGCAAAATAGCAAAAAGAGTTGCGCACACGGATCGAACAAATGATCTTCTGGACCGGCCAGAAAAGAGGTCTTGATGTGGTGCTCGGTGAATGGATTGTTGAACGGCTGCAAGAGGGCGATGAAAATGAGTTGCTAGATCTTTGGACTCTGGAGAGGAGTCGTGGACCTGAGGGTCTAGCGTGACTTTGCCCTGGGTGAAACTCTCAAGGGTCGATATGTATCCCAAGATTTGATATTGAATTGCATTCAGCTATTGCGCTGGCCAAGTCTGAATTGAGATATGCGTTCTGTTAGAGACATGCTCCGAGTGCAATCCATCTACCTCTTCTGTCTCTTGGCCCTAGGCTGGTCCTCGTCAACCACAGGCCTGTACTTTTCCAACTGCGCAGGGATAAACGCCTTGGCCTCGTTCAAAAGCCTCTTCTCCCCGAGACGCACAAACACAGCCATCCTATTTCTCCCCGTCACTCCAGGATCCGCGAGGAATTGCTCGTCTTGCTGGACGCTGGTAGGGTATTGAGCCAATCTCGCAGGGATGACGGCATCCATGATTTCGAGGAACGCCGTCTTGAGCTGTCTGCGTTGCTCCTTGTTCGGGCTGCGGAGACTGATTCCCAGCGCCGGGCCAACGACCTGGTAGACCTGCTCCTCGAGCTCTTCGGGGAAGGCGGCGAATTTGGCCGGGTGCGTGTTGATGCCCGAGTCGTCGGGCTCGCCGGAGTCGCGCTCGAGCACAAAACTCTCTTCTACGTGTTCTTCGTCCAGAGCGCCCTTTTTGCCCGTGTATTTTTTGTCGATGATGCTGGAGATGAGGTCCCAGGGCACTTCTACGACGTCGTAGCGCGAGTGCTTGGCAGAGGTGTAGCCGTAGCGGCGCAGCAGGTCGCAGTTGGGCAGGGGACCGTAGTAGTTAAGGACCTCGTCGCCGGCTTTGATGGTGCGCAGAGAGGTCATGGTCAGTTGGTCCTCGCCGTGGTTGAGGTGGGCGTTGAACTCTGCATCGGCGTTGAGCATGTCGGCCATGGGGACCATGCCCATTGCAATCGTGCCTTCCCTGTCCTGCACCCAGCCCTCTTCTTCATCCTCTTCCTCGTCGTCTTCTTTTTCCAGGTCAAAGGCGTAGGCCATGATGATGCTGCCCATTCTGTGCGCGAGCTCGATGATCTGATCATCTGCCAGCTTTGCCGCTTGATCGGGGTAAAAGACATCTTCGTGTGCCTTGATGACAGGCAGCACTTTTGTCTTGAACATTTCATCCGCAGACTCCCTGCCCACCTTGTCCTTGACAGCGCTGGCTTGCAGCTGGTCAAGCTCGCCCTGACCCCAAAACATGAGTGTATCAAACACATTCGGCAAGACCTCAAAATAAGGCTTCCAAGCCGACTTGTCGCCTTGCAGATACTCATACACCATGACCATGATCAAATCCAGCCAAGGGTCGGGCATGTTGAGCGTCTCCTCGTCATCACCGCCATCGGCCATGTCAACATCATCATCGCCGGTGTCATTCTTGAGCGAAGTAAAGATTTTCGGCAGCTTTTTCGACAGCTCCGAGTTTTCGACGCTGATGATGCTGCTTCTGGGGATTGTGAAGAGATCTGTTTCTGCTGGTATGTCGGAGGTGGCGATGATGCCTCGTCCCGCGCCTCGGTCGCGCAAGTCTGTGATTTGCAAGCGAGAGTCGAAGTTCGATCCAGGTCGAGATTTGAACCAGTTTAAAAAGGTGTCGGATTGTGCTTGGAAGTCTGCCATTTTTGCAGTTTTTCGAAGTTCAAGGCCAGGAGAATTTGTCGATGGAGATTCTTCTTACCCACAAACGAGATGCAGATGCGCCGTGAGAAAGGCTCGTATCGATGTATCGATACAGGAACTAAAAAAGATTGAAATTGAATGTTGTAGTAGACAAAAGTTGGTGTAATCAGATCGTCGAGGTCGAAGTGCAAAATGTTTTAAAAGGCAAACAATATTCAACGGAGGAAACGCTGCAAAGTCCGAGCTCGCCAGGGTCAGATCAACCACGAGATCTTGATGGAATCTGCCAACATTGCTGCTGTTTCATGTTGAGGAAAAGAACGAACATCATTCTGATCAATAAATGGTAGTTTTGTTCCGCTTTTTGCCTATACAAACGCCTGACAATCGACTACAAGTAGAATCAAAGACCTGGCCCCGTAAAAATCATGGCTCCCCAAAACACCTTGCTCATGCACAATATCTATTTCTTGGCCATTCCCTGCTCAATCTTTCTCCTCTTTGCTCTCAACTTCTCGGCCTCGGCATCCTTCTTTGCGTTCGAGTATTGCATCTTCTCAAAGACCTTGCGCTTGCGACGGCTCATCATCATCTTTTGGCGCTCAGTCTCCTCGGCAGCCTCCTTGCGTTGGCGCGACATTGCCTTTTGTGCCTTTTCGGCCTCCTTCTTGCGCAGAGCCTTGGCGGGGGTGGCGCCAGCATCGGCAGTGAGCGAGCGACCCTCTGCCTCGGCAGCAAGTTCACGCTGGTGGCGGGTGGCCTCGTCTTCGGACTCGGAATCTTCATCGTCAGAGAAACCACCAAACTCGGCGTCCTTCTCGGCTTCCTCTTCCTCCTCTTCCTCATCCGACGAGCCGGCAAGTTCAACATCCATGCCTTCACCTTGAACAACCTCCTTGCCACCGCGTTGCAGCAGGTTTGACTCCATGTCGCGGGCCTCTTCGTCACCACGAACACCCTCAACCTCTTCACCTTCGGAGCCGGCATCCTCGTCAGCCATCTCCTCGTCTGACTCTGCAGCCTCGGCAGCCAGAGCCTCGCCCTCGTTCTCCTGCTCGGCCAAAGACTTGGTGGGGTCGTACTCGCCCTGCTTGGGCTTGACCCAGGGGGAAAGATGGGGAGGCAGAGTAGCGCCAGGGGCGTAGAGATCGGCTCTCAAGAGCTTGCCCGCATTGATGCAGTCCCAGACCCATTGTGGCTGAATATAGATACGTCCAGGGACACGCTCGCCAGGTCTCAAGCGTTTTGAGGCGTTTGCAGCTGCAGTCTCTTCATCCTCAACGGGAACCGCGGGGAGCGGCAAGTTGGGGCGATCGACAATCTGGTGTGTGATGCGACGATCGGCCTCGTCGGAGGTGTAGGCACCCTCGCCAAGGACCGTGTCCCAGGCTACGCGCTTGCAGCCAAAGGCGCGGAGAATGAATTCCAGAGGGTGGCGGGGGGTCTCGCGGGAAAGGTAGATGGTAAAGGGCTCGAAAAGGTTGGCGGCAGTCGAGGCGGAGATTGAAGGCTGGAGCAGGGTGTCTGACTCGGGGTCGATGGGGGCGGGGAAAGAGTCGAGCTCTCCGTCTTGAGCCTCGTCCTGTTGTTGATCCTTGGGGTTTGATGAAGGGTTCTCTTGTGCGGTAACGTATGAGCTAGGAGGTTCTTCGTTAGAAGGCAGTTGCAACAACTTGTCGGCCTCGGCTTGAGCGGTGGCCGAAACTTGTTTGGGTGCGGCGGGCTCGGGCTTGTTGTCCAGAGCATGGGCAACGTTGCGGCCTTCAATGGTAAAGGCGGCCAGCTCGGCACCTTGCTCCTCAGCCTTTGCGTCAAACTTGGGAGGGTAGACGAGGCCAAGGCTAGTGTAGAGTCTGTAGTTGACAAAGCCTAGGAGGGTGGTGTAGAACTGGACAAAGGTGCCCATGATACGGAAGTCGACATCGCCAGTGACGCGCTGGACGAACTTGTAGGGAACGAGCCACAGAATGTCTTGGCCTTGGATGGTAGCCTGGTAGTAGATACCCTTGATGGAGAGGAAACTCTTGCGCAGGCTGTTGCTGCGGATCAGGTAGTGCTCGAACTCGTGGGTGAGGCGCTGGCACAGCTGGATGGTCTTGGGCGGCACCGTGTCGGTCGAGGGCAGATTGGCGAAGAGGAAGAGCATGCTGAGACAGTCGTCCAGGTCGCGGAGGGCATCGACAAAGGTAGGGTAGCGCTCCTTGATGATGTGGTCGAGGGTGATTTTGGGCGTCAGGTTGCGCTCCATGCGCTGGGCGTCCGACACTTCATTTCTGCCGAGAGCACGGCCAATCTTCTTGGCCAGGGCCTTTTGGTCGCGGAACTTGTTGAGGACGGGCTCATGGAGCAGGTACTGGATGTCGCGGGTGTAGTAAAAGGTCGTGGCCTGGCCGGTCGAGTTCTTGGCCGCCTTCTTCTTGTTGCGCGGCTCGCGAGGATAGATGCCTGGACATGACTTGAGCTGGGATATTCACAATACGGGCGAGTGGGAAACACTCACCCTTGAAGATACACAGGCGACGGAAATCGGGCAGTGAAATCTGCAGTTTGCGCACAGCCTGGGTACGGGTAATGTAGTTTTTGGCCGCGCCCTTTTGGCCTGGAAAGAGTCAGTACATCAGTTGAAAAAACAGCAGCAGTAACGATGCGCACCCTTCTTCTGGATTTTGGCCATGATGAAAGCGACGGGAAAAACAGCAAATGATGGACAAGGGCTTCTGGAGGCGCAACTTTTTCCTTCTTTGCACCTGGACTTTCCTTGGACCGAGTCTGCTCACCGCCCGCACTTATGCCGCGCCTTGCCCGATTCGGCACGAGCCTGAATGTTGCAACTTGCGGGGACGAGCTCGAAACCCCCGAGATGCTCGATCGAAATGCTCGATCGAAATGCACGCCATCCCCCTACTACAATGTCAAACGACCATGTCCTCTTCGCCTCGGCCGCCGCCGTCCGCGTGCTGCTTGCCTGTGCATTCCCCGGCCTGCCCGACTTTCTCAGTGGACGCGTCGAGATATCGACACCCGTGACGGGCTTCAAGAGATGTATGCGCTGCCCCTCTTGAGCCAACCATGCCGCGCTAAACGGACAAAGGAGCTGAATTGTGTCTTTGCTTGCAGTACAAGAGGGTCTCTTTCTATACAGCCATGGCATATCGCCCTACGACGGCGGTGTCTTCCACCAAGCGCCCCTGCTCTTGCCGTTGTTCTCGCTCCTTCCTGATTCCACACGCTACCCCTCGGTCACCGTCGTCCTCTATACCTTGCTCGACCTCGCCAGCGCATACGCTTTGATGCAAATCTTCGCCTCGGCCCAGTCGTACTCGTCGCGCTTCTTCACCTCGCCGCGCTCGTCAAACCGGTGGTCGTCCTCTGCCGTTGCCGCCAGCTACCTCTTCAACCCTTTTGTCATCTTGACATGTCTCGCTCGCTCCACCTCCGTCTTTGGCAACCTCTTCATCCTCGTCTCTGTCCTCAATGCCTGTCGCGCCAAACTATTCGGCTCAGCTTTTGCTCTGGCTCTTGCATCATACATCTCGCTGCACCCGCTTCTGCTGCTTCCGCCAGTTGCCATCCTATGCTACGACTCGTGGCTAGCTCGCCCTAAAGATAGCGCCAAAGCCTCGGCAGTCCCTACCCTGGCCTCTTTCGCTGTGCGCTACACTGTCGTGCTTGTATCAGGCATTGCCATTCTGTTCGGCCTGTCTTACGCCCTGACCGGCAGCTGGGCCTTCATCTCGTCCGTCTACGCCTCGCGTCTGCTGTTGCCGGATCTAACTCCCAACGTTGGTCTATGGTGGTATTTCTTCATCGAAATCTTCGACTCGTTCCGTAACTTTTTCCTCGGCGTGTTCTGGCTGCACATGGTTTCATACTCGCCTGCCCTGACCATCCGCCTGCGCAACCAGCCTTTGGCAGCCATTGTGCTTCTCTGCGGTATCTTTGCCATCTTCCAGCCGTATGCCAACGTTGGAGACGCCGGTCTCTGGCTGTCCATGCTTTCCATGTACGGCCATGTCCATGAACGTAAGTGCCGTTGTGACCCATCACCATCCTTGCTTCCCCCAACTGACCGCAACAGTCTCCAGATATGCCTTTCCCGCCGTCAGCGCATTGCTGTACACCACATTGCTCGGCCCAGCCTTTTACTACCTCTGGATCTACGCGGGAAGCGGCAATGCCAACTTCTTCTATGCCATCACTCTTGTCTGGAGTTTGGCTCTGTCGGTCATACTGGCAGACATACTCTACGCCATCTTGAGAGACGAATGGGAAAAAGAGCGCCCCGAGATGAAGGGCAAAGAAGCCAGGCAAATATAACATACCCAGTGACATGAATTCCAAACAGTTTCAATCCGTAGCAAGGAAAAAAAAAAGCATTACTTTTGCGTTCATTTTACGGTGTACGTGCCTGTTACCACATGCGCCTCATATCACATGAATAGTAGAAGAAATTCTTCTCATGCAGTGCCGTTGGTGGCGGCGTGCTTTCTTCTCTTCTGCACGGCGCCCGCCAGCTCGGCCAGCACGCTCTCGGTGTCTTCCCAGCCGATGCAGGCGTCGGTGATGGACGTGGCGTACTTGAGGTGCTCCTTGCCCTCCTTGGGCATCTTCTGGCTGCCCTCGTTGATGTGCGACTCGATCATGACGCTCATGATGGCGTCTTCGCCAGCGGCGATTTGCTCGGCCAAGGCGCTGGCCACCTTGGGCTGGTTCTTGTGGTTCTTTTCAGAGTTGCCGTGGCTGCAGTGGTACGTTGTCAGCTTTGTGTGTCGATTCTGCCTTTGCGATGTCCATGCTCACCTGCAGTCAACCATGAGTCTGGGTCTGGCGTAGCCAATCTTCTGCAGCTTCTCCTTGGACTCCTGAATGCTCTTGGCGTCGTAGTTTGTGCCCTTCTTGCCTCCTCTCAGGATGACGAAGCAGTCGTCGTTGCCAGCAGTGCCGACAATGGCGACGTTGCCGGGCTTGGTGACGGACAAGAAGTGGTGGGGGTTCTTGACAGCGCCGATGGCGTCAATGGCAACGTCCAGAGTGCCGTCGGTGCCGTTCTTGAAACCGACGGGGAAAGACAGACCCGAGGCCAGCTCGCGGTGGACTTGACTTTCGGTGGTGCGTGCGCCAATGGCACCCAGAGACAGAAGATCGGCCGTGTACTGGGGAGTGATCGTGTCGAGCATCTCGCTGGCAATGGGCATGCCCTTCTCGGTCAGGTCGAGGTAGAGCTGTCTCGAGACGCGGAGACCCTTGTTGATGTTGAAGGTGTCGTCGAGGTCGGGGTCGTTGATCAGACCCTTCCAGCCAACAGTGGTACGCGGCTTCTCGAGGTAGGCGCGCATGATGATGACCAGGTCGTCTTGGTACTTTTCCTTGAGGGCCGAGAGCCTGTCGCAGTAGTCGAGGGCGGCCTTGGGGTCGTGCAGGGAGCAAGGGCCAATGACGACGAGCAGTCTGTCCTTCTCGTCCTTGCCCTGGACGACGGCGGAAGCTTCATTGCGGCCCTTGAGGACCGTGTCTTTTGACTTTTGCGATTGTCTGATTTCGTGCTGGAGGAGATCGGGAGCGGTCAAGGGCGTCATGCCACGGATGCGCCAGTTCTCGCTGACGCTGCGGTCGCCCACCGAAGGGTTTTGCATGAAGAACTGTACGTCGGTCAGTCATGACTGCTCGTTCTATTGCGGCGTAGCGACTTCGCGCGGGGCAACTTTTTTTTGAAAATGACTTACTTCTGTTTCCGACATGGCGGCAATTGATTCGATGAAAATACCGGGGTATCGAGAGAAGAGAGAACGAACTGGATATCAAGAGAAATAGCGAGGAGAGAGAGGGAAAAGGATAGTTGGACGCGAAAGAAGCAGCAAACAGGTGAGTCAAGACGAGTGTCCCGCCATGGGCTTGCAGCATCGGACCGTGAACGGCACAAGCCGCACGACCATCGCCGGGCCCATGATTCGTTGGTTGAGGTTGATGACCGGTATCGTAACCTGTCCTTCTTTTTCTCTACCGCACATGCTTCCAAATATCATGTTTCACGCCTTCTCGCAGTGTTGCGCCTTTCCGGCGCCGACACCTACGCATCCAAGCTGTGCGTGTCTCCAGCTTCTCCAGAGCCTAAATAGCAGGAAAATTTGGTTGCAGCAAGAACGAAAACGTCATGCAGCGACCCTGATGTCACTAAATGCGGAGGCAGCTCTCGATATGAACTCGATCACCTTCAGTGACATGTAATGATGAGAGCGTATGTAACAGTGCACCTTTAACTATGCCACAGTAGCTATCTCTCCTCGTCCACTCCACTGTCTGTTTCCATTGCAATCCACCGCCATGTCGCTCACACTATCCTCACTCCAAAACATCCCACTTTCCTATGCAAGTGTCTCGATCGGCTGCAGAGATGAACACACCCTGCCCAAGAAGCTGGACGCCATTTCCGCTGCTGGCTTCAACGCCATTGAGCTTGGATTCCCAGATCTCCTCTCGTTTGCTTCGACGTACATGAAGAAGGAGGTTGGTCCTTACGATTACGATGATCTGGTGGTCAGCGCAAAGGTCGTCAAGGCCATGTGTGAGGCAAAGAGCTTGAAGATCCTCATCCTGCAACCCTTTTCCAATTTTGAGGGCTGGCAAGAGGGAAGCGAAGAGAGAAAAGATGCCTTTAGACGCGCCGAGGGCTGGATCAGAATCATGGAAGCCGCTGGCACAGACATGCTGCAGGTAAGCTTCTAGACTCATCATTCACCATCGTCTGATCTGACAATGAAACAGGTCGGATCCTCAGACACCCCGGCCGACAAGATCGGAACCCAACGCGAACGATTCGTCAGCGACCTGCAAGAACTTGCCGACATGCTCGCAAAGAAGAACTTCCGTCTCGCCTACGAGAACTGGTGCTGGTCCACCCACGCCCCAACATGGAAAGACGTCTGGGACATTGTGCAAAAGGTCGACAGACCCAACATCGGTCTCTGCCTCGACACCTTCCAAACCGGCGGCTACGAATGGGCCGACCCAACCACCGAGTCAGGCCTCGTAGACAAGCCCAAAGACCAGCTGGAAAAGGACTTCAAGGCATCCCTCGACGAGCTCTCACGCACCGTCCCCGCAGACAAGATCTACTTTTTGCAAATCAGCGACGCCTACAAGCCCAAGCAGCCCTTCAGCAAAGACGCCGACGAGTCCGGCACACGCCCCCGAGGCCGCTGGAGCCACGACTTCAGACCCCTCCCTTTCCAGGGCTACTTGCCCGTCGTCGACTTCACCAAGGCCGTCCTGAAGACCGGTTTCCGCGGATGGTTCTCGTATGAAATCTTTGACGCGGGTCCGGAAGGAAAGGGCAAGGATTATGAGCTGGATGACTTTGCCAAGGAGGCCATGGCTACGCAGAAGAAGCTTATCGAGGCTTGCGTTGAGGCTTAGACAGTTTTGCAGGTCCAGTCCGCTTGATGACAATGAAATGATAATTAGTAATCGGATGGTCCCTCGACGTGCGCCTAGTCATTGCTTTCTCGATTAGAGTGTGAGCTTACTAGTGAGCCCAGAGTCATGAATATATCCCGGCCTGCTACGACATTGGTCTCAGGTCACACGGTACGAGAGTCCGAGAGTCCATGAGCACACATAACAAGGTAAGCCTTTGATCATCAAGAGAAAAAAGAATATGATTTTGAAGAAAGAAAAAAAGACCAAAGAGTACAAATGTATCTCTCGGCCACAACAACATAATCAAAATCAAAATAATCCAGTGCCTCGCAGCCTTGACCAGTGACCACTGGATCCAGCAAAAAGAAAAGAGGCAAAGAATGGACAAAAGAAATCCCCTGAAAAAAAATCCTCCTTGTGTGACAGATGTCGGAAACAAGGCAGCAAACAGCCACCCCTCGTGATGAGATCAAGCCATCAATGCCACCACCAACAAACACCCTTCAGATGTCACGGACGGCGGCAACCGCGCAGCAAAGACGCCGGTCCCGCTTACTGCATGGAGCAGGTGGAGTGGTAGGGCTGCAGGTTGGGATCGGTCTTCTGCAGGGTGCAGGTCGAGTGGTAGGGCTGCAGGTTTGGGTCCGTCTTCTGCAGGGTGCAGGTCGAGTGGTAGGGCTGGAGGTTGGGGTCGGTCTTTTGGACCTTGAGGACGGTTTCGGTGAATTGGGCCATTTTGTGTTGATTGACTGGGTGATGTTAGTTGGCAGCTCATGGTTTTTTTGGGGGGGTTAGAAGGGGGGATTGCTTACTGCGAGTGTTTAGCTGGGTAAATTCTCGGTGGAGAGAAGAAAAGTTTCGAGGTGAGATCGAGTGCTGCTTTTATAGCTTGGGCGATGGGCCTTGATTTGTTGATCTTTGGTGTGTGGGAACGTGGTTTGCCGTTTGGTTTGATGCGTGTTCTGGACGGTGGACGAGGAGAAAGAATTCACATGGTGCGAGACGACGTGCAAATTACCTGACATCAATCGTCGCCAGCCAAATATTGTTCTGAACCCTTGATATTGTTCCCGAGAACAAAGGCTTCCACCCAATGCCTCATGGCGGAACTTGAGACTGCATGCACGTGGCAATTCGAGGCATTGTCGAGACCTCGGTGTTTCCGAAGAGTGCCGAGGATATTGTTCTGTCCGACAATGCTTACTGCGATCTGACAGTGTGTTCCAGTTGGGTGATCAACTCGCTCGACAACTAGCACATGAGACTTGCCGTCACCAATGTGTGGATCAACATTTGATCCTTTGTCTCATCCGGCTTGGTATTGTTCTCTGAACTAAAGTCAGAAATCCGTCATCACCCAGCATGTCAGAGGAAAGTGCCAGGGGTTTGTCTGTGGCGAATCAGCCCTTTGGGACAAGCGAGACTTCGAAAGACATTCAATAGCTGTCGCAGGTCAGAACATGTTGCAAGCACACGACTTACCTTACATAATGTGAAAGTAGAAAAGAAGCTGGGCACAGATAGTAAAACAAAACGTGGATTTACAGAACCAATAGAAATGCTAGAAAAACAATCCAGAAAACATACCATCAAACATCAATCAGTCTAATTGGCACACTCGCCCGGAATAGGGTAAATGCAAGCCTTTGAAGTCTCGGGAGCCTTGGTAGATTTAGTCGTCTCAGAAGTACTAGTCTTAGACTCGGAAGTACTGGTCTTGTCGGGCAAAGGATACTCCCAGGTGTTGCTCTTCGATGAAGAAGGAGCAGGAGTGGAAGAAGACTTGTGAGCAGAGCTAGGAAGGTTGTAAATCTCCTCAGCCGAGGGCTTCGAAGAAGTCGGTGCAGCCGAAGACGTTGCAAGCTCTGAAGGAGCAACGGAAGAAGATGTCGCAGGAGCGGCGCTCGACGAGGAGGGAATTGAGATGGTAGAAAGTGCAGTAGAGGCTTCCGCACTAGATGATGCCGAAGGTGTCGCGCTAGCTACAGTGTTAGGAGAAGACGCCTCGGCGGTAGTCGACAGCAGGTTAGAGGTAAACTCGGCACAGTCGTGTTGAGTGACGGTAATGACTATCGGTAGAGTTCTGGTAGCGGTGACGGTGACGGTGGGTATCTTCGTACGAGATGGAGAAGCATCGCTGAAGCTAGACAGAGTCACCAGTGTCGTACCAGCATTGCTTGCTGCAAAAGAGGTAGGTGTCGCCACATTGGAAGGGTTAGATCCAGCGGCCTCGGTCTCTGGAGGCGGAGGGACGGTTGTAGTCAGAGTGATGGTTGAGCTGACCGTAACAACATGAGGAAGGAGTGCTGCGTTGGCGATCTGGCCAGCCAGAATCGCAGAGATGATTGCTTTGCGGTACATTTTACTTGGTTTGAGTGAATAGTGGGTTTATTGAAGATGTCGCTTGAGTGTTTGTGGGTGTTGTATATGCTGTTTTCTGCACGGGCATGAAGGGGCTTACATAGGTTAGAGACAATGCTCCTGTGTCGACTGGTGATTTTGAGACTGCAATCTCCTTTTGTTTTCTTTGTCATAGTAGCAAAGCGGAAAAACCATCGCATAAATTAGACCTCAGCTGCTTTGTGATTCTCTTTGTTTGAACTGTCATAATTTCGAGACGACCCAGCCACGTGAGCATTTCTTTGTCTTGAATAAGGTACTTGGTCGAAAGAATTGACCCGGAGAACCAGATCCGAGTGCCATGGTTGACGTACCAACAAAGCACCATGTGAAAGGTTCTTTGGATCCATGATCAATGTCCGGCACCAGTGGCGACGGCGGTCGAAATCCACATTTGAATAGTGTTGGCTGAAGCATTCTACTCTGATAGTAGGGCGTTGAAGGCGAAAATTCCAGGGCGTATCGAGTACGAGGCTAAGCTGAGGAGTGATCATGTCTGACGTCTGATCATGGTCACTCGGTTGCATCGATCTTGCATTGTCAAGTCGACTTGCTCCGAGTGCCTTCGATGTGCTCGGCTGTTCAAGAACCAGGCTTATGGTCGGTCACTATTAGTCTATCGCACGCCTTTTTGAAGAATCGAAAGGCCGGGATCATGGCACGTGTGTTCGATTCAACGCCATGATGAAAGTCAGTAACGGTGCGATACCGAGCTTCTGTAGGGCATAAAGTATCAAGTCCGATGATTGTGAGCGCACGCTATGGCACGCATAGGGCTATTCAAAACGCCACCACATGGTGTTGAGCACTGCCATCATGATGCCCTATGTTACGTGGATACGGAAACCTTGGGCCGTCTACAACTGTTGTCCGCGAGAAGTCCATACTTTGATAACCTTAAGACTCCGACTTAAGGTTCGATTACTCGGCAATGTCTCGGCTCGAGGATGAACGAGCATAAGGACTGACAGTGATGGTACTGTCATTGTATAACGCTCAGTTGTGGCGCACGCACCGCTGTGAAAAAAAAGGCATCTCAACGGTCCGTTCTTCGACTAATGCCGACAGGCTGTACCTATAGTAGTCCTCTGGTCAAAGGTTTAATCGTGGTCTTCCGAGGTGAATGCAGGTGTGCCGTCATTGATCATTAATTGTGCTGGGCACGATCATCGAACATATCTAGGCACGGTGTTAGGTGCTTGTTCCGAGAAGCAACGCGCCCTGCAGTAATTGTAGTCATCGGTAGTGACGGCGTAGCTGAGTACTTACAAGACGACAAAAGCATAATTGGAATCGTGCTGCCAGGGAGAGAGTGAGTGTTCTGGCCTTCAAGATCTTTTCGACATTGTTCTTGGTGGGATGTGCGATCTGGTCTTGGGCATCCGACTTCGGGGACTTAGACCATGCCACTTTGGGAGTGTTTATAGGGCAGAAGGAAGATGATGTGAGTGCACAACGGTCGAGCTCACAAAATCAAGCAGCCAGACTGCGTTGGTCAGCCGAGGTCCATGTGAGATGACCTAGTCGAGGTCGAGAACAATCATCTACGCGGTACAGAATGACAATTATGGCAAAGATTCCGCGGATCGATTGACTGTAAGAACAACGAATGGGGATCTGAAGTTGGGTCAAGGAAGTCAAAGTACGTGATGCTGTAGGTTGTGGGAGGCAAAGCAGGGCTGCAAAGCTTGATTTTATGGTCCGTGCTCGTGCCCTAATCGTACTTGGAGTAGCGTCAGGGGCGGCTGCTGTTAAACTTCGACTTCACCTGTCGATACAGAATTCTGATGGATGATCCAAGAACATCGCTCCAAAGACGAGTCGAAATTTGCTTTTACTGCCGCGATGGCATAGCTGGCAGGTCCCTGCCAGCCGGACTACCGTCATGACCGTTTAATTCCTCGATGGCACGGACTTCTAGCGTTCCAGTACCAGGCAGACGGGAGCGGAACGAGTGACACAACTTGGCTGAGGAGCTTGTCTGTGATGAGGATCACCTTATGAAATTGTAAAGGTTTGTTAGACTCTGGCATAGACAGATCACGTATAAGTATTTCTCTCAATCCCTCTCGAGGGCCTACTCTCCTCATCACAATAGCTTCTTCGGTTTCCTCTTTCTCTTCTCTCTTCCAGCTTATACTCCTCGCAACAATGAAGATTTCATCTGTTGCCGCTGCTGCCGCCCTTCTGGCTGGCGGTGCTACTGCTGCCCCTACTCCTGGTCTTCTGAGCAGCATTCTTGGTCTCATCACCAATGACCTAAACGCACTTCTGGGCTCTCTCGGCATCAAGCTGCAGACCAACGCCAACATTCACGGTCCTACCGTCTACTACAAGAACAAGTGTCCCCTCAACATCACCACCGAGGTCGACCTTTCTCCCAAGCGTTACGGTCACGACATCAGCTGGTCCCAAGGTGTCAATGGCGGCAAATACATTGACTGGAAAACTTTCAAGGCGAATGGATGCAATCTCGGTGGATGGCTTGAGAAGGAGAAGACTGTTGGTCCACCTTTCCAATCATTCTCGTACAAGATACTGACTGTTTCTTAGCACGATCCTATCTGGTGGTCCTCGGTTGGTGGCGATGCTGTTCCTGACGAGTGGTCTCTTTGTCAGCTTCTCGGCTCTCAGTGTGGCCCTATCCTCGAAGCTCGTTACCAGTCTTTCCTGAACACCACCACCATCGACCAGCTCGCCAGTGTCGGTGTCAATGTTCTCAGAATCCCCCTCACCTATGCTGCATTTGTCAAGGTCCCTGGCTCTCAGCTCTACTCTGGTAATCAGCAAAAGTGGTTGAAGGTCATCACCGATTACGCTGTCAGAAAATACAATATGCACATCATCATCGGTCTTCACTCCCTGCCCGGTGGTATCAACAACCTCGACATTGGCGAGGCTCTCTTCCACGATGCATGGTTCTACAACTCTACCAACCTCGATTACAGTTTCCAGGCTATTGACGGTGTCTTGAACTTCATCAAAAACTCTGGCTACCAGAACGCCTTCACCATTGCCCCCATCAATGAGGCTTCCGACAATTTTGCTGGTTTCGGTTCCGCCGCTGGCCTGTCTACCAACGGCACCAATTGGATCAACACCGTATGTACTCTTGACAGCTTTCCATCATCTTGTGCTGACTTAAATCATCAGTACATTAAGGGCGTGCTCAAGAAGATCGCCGCAGTAGACAAGCGCATCCCTCTTATGCTCCAGGATTGTTTCATGGGTTCATCTTACTGGGCTCCTTTCTACGATGCCAGCACAAACCTCGTCCTCGATTCTCATGTCTACTATTTCGCCGCTGCTGGCACCTACGCCAACTATGTTAACCCTGCCGTCTGCGGTCAAGCCCAGTATATTTCCGAACAGACCAAATTCCCCACTTTTATCGGCGAGTGGTCTCTCCAGGCCATGTACAACAACACCCTTGACGTCACTACTCGCAAGACTTTGTTCGACACTCAGCGCTATGCATGGCAGCAGTACAACGCCGGCGGTTCCTTCTGGACTGCCGTCTCCTACTCCACTGCCACCGTTGATGGCGAGGGCACTCAGCGTGACTACTGGTCTTACATTGACCTGATTAACGCCAAGGTCATCGAAAAACAGACCAGCCAGTCGTACTGCTAGACTATGGTCATGTGCTTTGATAGTGCCAGGGGCAATGGCATAAAGTTTGACTCTGCTGGACCAACAGGACGGTGGCGATAGAAGATTTTGTTTACGAATTTGATTTGATACGATGGAAATTTGACGCTTGCTTCAAGATATGGTTGCTTAGACTTCAATTAAAAAAAAACAAGGGTCACAAGCCAAATAGTTCTCTACTGGATAAAAGGCTCCTTTTCTTGTTACTTACAAATTGGTCGACATGGTATGCACCGACAAAGGCTTTCTCGAAAGAGGTGCCTCAGAGTATGAGTGGCCGTGCACCTCTCCGATGATGATGCCTTCACCCAAGAATGCTGTCTTGTAGGCAAGAACTATTCACTTCGCTCGGGGAGCTGAAACAAGACGCGCGACATTGAGATCTTAGGGGATCGGATACATCTAGGACTAACCTGAAACTCTTCAGACATGGCCCTCATGTCGTCTAAGAGTGTTTCGATAGGTGGTCACTAATGCTTGTCAAATGCGCAGGTATGGGTAATCAACGATCCGACCTGAGCGACATTGTGATAGCACGGATCAACAACTCCAGATCTGCTCATGACCAATTTGAAACGCTGTCTATGTGAAGCACTGGCAAACTCTGGTCATTTGAACAAGCCAGTGTTGGGACGCGTCGTGAACAAGGGCATGAAGTTGAAAACTTCGTGTGATGTCAGTGGAGACGTGGAGAAAGCCTTCGCCGTGGGGGCCCCGCTTTTATTGTTGGACTGCCGACCCTGACCTTAATCACCAAGGAGGCCATCATGTCGCATCTGAGCCAACTGGCTGATCGTAACATCAAAGCATACCAAATGTGGATTTATTGACCGTACCAAGGCGTGGTCGTGGCTGAAGACATGACAACCCACGACATCCAAAAAGCGGTCTTCCAAAATCCAAGAGAGCCCACAGCAAAAGCTACATCTTGCTCTTACCACCAAAGGCATACTGGGCATCAACCTTCTCCTCCGCCCCATCCACGCCCCTGAACCAACAAACGCGATCCTTGAGGAACTGCTCAATTCTAGGCCTAAGCTTAGTCTCATGCAGCCCAAAGTCATCAACAGTGCCGATACGTGGGATACTCATTCCTGGGAAGCCGGTGCTGCGACGGTACATGAGTGTGCCGCAGACGGAGCAGAAGAAGTTGGTCATGTTGTTTCCGGATGCGATGGTGTCGGATTGCGAGAATTTGGTCAGCTTTTCTTCACCGCGGATGTGCCTGAGGGCAGTGTCTTTGACGATAAAGTTGGAGGCGAACATTGAGGCGGTGATTTTGCGGCAGTCTGTGCAATTGCAGACGAAGGTGTCTATCAGGTCTTTGCCCTCAACGGGCTTTTATGTTGTCAGCAATGTGGTGCTGCAAAGATGGTTTCGTATCAGTATTCGAGCTTACCACTTCGATCTGAACAGTGCCGCAGTAGCAAGTTGCCGTTGCTGTCTGAACCATAATTACCTGCCCGTCGCAGAATTGCATATGCTCTCGAACTTGTCGTTGCGATCTTGAAATACAACGAGCGTGTGTTGTACCAACGTCTGATGGAGAGGCGGGGCCGAGGTGACGGCTGACAAATGATGAAGTACACCACACTCCCTCTGTCTCACTGCAGCCACGAACACACGAGTAAGCAGCTAATGATCTGGAAGTTGTATTTTGAAGGCAGCGTAAAAAATGTCAACTGAGAAACTTGCTTGGCCATCCCTTTCATCCATGCATCTTTGTGATGCTCGCTTACTCCATAACGCCTCGCTGAGCTATTGATCAATCAATGTATGAAGTTTAAACTCCTCACCTTTCCCTGTTGGCAAAGTCGATGCCTCCTCACATCTTGACACGCAGGAGATAGCGCAGGCGAATTTGTGCGACATCGTAACAGATGTACTCGTTGTATAGAAGGCATGCACCCGGAACGTTCGTGGGACCCGGATCCTGGGTAGTGTCGGGCTGTGCAAAGTTAGACGTCTGAATTCATATCATGCAAAGCGTAAATCGCTTACCATGATGGTTCCTGAAAGCGAAGGATGGATGCACTTGGCGTCCTTCCAGGCATTGGGTGCGGTGTTACCTTGACCCCAAGTGGAGAACGCGCCCATCTCCTTGGCCGTTTCAGCGGCACCGTAACTGGCGCCCGTAAGAGTCTGCATAGGCTTGCCGAGCTCCGCCTCGCACAGTAGCAGCAATGCATGACCGTCAGAGTCATAGGGCGAGCAGTAGTTCGCAGACTTGCTCGACATGTCGGCGAGATAGATGCCTTTGCCGAACATGTAGCCGTTGACAGGGGCCTCGGGTGGTGCGATGCGAAGGCCTTGACTGAGAATACCACCGAAGTTGGTCGTGCGTGAGCCATGCCACAACAGACGACGGTCGCTGGGAGCGTTGGAGTACTTGCTCTCATTGAATCTGTCAAATTCTCCTTGACGCTCGATGCGGAAGATGTCCTGGACTTCGTACTTAACGTAGTGCGTCGAACCGCATGTCTTGGTCAGGTATTGACTGATTTCGGAGAACTCGGAGCTGGAATGAGACAGGGCTGCCATCTCTTGCATTCCCAGGCCTTGGAAGCGGGAGTCCAGAGGATGGACCTGCGCGGCGGTCTCCTTGGCCTTTTTGAGAATGTCGTCGGCATCCTTGAGGTCGCTCAAGCTCTCCAGCAATTCTATCTCTGGCTTGAGCGCTTCGAGGGTGCGGATGACGGGTGGGCGATTTCGGCCGAAGGAGTGCGGAATGTAGCTGTAGTACTGGTTGCTGAGCTCTTCGTAAGAGTTGGCATTTGCAGCAAGAGAAGGGTCGCTCATGAGAGCAGACAGATCTTTGAGAGTCTCGAAACCCTTGGAGATGGTGGCTTTGCTGAGCTTTCCCAGAGGCAGCTTCTTGACATCGTAGTTAAGACTCTGCATGGTGGCAGCAAAATGCTTCTGGTTGAAGATGAGCTCCATCAAAGACTGGACTGGCGGCTCGAGGGTACATTTGGGAGCACTGTAGCTGGCATCGTCGCCAGGAGAAGCACCAGTTCCGGCGGCAGCTTCGTCGTCATCATCAGGCAGGTAACTGCGCTCAACAAAGACGTATTTTCCAGCTACAGGCTTCTCTCCTCTGTCATTCCACTTCAAGCCGGATTTGTCTTTGAATTTCTTGTCAAACTGCTTCAGGGCGTCTGAGAGAGAGCCGGTTCCCAGAAGTGCCGATTGGCCGTGCTCACCGACGCGGCCCCATCGAGTCCAGGTGTGGTAGCTTTCGGCGAAATTGGCCTTCAGAAGCTAAATGGCGGATGGTCAATAGAGATGTCTGGCAATCGACTCACGGGACAAACAGTACCTGCACACGATAGAATTTGTTGTGGTTGTTGGTGGCGTTGGTCTGGTTGAGCGAGGCATCGTAGATTATACCGGTGCCAGGGTCGACGTAGACATGGTGGGTAGCAGAGAGGTCGCAGCCCTCGTCGACGGGAATGTCCAGGGTTGCCCCGGATTTGGCAAACTGGGCGTCGGCGATTTTGGGAGCGGCGGCTGCGGCGGGCTCGTCGGGTTTGGCCGTCTCCGCTTTTGCTTTCTTGGGCTGTTTGGGCGGCGGGGCGGGGGCGGCTGGGGCGGGCGATGCGGCTTTCCGCTTATTGCCGGCTCGTGTGGAGCGCGTGTTGGTCTTTGTCTCTTCGTGGTCAGACTCGGGTTCGGACAATTGACCATCGTTTGCTTCGTCATCTTGGTCAAGGGCATCGATGAGCTGCTGTTTCTTGAGGCCCGTCGACGCGATGCCGCGCTGCTTGAGCAGGTCTTTGAGCTCGGCAACTTTGAGCTTGCTGTAGTCGGCCATGATTATTGTGAAGACGGCGATAGCAACAGAATGATGCTGGCAGTCGAGGCGCGGCCGCAGCAATTATAAAGTCGGCACCCCGAGTCAAGACACGGTCGCCATCGTGGAACTGTAGGCAGAAGCGGCCTTGGCGGCGCGACCAAAAGGCGAAGGTGCGACGCTGCTGCCCGCTGCTGCCTGAGGATGCACATGAGACGCGCTCGACAGCCAACCCGCCTTCACTGCTGCGTGGTTGATAAATTCCCTTTGCTCTCACTTGTTCTTCACAAAATTAAAGAGTGTTGTTCGGTCTTGACTGTGCTTGAGCGTCTCGCGCCTCTTAATTGCCACAACCTGTTCCTTATGTAATAACCTCTTCCACAACAGAACAAGGAACAACAACTGAATTCACGACACGCATCTCGCTTCTGTCACTCAGCACCTCGCCGTCATGGGACTTGTCGACCTGCCTCCCGAGTTGCTCCTGCGCATATCTTCATATCTCACCACCCCAGAACTCGGTCACCTTAGGCGCTCATGCAACCATGTCGAATCTGCTCTCTTTGACAGTTTTGCAAGAGAGTTCTTCACCAAGAAACAATTCATGCTCGAACAAGTCAGCTTACAGGCCTTGATCGACATCGCCAACCATCCCACTCTTTCTCTTCACCTCTCGGAAGTCGTCATCAGCCTCCATGTCTTCCCTTCGGATCCTGACCTCACAACCCCTTTCGGCAAGCTTATGTACGACACTGGCTATGCCACCCATCAGCTTCTTCTTGCATCCGGCCAGGCTCTCCAAATGCTCTCTGAGGCTTTCAGAAAACTCCCAAACTTGCGCACGGTGGGCTTGCGGGACTACAATGCCAGAGGCAGATACCGCGATGGAGAGCACGCCGCTTGGAGAAGCTGGGGCTGGTCATTTGGCTGGGACGGCTCAGCTTCACCTCCCAGATTCGGTCAGCCGTACAGAGGCCTGTCAACCATCGCGCCAGAGCCCGTCCTACCTCTACTCTTCTACGCTCTTGGATGTGCAGACACAAAGATTCAAAACATCCGTGTCTTCCTTCGCAAACACGAAAAACTCACGCCAGTCTCTTTCAACATGCTGGACGGATACATTGGAGACAGAGTCAGACCTGTTCTGGGCGATATGAAGGAATTGATGCTGGCCATCGGTACTCAAGTCACACCGTTTTATGGAATCCTTCGGCGCCCACTCGACGGTGAGAGCACAACCGATGCCCCACTGAAACGCCTGTTGCATCACACACCGAACCTTCAGAAACTGCGCCTGAACTTTGAACTTCTGGAATCCTTTGGTCCACACTTTCTAAATTGGCTCGGCAAGCCCGCACTTCAATCTGCTGCGGGAAACTCATCTCTTAAACTTCCCATCATGCCAGTAACCTTGCCCCGTCTGACAGTCCTGGAGCTGGGTATGGTCAACGTTTCGGCCTCGACCTTGTTGAACGTCCTCACCAAATTCGACCTGGAATCTATCAGCATGTGGAAGTGTAGCCTTCATGCTCCAAGCAACTCCCTCGAAGAGAACTGTTGGTCACAGTTCCTTCACGACCTGTCAGCCGCTTTGCCACAATCGACTCGTCTTAACACCATGCTCATCGGATACCCTGACCAAGTCACAACTCAAGATGGTATTGGGGGCGGGACCTGTGTTTCCTTCAAGCCTTCTGATGACGAGTCGTCCAAACCAATGGACCGGATGCGCGAAATCAAACACCGTGCTGGACCTGGAACCAGCATCAAAGATTGGTTAGAGACCATGTCGAAACGCGCTTATGTCGAGGTTCCAGAGTTTGATAGTGAGCCTTCACTGACTGACACGGATATTGACGAAGACGAGGACATTGATGATAACGATGGTGATGAAGACGGTGACGGAGATGAATAAAAGGAGTATGAACGTGGGAGAGTGAGGAAAACTGGCTGCAAACATATCTTGTGGCTGCTGTTCGTTCAAATGACCGGTCGAACAGTTGCGTGTAGTTCTACGAATAAAGAAAAGCGTTACCAGGAGCTTTTCTCCATCTCTTACTTCTACCCAAAGTTGAAACAACCACACCTGCAAGCCTTGTTGTAATTCTTGACAATTTCAAGTTGAGACCAGCTTTGTCTGTTGCGTCTTCCCTTGGCTGTTTTGCCTCGAGTGTCTGTTGATGGCGAGAAGCTCGGAAGTGTGTGTGCACTTGGCATACAAGCAAGGTGGTGTTTAGCCGAGGTTAGCCCTCGGCAATAGAAGTTATTGAACAGCACCATGCTGCTTCCCATGTGACAGTCGTTTGACTCGCGAAGATGACGGAGGGCTGAGAGATGCTGCCCGCCAAACGCCAGGTCAGAAAAGATGACAGGGTGATTCTCCACTTTGACTGTAGACGCGCTGCTTGCCTAGGCTGAACCGCACATGCATCCTGCTGACGCTGCATCTCAGATGATTGCTTTTATGCCTCCGTCTTTGAATCCGAGAACCCGGAGCTGAAGAGCAAGCCCTTGGCCGTCCAGCAGAAGCAGATTATCGTCACTTGCAACTATGAAGCGCGCCGCAGAGGCTTGCGGAAGCTTCAGCTCATCAAGGATGCCAAACAGATATGCCCGGACGTCGTCATAGTGCTGGGCGAGGATATCAGTCGCTTCCGAGATGCAAGCAAGACGTTATACCACTTTCTGCGCCGCTGCTCATGGAATGATAGGGCTGAGAGACTTGGCTTCGACGAGGTGCATATGCCTTTTGGCAGTCTTTTCTTGATCATACTGACTCAAAGCAGGTGTGGCTGGACGTCAGCGACATGATCGGGTACAACGCATCCTTGTTGAATCCGAACGACTTGGCTCACTCGTTCTTCGTCTTGGATAAAGAAGACCCAACTAAAGGATTTGTTTTTGATGCCTCTTGCTACGCCGGTCCCACGTTCCCTGGAGAGAGCAGCTCCGATGAACTCTCGGAAGACCAAGAAAGCCTGGCTTTGAGATTGCGGTTGGGCTCTCACTTGGCTTCACACCTCCGCAACCAGCTGGAAAAAGAGACGGGCTATACATCGACTGTTGGGGTATCAACCTCAAAGCTGCTCTCGAAGTTGGTCGGCAATTTGCACAAGCCAAATGATCAGACAACGCTTGTACCTCCATATGCGACTCGAAACGGTCAGAGGGATCACATCGAAGCATTCATGGATGATTTTGAGATTGCCAAGGTGCCAGGCATTGGATTCAAGCTCGCTCAAAAGGTGCGTCAGCATGTTCTACAACATGAGCCGGACTTTGAGAAGGGTCTTGTCTACGGGGCCACCAAAGAGCACGTCACAGTAAAGGAGGTCCGCCTCTTTCCCAGCATGAGTCCTGAAACGCTGGAGAAGCTATTGGCCGGTCCAGGATCTCCTAATGGTATTGGACTCAAGATATGGTCACTATTGCATGGAATTGACGATACCGAGGTCAACTACGCAAAGGCTGTGCCCAGTCAGATCAGCATCGAAGACAGCTACATCCGGCTCGATACATTGCCTGAGGTCTTGAAAGAGCTCAAAACACTAAGCTGCAGCCTCTTGGAGCGCATGCGTATAGATCTGGTCACCGACGATGGTGATGATCTTCCTATAGGCGATGAGTCAGGCTCAACGGTAAAGAGAGTTGAAGAGAAAGAAAAACAGCCTCGCAAATGGCTCGCTTATCCTAAAACTATCCGTTTGTCCACACGGCCTCGTCTGCCTCTCAACCCAGATGGCACAAGATCAAGGAGCTTCAAACGGATTTCCCACTCCGCATCTTTGCCGAATTATGTCTTCTCTTTGACAGACTCTATCGATGCGCTTGCGGAGAGACTAGTGCATGACCTGTTGATCGGCATGTTTCGAAAGCTTCATCCTGAGAAAGCAGGCTGGAATCTGAGTCTTGTCAATGTCGCTGTAACGAATATGGCCGAAACTGGTGGTGAAAGCAGAACTGCAAATGGCCGCGACATCGGCAATATGTTCAAGCGCCAGGAGAGCTTCCTTAAAGAGTTCCGCGTCTATGATGACGATGAGACAAAGCCTTTGATGCCCTCACTAGGAAATCCGAGCTCGGAAGATCACAAACTCAATCCCGAGCAATACACTTCCATTGGGCGAAGTCCAGATGGCGCTGACGATAGTTTGTGGGTGGAAGATGAAGGCGAGGAAGATTCAGAAAGGTGCGGATTCTGTGGTACGCCAGTACCTTCGTTCGCCATGCCCGCTCACATGAGATATCATCAACTTGGTGATTGATATAGCCTGATTAGTTCGCTAGTCCGGTAAGCAACGCACATGAGCCAATGCACGAAGTTTTCTTAACATACGTGAGTTCTGATGGAGCGGGCTCTCAATTGGTCTTGGTGTCCGCCATGCTCGGGCACGTGGGCCGTCGCTCACCAGGCACGTGCATAAAAAAATGCACAGAATAACGAGCAAGACTGACTGAGCGACAAGCCAAGAGTGTTTTCGACATTGACCCGAGCATTTCGTCGATTGCTTCGACCTTCAGAGCCGACGAGGAAGCAGGGACGTCTCCAGAGCACCATTCTTCTGGTTGCTCTTTTTCTTTAGTTGAAGGTTGCAGCCGATGCCGCGGGCTGGGAAATCGAGCTGAGACTCTTGTGACCGGTTAAATATCGTGATTGTCAAGAGGTGGGCCTTTCTTTTCTTCAGTCATTCTTCACACTAGAAGAATGATATTCTAAATCAGCCTTTGACCTTGACCTTGAGACCGGACGAGATGGCAGAAGTATTCTGGGGCATGGACTGTCTACGAAATCCGCTAGAAAGGCACTTTGCTGGTTGTGTCAGAATGTGCGTCGACTGTGCATCTTAAGAAAGGAGCAACATGGTAGAGTACAAAGGAGGCGTTCACCTAACCCATCACCGGACGGTACTAGCTCTTGTGTCCTGGAACGAGCTAGCCGTCGACGTCGACGACGACATCGCTGCCCAGCGCGCAGCTACGATCAGCGCACATAAATTGGCTCTACCATCCTGATCTTCTTCAAAAACATCCAATCGACCAGCAAGATGCCCTGCTCTGACGAAGACCACAACCATAGTCCCCAGTGGCTCAACTCTGGGACAGGTAAGCTCTTCATCTGTACCTGTGAACGCTTCTGCGGATATTGTACCGGCGAAGACGCGAACAAGCACTATCTGCACCAGTGGACCTTGCGCGACCATGTCCGCAACGTCCACAAGGTCAAAGTGAGCCCTCGTTCGATTGCGTAAGTACTATTCTGCGCCACTCGTCCAATGTCCACGCCTAACATGAGACAGGTACGAGAAGTTGATGTCGAAGAAGCGTGCGCACTCGGAGATCTCAAGCAACGATGATGAGAGCGATGAGGAGAGCGATGATGGAAGCGACGAGGAAAGCGAGGCTGACGATGGCTCTGATGAAGACGGCTCCGATGACGCCCCTGACCCTGCTCCCGGCATCAACAATGCTTCTTCGCCTGAACCCGGTCCACGCGCACTTAAGCGTGCCCGTCTGGAGGATCCTCCCCTTAAAACCTCACACCACGCACCGGTGGTTTCTCCTTCAGCTCCTGGACCGGCTTCTGTCCAGCTTTCTGTGGACCGTAACGCTTCTCGAGCAGAATCCACCTCCAAAACCACCCAGCCTAAGGACGAGTAAGCTTTCCTGATTCTACAAACGACAAGATCTTGTTGCTCTAACGAGGCAAACAGTCACCATGCGCAAGCGGCCAGCTCAAGACCGGGCAATGAGTCTATCGTCCAATCACGAGCCTACGCTTCTCAGGACCTGAATCAGGCCAATGATTTGCAGCAATGCAATGCCAATCCTCAGACTGGTTCTGTCAATCCCCAGTCTGCTCGTACCAGCTCCCAAAAGCCGGTCGTAGCATCTCGAGCGCTCTCGGCCGCTCAGCAGGTGGCTGCGAGCAACCACGCTGGATTTGGCCATCAGCAGCCCGCGGCCCATACTACGTCACTTGCTTCCAACGCCATGCCACCTCCTCCCAGACCCGCTTCTGCTACGAGAGGCCAGCTGTCGCCCGCCAGGCCCCAGAGTTCTGCTCCCACACTTCAACCTGGCAACCCTCGTCAACCGGCACAAGGCAACGTCCAACAACACGCCGTCAACGCTCATCAGTACCCTATGAATGCTCGATCTGTCGCTCCAGGTGGCCAGCAAGGGCTTTCCACGAACCCCCAGCAGCCACCTCCTATCCCAGTCCAGCGTTCGGCGATCAACTACGCCAACCCCATCAACCTGAGCGTGCCACATGTCGACCAGATCAACATTCCCGTACTGATCCCCTTCAGAAACAGCGCTAGGCAGCTGACAGCGGACGCCCTCCGCTGCGGCGCCAGTGAACACCATGTGATCTCCCTGTACGAAAACGAGATTGAATTTCTGCGCGAAGCAAGATACCATCGCGCACAGCAAGGTGTTTCTTACTCCAACAACAGCCGAGCAGCCGACGACGTCAGGTTTGCCAATCGCCTTGCTTCCCCCATTCTGGCAACTGTGCGTCATCTCACACTCACCGGTCTGGTGTGCTCGGGCCTGGAGGAGCCGCAGATGTGCGCCGTGTACCAGGGTGAGATCCAGTATCTGGGTGCGCTGTACATGCGCCACGTGTTTGTCGTGTACATGTCTGTCGCGGTTCCCAATGCCTTGCGTCAGCTCGGCGTCCAGAGTGGTGTTCAGCAGGTGCAGACTGTGGCTCGGCAGTATGCGCATCAGCAAGCCGGTGCACAGCAATACGCTTTCCAGCAAGCCAATGCCCAGCAAGCTCGCGCCACGGCACAGCAGAGACCGGCTCACGCCCAGCAGCAACAGCCTGGTACCCGAGGCACCCAGCAAGGTCAAAAGGAGGATCAAACTCAACAGCAGGGCCACCTTAGTCAAGGTCAGAGCACCACCGACAATCAACCACGTCAGTGAACCACCCATGCAAAAACGAGGGTTTGTTTTTGAAACCCTTGACCAGAAGAGAAAAAAAAAAGCAGTGGCACGCACATGTAACAACACAGACTGAAACCCTTTATTGGGGCAAAAGAGATGGGAGTTGGGGTGTGTCAATGTAATATCAGTTCAACTACCCGAATGAAATGCGGTTTATGCAATCCGAGGCTGATATTTACATAACCCAGCATTGTGCAGATAAGTTAATGTCTCCACCACCCCTGTTTCCTCAAAGCCAGACGACGAGCGGCCGGTCCACGACATTTTGGAACCCCTCAACACACAGCAACTTACCGTCTTTTTTGCACCCTGAGTCTCGACAAGCAGTTTTACATCATCAATGCTCTTGGGAACTGAGTTGTAAATGCTCGTGTGTGGGACCGGCTGTCCTTCGCGGCCGTGGATCATGGGTAACATCTCCTCACCACCCCCTGTTCCTCGAAATCAGACGACAAGTCGCCCGGTCCACGACACACCTCCAACACACCTCCAACACACAGCACTTACCGTCTTTTTACACCCTGGATCTCGACAAGTGCTTCTCACATCAACAATCCTCTCGGAAACTGGTTTGTAAATGCCTCGTGTGAGGGACCGGTGGTCCTTCTCGGCCATGTGTTGTAGGTCTTTGACCTTGTGGCTGCGGCGGTCGTGGGTTTGCTCAATGTGACCGGTGTCCTCCATGGTGAGAGGAGTGCTCTCATCGCCTGAGTTGTGAGGAGTGACTCAGAATTGTCTCCGAGGTGACCTCTCGCCGTGTGGGGCCTCTCTCTGAATCTCCTCAATTCTGTCTACAGATTCTTGCATCTTGATGGTCACATTAAACAGAAGTCAAAGGTCAGGAAAAGAAGAAATATTTCGTACGTTTTCATTAAGCTGGCTAGTTTCAGAAGTCGACACTTACAGCTGCTCGTTAACAAACAGACCAGCCATACCCATACCGGTACCGATACACATGCTGGTCAACAAAATCTTCTTCTTTTGCCTCCTGCACTCGCTCAAACCGGTAACAATCTGTCTTGCACCAGTACAACCCAATGGATGACCCAGAGCAATGGCGCCTCCACGAACATTCATCTTGTTCCAGTCAAGCTTGAGCGTGTCGCGACAGTAGACGGCCATGGAAGCAAAAGCCTCGTTCAACTCAATCACGTCAATGTCGTCGAGAGTGAGTTGATACTTGGAGAGCAACTTGGGAATGGCAATGGAAGGACCAATGCCCATGATTCTGGGAGCAAGACCGGCAACAGTGGCACCGACATATTTGGCCAGGATGGGCTGACCCAGCTCGAGAGCCTTGGAACGCTTCATCAACAGCACAGCAGCGGCACCATCGGTGACTTGACTGCTGTTGCCGCCAGTGCTGCGGTTGCCATAGTCGGGGAAGGCAGGACGGATCTTGCTCAGGGCCTCGTAGGTGGTACCCCAGCGTGGGCCCTCATCCTTTGTCAGACGCACATCCTTGACGTCGCCCGTCTTGGGGTCCTTAACCTTGACGGTGATGGGCGAAATTTCATCGTCAAACCATCCGGCCTTTTGGGCGGCCTCGGCACGACGGTATGATTCGGCAGCGTACTTGTCCTGCTCCTCACGCGCAATATCAAAGTCGTTGCCGACGTTTTCCGAAGTCTGGCCCATGGGTTGCAGGCAGTCGGCAGCGTCTTGGTTGGCGTTGACGATTTCATCGACAAAGGGGCGGGTCAGGCGGTCGCCGCCGGTCGTCATGGACTCGGCACCAATAGCAAGACCAATGTCGATGGAGCCGGTCATGATCTGGTTGGCAATGTCTTGGGTGGCCTTCAGGCCAGAGCTGCAGAAACGGTTGGTCGAGTATGCGGCGGTCGTGTTGGGGAAGCCGGCAGCCAAGCAGGCGGCGCGGACGTAGTAGGCAGCTTTGGCATCAGAGACCTGCACATGGACGCATCAGCTTTGGCGGGTAGGCAGAGGAGAGGGGCTCCTTACGTTGCCGAGACAGATATCCTCGACCATTTGAGGGTCGATTCTCGATCTCTGTACACTTGTCAGCGCTGTCCACGCGCCTGACAGGGGCTCAGACTAGCTTACTTGTACGACCTGCTCGAGCAGCTTGAAGACGATGCCATCCAGCGGAGTGTCCTTGAGGCCACCCTTGCCAGCCTTGGTCAAGGGTGTGCGGATGGCAAGAGTGATGACAATGTCGTCGGGGTTCTTCTGGGTGCTGTCAAAGAAACACTGTCAGTCTCGTCTGTCTGGGGTGAAAGGCGGGGAGGCAGCCATGTGCTCACATGGTGTCCAGCGGGCTCTTGCCAGGGGTGATGTGGCGGAGCACTGAGCTCAGTCTTTCGGTGGCCATGCTTGTTTCTGTGATGTCTTGTTATACCGAGATGTGGATGATCTTTCTGGAGAAGACGGAGACGGAGGCGTGTAAATAGTTGATACTCTAGCCTTCACGCTCGACACCTCGGCAATCTCGTTTTTGTGGGGAAGCCGAGCACCGAGGCTCACCGAGACCCTCTTCCCGAGCTCGTTCGAGAAGACGCCAACCTACAATCATGTCTTGACCGTCAATGGGAAACAGAAGTAGGCTTTTGTACTGAAGGCTGCTTATAAGAGGCCAGCTCATTGTCCATATAGCGTGCTCGAGATGTGCTGTCGTTTCTTGGCCAAGGCTGAGGATGAATTAGGCAGGTGCAACTCTACGAGGCTTGCAGGCAGCAGGCAGCAGGATGCTTTTATGTCGCATCGCTCCTTTCAGTCCTTCTCCGTGCAACCCTTCTCCTTCCACATCAGCTAAGAATCATACCCGTCATGGCTCCCTTTCCCATTCTCTCGTTGCCTGCTGAGCTCATCTTTTGCGTCACATCCCATCTCACTCATTCCGACCTCGCCAGCGTCCGACTGACCAACAGAAAGCTAGCCGATATCGCGACAGACCACTATGCCGGTACGTGGAATGGAAATGCTCGCTTCTTCTTCTCTCAATACAGTCTTGAAGGCCTGATAAATCTATCGAAACACCATGCACTCGGTCCAAAAGTCCGCAACATAGGCTTTGGTTCCCACAGACTAGATCTGGATGCCGTGTCAAGTGACCACGCTGCCTGCCAGGATGCACATGCTGTATGCACTCGAGAGACTGAGCCTGATGCCTATGATGGAATTATATCCCGCATCAAGCACCAAGAACAACTAATTCACTCTGGTCAGCACATCCGACTGGTAGCCGAGGCCTTGCAAAACCTCAAAGCCTATGGTACTGCCATAGTCCTGGGTGTTTATGACGAATTTCCAGATAGGATGATGCGTCTTGAGCTCAGAAAAGGCTATGGGTTTGATGCTTTGCATCAGCAATGGGCAGATTGTTCCCACTGGCAAGCGGATGCTGCAGGAACTCTGGACGCCATTTTCGCCGCAATCAACCGAAGCAACTTTTCGCCCTCCGGTCTCGATATCGATGCTTATGATGGTATATCATATCCAATGAACGTCCCAAGACCTCCAGACAGCCAGAACCCTTTATGGTCGGTCCACAGTCCTGTTTATAGAGAAATGCCCGTTTGCTTCCGAGACTACGACCCTGGGAATAGCAATGCCAGCGAAGTACGAATCTCACCCAACAAGGACGATGAATACTTGCGCTTCGAGTTTCGCCCGTTACGCGTTGGTCGATATGCAGCCTTTGCCCAGTTCAAAATGCTTCATGGATGGGGTGCAGTTCTTAGTGCATCACTGTTATTCAGAATGCTCAACGCAGTGTCGATCCAGGGCTGCAGTGTGTTTATGGGTGTCTTACTCAACATCCTTGCCATGGGCCCGTTGCGAGATTTGGCGCTTGTCCAGGTTAGCCTTGTGCTAATGCAACCAGATGATCGTGAGGATCTGTGTCAGTTTTTGGAGTTTTTGAAAGGACAAGCTCAGCTCGAACACCTCTTGTTGGCAGAAGTGGATGTTGTGAATGTGTATCGTTCGGTGAGAAGACCTTTTGGTAGAGGGAGGCGCGAGTGGACGTCGACGGCTGCCATACGTGAAGGATTACAGGGTCTGATTGATGATTTGGGAGACTGGTAGCTGTGATTTGGAGACATGTCAACTGACATTCTCGGGAATTGATTGGCTGTGGCTTCCATATATATCGGTCCAACTTAGGCTAGAAGAAAACTAACCGTAGTTTCTTGTGGAGATTGATTTGGAAGTAAGCAAGCAAGCGAGCAGATATGGTCCCTGAAGCCAGGGTGACACTGTCAACGATCATGTCGATTCGGCGCTGCAATGGGGTTTGTCGTGTCTGCGTGGCAATGTCGAAGATATGTGCACAGGTTTGCCGAGATAAAGCTCTTAGACAGTCGGGCTAGTGGTGGTGGTGATGGGTCTATAGTAGGTTGGAAGGAGTAAACAATGTCATCACGCATGCGAGCGAGCAATACGCAATGATAAAAGCGAATGAAAACACATGGCCTTGTACACATCCATCATGACCGAAACAAGACACAAACATCGATTGAAAAAGAAAAAAATAGAAAACACAAAGCTTTGGAGCCTCTGCTCTTTTTTTTTTGTCCTAGACTACTACATTCTCTCCATGCCCATTTACACGACATCGAACAAAGGCTTGAGGTGCTTGGCAATAAGGTTCCACTCCTCCTTGGTGACCTCGTCGCGGTAAAACTCCTTGAGCGTGTCGATGGACGCGCGCGAAACGTGCGAATACAGCACCATCTTGTCCTCGAGCTGGCGGCCATACGTCGGCTGGTTGTTCGCCTCGATCTTGACGGCCACGGCGGGCTGTCCCTTTTTGCACAGCGGGATCTGCTTGTGCTCGCGCTCGATGCTGGTCACGCGGCCCATGGGGATGATTTCCTTTGCGCCCGTCACGCTGTTGGTCTTGACGGCCGCGATGGGCGTGTTGACGCGCAGCGCGCCGTCGATGACGTCGACGCCCACGACGATCGGGTTGGTCTTGTTGAAGACTTGGATGGGGTTCAGCACGCAGGGGAAGACGGCGAGCATCTTGCTTTCTTCCTTCTTCTGCGCCGCAATCTCTTGCATGTGCTTGGTGAAATTGTCGAACAGGTGGTAGATGATGTCTGCCGTGAAGATTTTGACGCCCACTTCGTCGGCGTGCTGTTGCGCTTCCTTGTCCACCTTGACGTCGAAACACAGCATGACGGCGTACTGCTTGGCCTTTTCGAGCATGGTGCTGGCGGTAATGACGTCGCGTCGGTGCACGGGTCCGATGGCGATGTTGGCGACGGGAATCTTCATCTGCTTCAAGAACTCGAGCAAGGCCTCGAGCGAACCGAGGGTGGATGCCTGGACGGTGACACCACGGCCGGTCGTCGAGATTCTGCTGAGCAGGTTCTCGAGATCGCCCATGACGTCGTCCATGAGCTCTTCCTCGTCGTCGTCGTCCTTGACTACGAGCATACGGGAACCGGCAATGGCGTTTTCAAGACCGTTGGCAGTGATCTAGAGAAGTTAGCGTGAACATACGACGACGGATAATTTCTGCAACGTACCTTGACACCCAATGCTGCCTTGACCTCCTTGTTGTGGACGTAGGCAGACTTGACACGGAGCTCCTTCATCTCAGCCGGAGTAAGAAGGGCTCTGATATTGGTGGCTATAGGTCCTTCTGTACCGCACAGGACGATGCGATCACCCTCCTTCAGACGACCGTTGGTGAGGACGACATCGATGGTAGTACCGAGACCCTCGATGACCTTGACTTCCAAAACGGTACATTCGACCTCGGTGATGTACATGAGCTGGTTGGCCATCCTCTCCTGGGTAAGCTGGGTGATGAGCTTGAGCATGTCGGGAATACCCTCGCCAGTATGGGCCGAAGTGGGGACGAGAGAGACGTTGCGTGCCATGGACTTGTTCTCGTAAAAGACTTCGGAATTGAAACCCTGCTCGGCAAAAGCGACCTTGGTCTTTTCGAGTCTGTCGGCAAACTCGTTCTGGACACCCTTGTTCTGCATGGCCAGCGACTCACGGAAACCGTTGTTAGCGATTTGCTTCCAGCCGTAAAGACGATCGATCTTGTTGAGGGCGACAATGAAGGGCGTCTTGCGGTCTCTCAGCAGTCTCATGGACTCGAGAGTCTGAGGCTCAAGACCGTGCATGATGTCGACGACCAGGATGGCAATGTTACAGAGTGAAGAACCACGAGAACGGAGGTTGGTGAAGGACTCGTGACCGGGGGTATCGATGACCAGGAGACCAGGAATCTTGAATTGGAACTTGCCGTCGGTGTTGACGACAGCAGTCTTCTTCTCCAGAGCCTCGACGGGGAAGTAGGTGGCACCGATCTGTTGAGTGATACCACCAGCTTCGCCCTCCTGGACGTTGGTCTGACGAATCTTGTCCAGCAGCTTAGTTTTACCCGTGTCGACGTGACCAAGAATACAGCAAATGGGCGAGCGGAGGTTGTCCTTGGAGGCGGCGGCTCTGGCCTCGGCGATGGTCTTTTGGCGTCTCTCGGCGGCCTCGCGCTTGCGTTGTGCAGCAGCACGGGCAGCGGCGCTCTCCTCCTCGTCGGATGAATCCGAGTCGTCTTCCGAATCAGATTCAGACTCGGAGTCGCTCTCTTCCTTGATGTTGGCCTTGTTGCCAGCAGCGCCGTCTTGGACGGGCTTGCCGTTTACGACAGTCTTGACAGGGCCGTCTTCTTCGTCCGATTCAGCATCCCAGCTGTCCTTGACGCCGTCATTCTCCATCTTCTCAGCCTCGGCCTCCCAGTCGTCGAGCTCGTCCTCGTCCTCGGCCTTCTTGACCTCAGCATCAGCCTTGGCCTTCTCGGCCGCCTCTTCAGCAGCCTTCTTTTGCTCTTCGGCGATGCGCAGCTCCTCGAGCTTCTTGCGAGCGGCCTCCTCCTCAGCCTTTGCGGCCTCGGCGGCGCGAGCCTCTTCGGCAGCCTTGCGAGGGTTCTTCTTTCGGCGGTCTTTGTCCTTCTGCTGCTTCTTGGCCTCTTCGCCCTCGCCGGCGATACCAGCAACAACGGCGCCGCTCTCAATCATCTGCTGGAGACGGGCCTTTTGCCTGGCCTCGGCTTCCTTTTGGGCCTTGGTCTTGTATTTGCCCTCTTTCTTGAGCTGCTCAATCTTCTCCTTCTCCTTCTGCTTCTTGGCGGCCTTGGACTCCTCTCTGCGCTTCTCTTCCTCGGCAGCAAGCTTTGCATCCTCCTCGGCTCTTTGGCGCTCCTCAGCCTCGAGACGTGCAGCCTCTTCTTCCCTTCTCTTGAGCTCGGCCTGCTGCTTTTGAAGGGCGGCAAGAGCGGGGTTGAGCTTCTTCTTCTTGCCACCAGCCGCAGCTTCGGGGGCTGCTGCGACGGGCTCGGCGGCGGCGGGCGAAGGTGTGTCTCTGATGGGCTGAGGCTTGGGAGGAGCGGGAGCGGCACCGCCTGCCTTCTTCTTGGCTGCGGCCTGGTGGAGAAAGCGATTAGCTCGTGTATAGCCCCAGCATAGCGCAATTCAACTCACCTGTTCCTTCTTTCTCTGCTTCTCGCGCTCCTTCTTCAGCTTCTCCTTCTCCTTCTTGGTCAGAACGCGACCGCTGTTGTCCTCACCGTCGTCGTCGTCCGCCTCGGGCTCGGGTTCGGGCTGCTGCTTGCCTCCCTTGCCACCCTTGCCCTTCTTAGCGGCCTGGGCGAAAACGTCCTCGTCGTCCATATTGGCCTCCTCGGGAGCCTTGGCGGCGAGGTCGACTGGAGGGGTGGCGGTTCCATCGGCGGTGGGGTCCTCGCCGAGTTCGGCTTCCCAGTCGTTGTCTTGCTGCTTGCCCTTCTTGCCCTTCTTCTGCTGTCTGCGCTTGAGAGCAGCCATGAGACCGCCAGCGCCGGCGGAGGGTTCATCGTCGGCGGCATCCTGGGCAGCATCAGCGGCCTTTGCCTCCTGCTCAGCCTGAGCTATGGGGTCGACGGTCTCGCCGAGCTCGGCCTCCCAGTCGTCCTGCTGGGCCTTCTTGTTCCCCTTCTTCTTGGGCGCCATTCTGTCGTAGTTGAGCGGGGACTCGAGGTGAAATGCGGCGGGTGAAACGGATTTGGCAGTCGCACGATCAGTAAAGTCGTGTGACAGAACGTAGCATCTGGCGGCGACTCGTCGAGATGGTTGCGGGTGTCGACGATGGGCGTGAGGCAAAGACGAAATGGCTTGCCTAGAGCGGGCGAGGTGGGAGGGCTTGCTGGCGGAGGCACTCTGACATCAGGTTTTTCCCATTGTGTGCATCCGCAAAACCATCAAAATTCAGGCACGCTTCACTTTCACTCTGCATTCACGTTTTTTGTCAATCGCGTCGTCTCAACGTTAGAGATTACAATAATCTACGTGCTTTTGATGTCTTAAAATCACCTTCCAAATCCGAACCAGCCCTTCTTCTTCTCGGGCTCCTTTGGCTTCTCCGGCATCACGTTGCTCACGGCCGCCTTTGCTTCTACCGCCGCCTTGCCCATTGTTGGGTAATCGATGTAATTCCATGCCACGTCAAAGAACAACGGCTTGACGGGGATAGGCTCAATCTTGGGAGGGTACGAAACCAGGTTCTTGAGATCGACATTCACGCCTGGTGTGGGGAAGTCGCTCAGGCGCTGGACTAGGGGAGCCGCGGTAGACATGTTCTTTGCCGCGGCAATGGATGCGTTGTCGTGGAACTTGTGAAGATCCACGAGTGCTTGGTGGCGGTAGACGAGCTGTTGAAGTTGATTTTGGAGCACATCGGCTTGGGACTTGTGGATGTCGAGTGTAGGAGCCGAGCTTGCGTCGGAAGAAGTCGCAGGCAATGAGCTGGAACATTGCTTTGCGAGGTCTAGTGCACGAGCAAGCAGAGCGAGCGCGTTTACGTGTTCGGAGAGCAGAGCATGCGACGTCGCAATGTTGAGGCAGCGGAGTGCCTGGAAGTAGGCACGCTTGCCTTCGACTTCGCGCACAAACGACTCGTCTCTCATGGCACCCCTGAGCTCCTTGATCGAGTCGATGCTCTGGATGGTCGAGTCATACAGCACCACCCTCTCGCGCAGACGAGCGAGCTGGCTGCCTCTGGGTTCGGTCTTGTGTTGATCGCGAGCGCGTTTGCCAGACTTGGGCTTCTTCTCTTCAAAGAGCCTGCCGTCCTCGGAGCCGATGAGAACACGGTTTCTGCCCACACGCCAGCTGACAAGGGCGTAGTTGACAGCAAGACTGGTCACGCGAAGGTTCTGCATTCTGCTATCGCCTTCGTCAACCTTCTCTTTCTCCAACTCCTCAATGGCTCTCCTGGTGGCGTCTGCGGCATCTTGGCTGGCAATCAGAATGTCGTCGTATGCACCGGCGCGGTCTCTGGGCAGAGCAGAAGGGTTGGACTTGAGGTAGGAAGTCAATTGAGGCTCTGTGGATGCGACAGCGGCAAGGGCTTGACCGATCGAGGCATCGACAATGTTGGCAGTTATTGATCGCCAGGTAACAGTGTTGGGGATATTGGTTGCGCCGAGGTTCTGGGGAGCTGGACGGTGGGGTTAGTGGTCAGACAGTCAGAAAAGTGGCCTGAAGATAGCTCTCGACGTACTGGTCTCGGTAGTCTTGTCGCTCAGAGCGTTGGGGTCAAGCTGTTGCAGCAGGTTCACAAGGGTGGCATTGTCCTTGGGAAAGTAGCGCAGGGCGACGGTGGAGACGGCGATGGAACGGGGCAGACGAGCTTGGTAGGCGGCATAGCGAATGGCGGGATCGATTGCGCTGGCCAGAATGTCGCGGAACAGGTCCTTGTTCGCTTGGGCAAAGAGGGTGGCATAGATGACGCGGGCGGTCGAGTACTCGCGCAAGCAGAGGTCCCATCTTTGAGCATTTTCAGTGTCGACACGGCCCTCTGCCTGCTTCTCAAAGTGCTCAGCGCCAGCAAGAGAGGCGCGGTAGGCTTCGGCTTCGAGCAAGTCGTGGTCGGTCGAGTTGGATGCAGAGCGGTCTTGCAGGATGTGGGTGAGGGTCTGGGCGATACGAGCGGCCTTGTTGAAGCGCGAGATGATGTGCGAGCGAGTGGCGCCGGTGATGCCGTTGCCCTGGTTGTCTTCGGAGTGGACGGACTTGATGTGCATGGCATGAGCCCAGGCCCTTTCGCAACCGAGCAGGAGGAGGTGCGCAGCTCTGGGCAGGGTTAGCCAGGTTGCGGGTAGAGCAAGGGCGCGCGTGAGGCGTACCGGGGGTCTTTGGCGACATCGTCAGCAGTGACGGACGACTTGTTGGAGTACTTGTGGCCCTTTGCGGTGGAGCGGCCCAGTCGCTTGCGCAGAGCAAGCAATTGTCGCGACAGCTGCTTGCGGTAGGCGCTGTAGTCGGCAATCAGCAGGGCGGCATCGCGGTTGCCCACGGCAAAGGCGGTGATGTCCATGGCGCAGAGCGGTGCCGGCGTGGTATGCGTCTCGGAAGTCGGAGTGGCAGGAGCGACGGCAGCAGCGACGGCAGCAGCGATGGCAGGAGCGATGGCAGCAGCAGCGAGTTGGCGGGGGTCGGGCTCGCCAAGCCAAGCGGTGCGGCGGTGCGAGCGGCGCGGCGGTGGGAAAACTAAAAGTCTCCCAGGTCGATGATACTTAGTCTTAGTGTTTGTCCAGCTCACGGCATCCTTGCTTGCCCGCCTTTGCCTCTTGCTCTCCTCCCTCCCGCCCTCCTTGTCTTCTCCCCCTCCCTCCTTGTCTCCCCCTCTCCCTGAGCCGCCGCCACACCGTCTCATCGTCTCTGTCGCCGCCGCCGCCGCCGCCGCCGCCGCCGCCCTAGCTGCTCCAGTCGTCGCCGTCGCAGCTGCATCTCGCATCACGCCACGCCATCACGCCGCCGTCTCGGGACCTGGCATGACCCATTTTTCCTCCAGCTGCATGTGGTAGCGCCGTCGCTTGTGGCACAACAGTCGTGGCATGCTAGAGCGCACGTCGGCATGTCTCGACACTGGAGTCCGCCTCTCGTTGCGCGCTCAGAGACAGTTCCCCAACAGTCGTCGACTGCTCCATAGCCAATTCTGGTCCTCGCAAGCCCCCGATGTCGACCACTCCCTCTGCCACCCACTCGCCCTTCCGCTTCCTTCGCCGTCATCCGCATCCATCCCCTCCGCCCCCTCCGCCGCCACCTCGCTCGACTCCTCCCAGGATGCTCCCTTCCTCGACTTTCTCTATCCCGCCCCGACCCAGGCTTTCATGACCCGTCTGTCTCAGTGGGAAAGATGGAGCCGCAGGAATACCCGCTTCCCTGTTCTCCGAGGCTACTCCTCCCTAACACACTCTCAATCCTCCGCATCCCGCCCTCACCAAGAGCTCCGCAATCTGCTATCGCTTCATCCCACCACTCCTCCTTCGCCTCTTGACATCGAGCATGCCCGGCGTCTCTGTTCCCACATCACCACCACGTCCAGCCCAGACTTGCTCCAGCAATCCGTCGTCTGGTTCTCTCGCTGCAAGGACCGCAGTGCCGCCATGCATGCCATCCATCTTTTTGCCGACCTGCCTGTCGAATACAAATCTGCCCCTGTATACCGCGCTGCCATTGCTTCCTATTCTCTGTTGGATCGGGAATCTGATGCAATCAAGCTGCATGAGCAAGCATCCACTCTGCCGCTCGACGGCTCGATCGGCTCCGAGCTTCTCATGAAATCCGCCGTCTTCAATCGTGATTGGTCCTTGGCCCTCTCAATCTTGCATCTGTTTGAAAAGTACACTGCCCCCGCCACATCGCCATCGACTGTGCCTTTTCTATGGAGTCAGGTCAGGAAACTTGAATGTTTCAAGGAAAGGCTCAATTCTCTTCGTGTCCACTGTCTGTTCGTATCCAAGGACAAAAAACCCGACGCCGACCTGAATCGTTTGTTTGGGATCATGCTGAACGAGTTCATTTCTGCCCAAGCCAAGAAACCCGAGTTTGTCAAACCAGGTCATGGTACCGATACAGTTCGTGGCATTATCAAGCGATTTTTGTACTCGATGGATCGCAAACAGCTGGGCTCGCCCGAGAGCTTTGAGAGGATCATGCAAACGCTGCTAGCGGTCCCGAATTGTGCCACCAACGACAACTGCAGTAGCCTCATCAACGACACATTCAATCGGTACCGGCAATCTGTCTCTTACCATCCCTCTGAGGATCTGCTTCTGCAGATGCTGAAGTTCTGGAGGAATCGCATGATCGCCTTTGGTGAAGCTGGTCCTGTACCTGTTCAGTCCTCCATTAATGAGCAAACTATTGTCGAGGACTGGAGACGTTTTCATCAGGAGCCTAGTGACGATGCCATGGTAGTCATCATGGACACTTTTGCTAGGCTGGGCCAAGTCGAAGCCGTCAAAGAGAATGCAGCACGGTACAAGTCCTCCCACCCTCAGGGTTTGGCCGATGCCAGTTGTCTATGGCCTTTGGTCTATGTGCACGCCGTGCTCGCCAGACCGGCACGCGCTGAAAAGCAACTGATCGACATGAAGCAAGACTATGGCGTTCCACCTGACCTTCGTTGTTGGAACATCGTCCTGCATGCCTACGAAGAAGCAAACGATCTGACTGGAGCTGTTGAGGCATTCTCCAAGATGAGTGATACCGGAATCGAGCCTGATGCGTATACGTATGGTCCTCTGCTGAACTTGTATGCCAAGCGCGGAGATGTCGACGGAGTCATAAATCTGCTGAATCTTGCAAGATCCGGCGGTTTGACTAGGCCGACGATCCACATGCTGAACAGCGTGATTGTTGCCTTTGTCAACAGTGACGATATACAGGGTGCCCAAAAAGCTCTGGAACGCACCATCGATGCTGTGCGGGCCGGCGAAGCAGAAGGCTCTCTCACTGTTTGTTTCAACACGCTGCTTGTGGCACATGCGCTCCGTCGAGATCTCACATCCACCATGACAACATATCGTCGCATGAAGGAAGAGAAGATCGCCCTCGATGCGCACTCATTCGGCGCTCTGATCCAGGTTTTGTGCATCTTTCGTCAGAGTCCTTCGGCACACAAAATCCTGAAAAGAGTTATGCCTGATAGCAATGTGAAGCCCATGGCGTTTCATTATACTATTCTCATGGCTGGCTACTACAATCAAGGCATGCACTCATGGGCAGCCGAAGTTGACCGAGAGATGAGGTCGGCGAATGTTCGTCTTACACCAAGTGCTCGTGCAATGGCATTGAAAGTAAAGACAGCTCGAGAAAATCATTTCAAAGCCTCCAGTATCGACGAGACTGGTGACCTGATCCCTCTGAAGCAAACCATCAATGCTTTTGAGAGATTGTTGCACGATCGCACGGTGTTCCCTCAAGGAAATCAGCCTGCTCCGGGCTTCCGGCACGAGTCTTCTGGATCAGCAGTCATGGACGTTGGGCATTTGATCTACGTGCACGGCCAACGAAGATGTTTCGATGCTGTTCAGAAAATCTTTCAGATGTATCAGGAGAAGCTCGCAGAGACGGGGATCGAGAGTGCCGATGTTCCAATGCTACGTCTCTTGACGACGCTCATGTCTGTGCACTGCCAGGCTGGAGAGTACGCCGAGGTCGATCGATACTGGGAGCTTGTCAAGTCTCGTGTGGATCAGCTTCGAGTCGGACATGTCCGTGCACAGGATCTGATGGATCGTGTCAAGAACAGGAAAGCTTTGTCTTCTCACAACAAGACGACTGCCCAAATTTCTCCAGCTTATCGTCTGATCCTGTCGGTGCCATTGCGTTGTTACATCATCTCCCAATTTGCGCAGTCGTCGTCGACGAAGGTCATTTCGACAATCATGGAGTTGCTGTCTCTGGGATTCACTTTTGACAACAGAACTTGGAACACGTATATTGTCAAGCTGTGTCAGACGAGTCCTCCGCGAGCATTGCTCGCGTACACTCTTGTAGAGAGGTTCATGATACACGAGTGGCCTGGCTGGATCACCGCGCGTCGTGGCGCCATTATCAACAGAGACATATTTCCCAGAAAGCCTGCGTTCAAGGAAGGGCTGGAGTATATCAGAGAGCGCTATCTACGTCCTGGTGAGCTGGTGCCGCAGTACAAGACGATGGTCTACTTGGCCAAGGCACTGCTTGATCTCCGCGGCTTTGAGAACAGTGGTATGGCTGACCAGCAAGAACGAGGGAGAGAGCTGCGAGAGTTGAAGAAGCAGATTGGCTCCATCAGAGAGATTCGAGAGAAGGCGCAGAGGACGCTGCATGCCGTGCAGAGCATGCCGAGAGTTGTCGACCACGTTCAATCAAGCCTGCTGCAGGAATAAGCAAAGAAATGGATGAAACGCGATAGAGGCTGGATTCCGATAGACGGTGGCGCTTTGTACCTTTATTTGTGATATCACGTGTAGTATAGTGTACATATAGGCTTTTGTCAAGGTTGATAGAGCGTGCGAGCGCTACAATGAATTGTACGTTCAGCTCGGCCTCGATTGTCGCGCACTCAATGACGTTTGGCGGCCAAGGCTGATCGGAGCTGCGATCTGGACAGCAAGAGATTCGCCGCGCTTGCGCAGGTCACCTCTGCATACTTACCGGAAGCCACGCTGGAACAGACGACTTGACACTTCCACAATTGGCATGTTACTCTATCTTTGAACACACTGTCTCACTTCCGTTGGAGCTGTACTCAGCACGTTGCACCGTAGAAGGATGCAGAAGCTCGAATTGCATCTTCGATCGCACTAGGCCCGTTTCACGGCGCGGTAGGTACTATGGAACCTTAAGTTCGCTGTGCCTCCTTCGTTGTCCTCGAGGCTCGGGCAAAACTGCAATTCTCCCATTTTACCTCGAACAAATACCCACGGGCGGCCGCCATGGGCCGGTAATGGACGTTGTTCGCACAGGAGGATACTGCGACGCACACCCACGGATTGACCTTTGGAGCATCGACGGCATACCGGACCCCACGGAATCTGGGTTTTCGCCGCTTCAAGTCCATGCGAACGACGTGGACATGTTCGTGTTGACAAAAATAATTGAGAGACGTCTCTAGTTTATACCGGAAACCATGGAGTCGTTGACCACAGGCGGCGACAATGTCTACCGTCGACTCGAGCCTCAATGGAACCCTACTCTCATTATCGCATCAATTGCCATCTCGTTTTTGGGAGCATTCACTTCTACACAGCTTATGTGTCATGCGCGGATGTCCCTACGCTTTCCCAGTGTCTTCATATGGTGCTTGCTGGGCAGTCTGGTTTTTGGCTTTTGCTCGGTCTGGTGTCTCCACGAGGTGGCAATGCTGGCGTGCGAGTTCGATCTGAAGATTGGGGTGAATGCGCCACTTACCGTCGTCAGCGCGTTTCTCCCGTGCTTCTTCACCTTCTTGGCTCTGGGCTGTGAGCTGCTTTGGGATCGATGGCATAATCGTCGAGGAAGAAAGAAGCGTAAGTCCAAGAAGGCGCGACAGCGGACTACCACACTGAGTCCAATGGGCAAAATCAACAGACACAGCTTGCAGCCTCTACTGGCCCTCCGTCCAGTGACAGAGGAGGGGGAAGAAAGAGATGAAGAAGAAAGCAATCAAGACGACCAAGACTTTGCGCCTGATCAGCCATTGATTAGTCGATCTTACCAGTCTGTGGCCCGCAACTCTGACGCCCCAAGCTGGGGTGGGAGGCGGACGGAATCCTACAGACAGCGGGATGGGAGCGCGTCTTTTGACTCCAGTCTGTTGCCACCCTCCCCTGGCATCATCATCTCACCCAGACTCACACCAGGTGACAATTCACGGCCGATGACAAACAGAAGCTCATCCGGCAGAAGCCTTCCGAGCTTGAGGATGGTGAGCACTATGAGTCTGCGAGACGACGCCTCTGCCGGCATACGAGATGATGCATCCACTCTCAGTTCTGGGTCTCATGGCCAGTCTGGTAGTGATCTGTCTACAATGCGTCGCGATTCATCGACTGGATCAAGCACAAGTCATGGACTCAGCAGCGCCATGGGCCTTGCGTATCGAAGAGCCCCAGTGTCAACCATGAACGCATTTGTGGCCACGGCGAAATTACTATACCTCGGTCTAACGCCACGAAACATTACCAAGGGTTTTCTATGGTCAATAGCCATCACGAGCATGCATTATACTGGAATCTATGGGCTGGAAATACCTAATGGAAAGGTCGTTCTCAATCCATGGATCGTTCTCGCATCTGCTCTGATTTCCTGGATAGTTTGCACTGTCGGCTCTATAAGTATGGCCGAAATGGAGGCAAGACTATCTCAGCAGCTACTGTTTTCGGTCATTGCAACAGCCGGCGTCGCGGCCATGCATTTTACCGGTATGCGAGCAGCAAGTTTCTGGTCGACTTTGCCACCTTCAGATATCAGAGGCTACCCACCCGCGATCGCAGCTGCGGTGGTATTGATCGCCTTTACTACATGCATTGCTGCCAATGGTCTCCTGGCCCACTCTGCGACAGTCTCTCGCAACAAGCTTGCCGAGATCATTTGGACCAGAAGGGAGCTCTGGCGAACAATTGCACAAAAGGAGAACGCAGAGGCTGCCGCTCTGGCGCGCAGTGAGTTCATTGCTTCAGCCTCGCATGAGATTCGTACGCCTCTTCATCATCTACAAGGCTATAGCGATCTGTTATCTCAAACAACATTGACAGAGGAAGGGCGATCTCATTTGGCAGCCATACAACGGGCGACAAAGACGTTGTCACTGATCACGAATAATGTCTTGGATTGGTCAAAATTGGAGAAAGACGCAAAGGCTGTTTGTAAGCCTGTTTCACTGGACTTGAGGACAGTCTGCGAGTCTATCATTGTGCTGTTGCCGAACAAGGACGACGAAGCAGATGTCGAACTCTGCGTTGTCGTGTCTCCAGACGTGCCAACTTCAGTCTTTCTCGACGAAACCTACATCCATAGAATCTTGATGAACTTGCTGTCGAATGCATTAAAGTTCACACGATCTGGATATATCCTGCTTTCGATCGAGGTCAGTGGAGACCAGTTGGTAGTCTCGGTCAAAGACACTGGCATCGGGCTCGACCCGACTTTTATCCCAATGATGTTTGAACCCTACAAGCAGGGCGAACAGAAAGGAAACCAACGTGGCACAGGTCTAGGCCTGAGCATCATCAAGCAGCTTCTGCAAGCCATGAATGGCACGATCACCGTCGAGAGCAAATTTGCCTATTCCCAAGACGTCGGGCCAAATCAGAGCGGCAGCACTTTTACCGTGACCGTACCACTGACGCCTTCTTCACTGCCCCCACAGAGTCCGGAGGTACAGGGCGACTTGCACGTGGCCATCTTATCCGAAACCAACAACAGACTATTAGAGGGCATCTCACAGGGCTGGGAGAAATTCGGCTACGAAGTCACGGTCGTCAGCCACGTATCCGAATTGCCCAGTCGCGAGTGGAAGTACATCTGGGCCGACATGCCTTTCCTGATCGCCAACAAAGACCAGTTCCGACGACTGATGAAGCAAGACGAGTGGCTGGTGCTCGTGCCCTACGACACCCAGCGCTCACTATCCGACTTACCTGGCATAGTAGCCGCACCAAACTTTGTCCTGCTCCCCAAACCGCTAATCTGGCACTCCTTCTCCACACGCATCGACGCGGCGAACCGACGCAGCCGCAGCGCCGCCGTATCACGTACCCTGCGCTTCGCACCCGTGGTCGAAGTCCTGGAACCGACGACGCAGCCAGACCACCCCAAAGAAACAGAAGTCCCAGCACCCCCGCCCCCCAAACAGACCATCCTGCTGGTAGAAGACAACCCCATCAACCAAAAGCTAGCGAGCAAAATGCTCTCGTCGCTCGGGCACGACGTCCTCGTGGCACCCGACGGCGAGGTCGCCGTGGCAAAGACGACGCAGCACGACGCCGACATCGCACTCATCTTCATGGACCAGTCGATGCCGAAAAAGGACGGCATCAGCGCGACGCGCGAGATTCGCGAGCTCGAAGCCGCGGGCGGGCTGGGTAAACGGCATACGATTGTCGCGCTGACGGCCGTCGTCAATCCGGAGTCGCAGGCGCTATTCAAGGAGGCCGGCGCCGATGATTTCTTGGCCAAACCTCTGAGTTTGGAGAGGTTGAGGGACACGCTTGCCGTGCATCTGGGGTGTTGATTTTGCATGTGTACGTGTGAAAAAAGAAAAAAAGAAAAAAAAAAGACAAGGGTATACAGAACTTGTAATGATGGAATGTTTGGTCATCTGCTCATCAGATACGTGGTCATTGGGGGTTTATTTTGTGTATTGTGATAGCTTCGGATGTATGCTTGCAAATTTATGAGATGCTCTACTTTTGATCTGGACCTGCTTGTGGAATGAAACAGGGCTGACGTCCAAGCCTTTTACACAATCGCCTCTCCCAAGACCGCCATGGCGACTTTATGCAACGCCTCGGACGCGAAATTCAAGCGAACAAGCAGAGAAAACACACGACAACCCTGCAAACGAGCAAGACGGCATACACGGGCTCCTCGGAATCAACGGTTCTCACAGCAAATCCTTGCATTGCTACAATATCCCACACTGGCAGTGTCTACGCAGGAGAGCGCACCCCGCAGAAATTGTGTCGTGGACGCGATGCGCGTGTCGAGTGTCTGTCAGCCTCTCCACAGTCAAGGGGGAGAGGGCAAGGGCATAGCACGGAACTGGCGAGCAGCCGCGGTCCAAGGCAAGGCTCTTGACATTGTCCTGAGCGACGTCTTGGTTGGAGCAAAGCAACAAGGATGCCGGTCCTTTTATGCCAGCTCTTGTAGGTCAAAGCGCAGGGTGATTGGGTTGTATGACGTAGTTTGACGAGTAACGAGGTGATGGTTATATATATATTTTTTTGTCTTTTCGTGAGTATGGAGGGAGAATGGTTAGACAAGCACGGCTTGCGTTATGGAAAATTCAAGAGATGCTACTTTTACAGACCGAAAAACATGCGCATCATCTTGTCATCGTCGTCATCGTGGTCCTTGTGCTTCTTGGAGACGGGACTGCCGTGGCTATGAGGAAGAAGGGAATTAGTGAGTGCTTGTAAATTTGTGTATAGAAAGACTTACGCAAAGAACAAGATCTTGATGGCGAGAGCCAGACCAAAGTGGAGAGCGACAACGACGACCAAGAGGATCTTGGAAGTCTTGACGTCGGTAGCGCTGAGGACGGGGTAGAGGTTTCTGACGAGGAAAACGCCAGACACTGCAAGACCGACGGCGACAAAAACCCAGTTCATGATGGAGATGGGCGACCAGGAGATCAAGGCCACGGGGATCCAAATGAGGTTTGCATAACCGTAGAGAGCGACGCACTCGAGCAGATTGGCACTCTCGGCGCGGAACCACTTGAGCGCACCCCACAGGCCGACAGGGATGAGAAAAGTGTAGCCGTAAATCAGGCCGGCGGCGCCGGACAGCAGGGTAAAGTCGTAGATGAAGTGTTTCTTGCCCTCCTTGGCCAGGTATTGCGAGATTGTGCCGGTGAGGAAGAGAATGACGACGACGGTGGTGGCGATCCAGAAGGGACCGTACAGATCGGGGTTGCCATCGAGGACGTCGAGGAAGTTTGTGTAGGGCCAGACGGCGGCACGGCAGCGGCGCAGGACTTCGTTGGTGTCGACGTCGAAGAATTGCGAGTAGAAGGAGATGCTCCAGAGGTAGTGCTTGCCGCTGGCGTTGGAGGGGCCGCTGTTGGAGGGCAGGAAGGACGAGTTGCCGGCAGGGAGCTTGCCGCGCGTGGACGGGTTGCTCTCAAAGTCTGGGCGTGTGTCAGGGGAGGACATCAACATCAGGTTACAGAAAGATGGCAGTCGTACTGGATGAGTGGAACTCAAGGTCCTCCTGCAGGTCGGTATGGCCCAGGTCTCCCTGTTGCTGCCCGTCAGCGAATCATGCTCGTACGGTGGTGTGCACACGGTTGGGCGCATTCGGCGACACACCTCGGCGTCCACGTCGACAACCACGTCGTATCCTCGGTTTGCCATTGCGATGGTTTCTGTTGGTGCTAAGCACTTGGTCTCCCCTGTATCAGCTCCAGCTCTCCGGCCACGTTCGCGAACCCCACACGGTCTTGCGCGTCGGCCCGTCGCTCTTTCGCCCGACGAACCTCCGACCTCGATTATCTCTCTCTCTCTCCCCCTCTCTCTCCCCTCACCGACTTGTCAACATCATCCCTGATGGTCCTCATTCCCCCCAGTGAAGCTTGTCTACGAGTAGCTCAGTCTCCTCTCCCCCTATAAGACGGCACCTCCGACGTCCCCCTATCAATAACTCCATCTAGCCCAGCATCCTTCGGGCTATCGGGGCTATCAGGGTTGGCATGGCGCAGAGGCATCATAGCCCGCCTCTCAGGTCCAATCTTCTTGACATCTCGCCGCACACCGAATCTGCGTTCCGCCTCCAGTGCCGTCAATCCAAACCGCTCTACCCGCGCCCAGAGGTCGTGTGTAAACAGACTCTGCACCCAATCCATCGCTATCGCATATCTGCTCACCCACGGCTGATCCCTGCCCCATGCCTTGAATCCCTTGAGTGCCGGAGCAGACCAGTCGTATACACCAGGCCATCTGAAAATCGATGTCCGTAGCAGCCCATGTTCGGAGTGATGGGGTGCATGCAACCCGTGAACATTGTCTTCTCCCACGTAAACCCCGTTTTGGCCACCCTCGTGTCGCGGTAGAATGGCTCGTTCGCCTTTCCATGGTGAGATCTCCACAGCGCGTGTATCAGTTCGTGCACAACAGTCACCGCAAGGTGTAACTTCACCCTCAGTCGAGCCGACTCTTCGTCTGTGCCGGGAGTCCAAGGATGGGCCAATCCGTCTATGCGTGCCCCTTGGCAAAGAATCTCCACGAATGTATCGGCAATTTGCGTCTCAGTATAAACTCCTCTGCCTTTCGTCAGCGCCGTATCACTTACGAGCTGTGTCTTCGACTCACGTTTTCTTTACTCCTGGCACGTCAGGTACCATGAAAGTTTGCCCCCAGACACCCGTCAGAGAAGTCAAGTCCCATTGGTTATGCCACCGAAACTCATACAAATCTCGCCAGACCCGTCTCTTCTCGGCCTCTGTGAGATTTCTTTTCGCCTCGAAATAGTACAGCTCGCCGTGCTTCACTTCGGCTTCCGCGTAGCCCTCTATCCGCACATGACCGCTCCTGTCCAGCATGCCGATCAGGAATCCGGAGTGGAGGTTCTCTTCCAGCAGAAGCGTCGCCAGCTGCCACACGTCCCTCAACGAGTCCCACCATCCCGTGTTTGCATCCGTCATCTGTGCGTGCACCCATCTCTCTCTTCCAAGGACGGTATGGATCCAATGTTCCTCGGCGATCCCTGTTGGTATTGATAGAAGATCCTCGAGAGTCAAAGGTCTGTCTTGTCCCGCCGGAGGATGGTCAGTATTGCCAGCGGAACGAAAATCGGCTGCTGGTGTCGGATGATTCTGTCTGTAGCCAAAACCATGCTCTACAGGCTCGACTTCGGCGATGTTGACATAGCCCCTGGCGTTGAGCGTCTCTAGTCCAATCTCCGTCAACAGCGGTTCCCCAAAGTGCCATGGCCTTTCGCCTGGTTCGGGAGTTGACATTGTTTCTCGTGCGTCATGGGTGTTGAAAGCACACTACAGCAGCCCTTTCTCGATTTCAATTGAAGAGGCCTCTCGACGAGACACATGCTTTGTTCTTTTGGTTTTGCCGGATCCGGCTTGTAGGCATCTCAATTTTATCCTTGCTTTTACTTTCAAATGAAGCCATGAGTTATTCGAGGCCCGCACTACACATGCGGTCCGTTACACTAAATTAGCAATTCGAGCACAAATGGAATTTCAAATCTTAAAAACACCTACTAAGGCTCGTCAATGATACCGTACTCATCCGCACGATCTGGACTGGGATCTCTGCGAGGACCCACAAAGGTCGGCGGATCAGGTGTTTCTTTAGCCCACAGCTCGGGTTTGGCAGGGAGCCTGACACCGAGTTTGTGGTCCGGCTCAAAAGCCTTCAGCCCAAACCGCTCCACCTTCTCCCAAAACTCGTGTCTGAAAGAGTCCTGCACATACTTCATGTCAACCGCGTAGCAGTTGGCATAGTCCTCGCCACCCCATTTGGTGCCGCTCATGAGTGCCTCTCCATCTCCTTGCCCTCCCGACCTGGGGCCAGGCCAGCGGCAAAATTGAAACCCATAGGGGCAAGATAAAACCCTGCCGACTGGCTGTATGGTGCCTCCGAACAAACTGGCTTCCCATTGCCAACCGACCTCTGCAACTCGAGTGTCGCGGTAGAACGGTTCGTGCAAGTCGTCTCCGGCTGTGGCGTTCCAGAGCGCATGAATCAGTTCATGCACTAGCGTAGTCGCGAGCATCCTTTGGATTCTCAGTACAGCCGATGCTTCATCCGTACCTGGCTCCCATTGGATGCTGGCGTCACTTGCTCGAGGAGATCCTTTACAGAGGATGTCAAAATACAGTGGGTTGATCCTGATGATGCTCCCAACTCCCCTGAGACTCGTCAGTACGCTGCCTAGTTCTGCGAAAGCAGAGTTTTTCGACTCACTCTGCCGTTACACCCGGCCACCCGTCTTGCTGGGTAGTGGTCCCGCTGGACCTTTTCACATCGGACCCCTTCATCTCCTTCCAACGTAAACACAAGCGTAACTGCCAGAGGACTTTCCAAAGATCAGCTTTCTCCGCTTCGGTTGGATTGATTCTGTTCTCAAACCAATGCAACTCTTCACCTATTTGCGCTTTCGCCTCTGTGTTGTTGATACGTACGTGCTTGCTCTTGTCAAGCAAGCCGATCAAGAAGCCAGAATGACAGTGCTCTTCTAGCAATAAAGTTGCCAGTTGGAAAACTGGTTTCAAGGTATCCCAGTATCCAGTTTGAGCCTGGCTTATTCTGTCGCTCCTCCACATGTCGCGACTGAACACGGGGTGTATCCAGTGTTCCTCTTCCAATAGTGTTGTCGACGTTGGCGCCTGGCCGCCACTCCCTATCTGACGACATGAAGCTGCTGGTACTTGGTGTTGTGAATTATATCCAAAGCCAGGCTCTGCTGGGGAGATTTCGAATAGGTTGATGTAGCCTCGCGCTGCGAGTGTTTTTGGTCCAATCTTTGCCCAGAGCGCACTTAGCTTCAGGAAACCAGGGAAAGGCACCGCTCGAGTTGGAGGTAGAATGGGTGCTGATGCAGGCAGCCGAGGGGGTCGAGGGAGCTGGGTAGGCCCAGGAGGAAGAGCAGTACCGCCGATATCAACCACGTCACCAGTGGTGTCATCTGCAGAGTCATCGGAGTCCCAGATTGGTAGGCCATCCTCCCAATGGCGAGTCTTTGGCCGAGTACCAGGAGGTGAATCTGCAGACATAATGCTTTGGATCAACGCATGCCGAGACTCGGGAAGAGGTCATTCAATGTTCGAGTGATGTGATATAAATCAACCATGGCTTTGTCTTGCGATGTTACCGGATCTGGCAATGAAGCAAGCTCTGTCCGGTTTTGGTATGTTTGAGGAACAAAGACATGGATGGCCAGTACATCTCATGCCTAGATCGTTGTAACAGCAGTCAACAAAGAAAGCGTTCAAGCGTTAGTCCCGAGTCAATGAGCACCCAAGAGAAATCCTGAAGACAGTCAAGAAGACACGGAGTTGTTGACTGTTTCTCCGGAGAGTGCAGGCACCGCCACGAGCAGGCTCACATCCCCCCTCGCACTTTCCTGACATCTCAAACCCTTCACCTACCCATAAGGGTCACCAATTCAGCCATTTTCCCAAGTCCTCTGAGGTGGTGTAGCGGTTGGCCCCTCAAGATGTGTAATAAAAACACTCGTAAAGTTCTGCCACCAGGATCAACCGTTCGATCCTCTTGGTGATCAAAATCAGAGCATTACTATGAGGGGTTTTTCCCAAAGGTGTAACACGCATTGCCGCGGCCTCGGTTTTTTTGCCGTTTTTACCGCGTCTTCTTTTTCCTAGACTCTTGCTTGTTTCTTCTGCGCAAACATGAGATTGGATGAAAAGACGGAAGACCTCAAGTCGTAATTTCATAGCCTTCGTTACTTCGTGATTTCTTTCTGGCCTTTTGGCCAAGCCTCATCATCCCTCTCTTGCGGATCCAAGCCCTTCCTTGCCTTCGACCCTGATATTGAAATAACCCTCCGGACTCGCACTTCCAGAAGTCCTCGTCAAGCCTCGACTAAGCAATGGACTCACCATGCCACCCGTGAAACTGCGCCTATGTTTTCTGGCCACAGCAGGAGACGCCGGCAACTCCAGGTTGCGATTCATGCCCATCCACACAGCCTCTTCATCGGGACCTTCCGTCAACCTCCAGCCCCCCACGCCTTCAAAGTCGCGATCTGTACCGCTACCCACAAGGGAGGCGAAGGACGGGACTTTGCGGACCACGGGTGCGGGCGTCGAGGGCGTGGGCGGTGTGCTGCGTTTGCGGTGCCGCGCCGGTTTTGCGGGTGGAGAGACGGGCGCGTAGGGCGTCGATGGCGGGGACGGGTTGATTGCACTGTTGACGAGGGCGAGAAAGAGGTCGAGGTAGACAAAGAGCAGGCGTAGGAAGAGTGTGCCCAGCGCGAGCGTCGTGGTGAACAGAGCGAAGAAGGCGAAGGGCAGTCCGAGGCAGAAAAGGAGGCTGAGGCCTAGAAGCCGCGAGATGGCGGAGATCATGGCGTGGATGTGTACATTCCTCGCTTTCTTTGTTTGCACGACTGACCTCAATCGATCGAAATGGTTGATTGGGGTGAGGTCGAGGGTCATGGATGTGTGGGGGAGCTTCCTCAACTCCCGCTTCTGTTTTTCTTTGTTTGCTTCAACACGTTTTCGCTAAAGATTCTGTATCGACGAGGACCTCGCCATACTGTAGAGCAGATGCACCCCCTTAGCAGATGGAATCTGGAGCTATGGTCTTGATCCTAGGTCCCATCGTTTGTTTTCTCAAGTATTGATATTACAACGCAGATGCTCCCTAACGATATTTTCAGTCCTCTTTCGCAATTCGAACAAATCCATAATGGCGCTCCTACGGACTTGGATACGCAGCTCATTCGGCCGAGGTCTCGTGCTGTTTTGTCATAGCCTGGTCTGCCATATGCCCATACATATTCAGATGAACTCTTCTTGTAGCACCTCTCACTGCTCTCAAAACGCAAGACACATCCTCTAGACCCAATGGGGCCATTCGGAGAATTGGCCATTCGGTGCCTCGGTCAACCACGCTCATAATCTGTCCACAGCCGCACCGGCAAAGCGTGGGCAAATCCAACCTTGGATCATTTCCCCTGACTCAAAGGGTCCAGCGGTATAGACGTCAAGACTTAGTTCCTCCTAGCGCACGTGCGCCGGGTACGCCGGGGCACCTAACCAAAGATCTCTCAGATGCGCCTTTAAACTTTGCATTGCACCCCAAATCAAACCCCGACAGCAAGAAGCCATGCGCAATGACTCAACTGGCCATGAAATCCTTCGCGCAGCAAACTCCCACATGCGCGCCGTGGAGCCGTGGACCGTGAATCGTGTAACCAAACAGTGAGAGCCAATACTCCCAAATAGCCCACCAAAACACCTGGGACGTGAAACCCACGAGTCAGAGAACCAAAGAATGAAAAAGAGTCAGTGGCAGCCGCAACTCTCACTCCACAAGATGCCGCCCCCACGCTCCGTCCACCCCCCTCCATCGCGGAGAATGAACAAAAAAAGACAATGCACTGACCGGCATTTGCACCACTCATGACTCGACTAGATTTCTGCTGCCGCATCTCAACCGCCCCGCCCGGTCATACCGTATCTCTTGAACAAAAAGACGTCTTGTATTTCCATGCGGTTGCCCGACTCGCTCTGGTATGGCGTCCTTGAGGACTTGGCGGCCTGTGCGAGGTAGGGTAGCCGCCTCTGCCGTGCCCTATTGGCTGGACTAGAATCCATCTGCTCGCTGAAGAGGGGCTCGATTTTCCCCATTTGGCGCAGAATAATATAGGGTTCGTTCCGAACGTGGGAACGAGACGAAAGACAGTAATGCAAGACCGGAAAATTTGCAAATGTGACAATATTGCACACATGGCACGGTAGGACACAACAGGCAACGTTAATGTTCATAATCTAGATTTGAAGAATTATATATACACGAACGTGCAAGTGATTATTTGTCACATCATTCGTTTAAACTGGTCCGCATACCGGCGTGCTGTCATGGGGACAGCGGAAACCGTTGTAGACACATCGTCGGTTCAGACCGGCGAGCCGTGGCTATTCCTCAAAACTGCTTTTGATGGTTTCTGCGGAGGCGCAATCGAGGCCGTTGAATCGCCGTCGCTGCGCGTGCTCTCGCTGCTGTTGCCCTCTCTGCTGCGCGGCGGCGCTCTGATTGCCCACGCGTCTGCCCATGTCGGTGCTGGCCCGCCGGTGATGGAATCATTTTCCTTCTTGGTGCTGATGCTGGATCTGCTGCCCTCGCTGATGTGAATCTCAATCTCGCGGTGGATGCCATCGTCATTCGGATCCGGCATGAGAAGATCGAGGTCAATCTCCTCGTGCGGCGGCCTCTTTCTGTTTTGCGTCTCGATGCGGGTGTGCATGGTGGTATATGTTGGTGTGTAAGTGTAAGGCGTGTACTTGTTTCCGGCGGAGAAACTGCCCAGAGAGCGGAGCTTGAACACTCGTCTCAAGAGGGCCCAGACGAATGCGGCATTTGCAGTCAGAAGAGCTGTGCTTGATTCCCGAACATACCAAAAGGTCCAGTCCAATCCGAAGGGCTGGCTGAAACTGTAGACTTTGTTGAGAATGGCACAGACGATGACGAAGGTGCCGAGAGAGAAGATTCCAACAATTGCAACCTTCTTGCGAAGGGGCAGTCGCGTTCTGATAAACATGGGTAATGCGACACATAAAATCAGTACATCTGACGAGATGTTGAAGATTGTATTGGTGATGAGATGGTTTGTCGCGGCAGAACATTGCGTGGTAGTAGGAACGGCCCTGAGAGACTTGATTAGCAACGTCGTGCATCGCATAAAATCCACGACGAAAACATACCAGTACATGGTGAAAGGCCGGCACCAAATGCCAAAGTAGAGTATCTCCATTACGAGCCAGCTTACTCCGACGTAGCCCAGCAAGATCTTGATGGCCAATCTCTCTTTAGGGTCGACAGTGAGACGTAGGTAGAGGAACAACAAGCATAGCTTCTCACACCAAACGGTCTGGATCTGACATTGTTCCACGACAAGGACCAGCTTTGAGCCATACTGGCGGTTTCTTATCTGCTGATCGGAAAGGCTGTTTACATCGAAGCCGGGCGGTAGCAGGTTTGATGCCGTGTGGGCAACAAGGTTGATGGTGACGATTAGCGTTGTGTAAAATGCCATTGCGACTATGGTGATATAGTCATCGACTTGGAGGCGCTTGATCGAGCCGAGGCTCTGTATCCTCGAGATCCTGGAGCAAGTCAGATTGCGTTGGGCAGATCAGAGTCGCAAAGGCTTATTCACATTCGGCAAACAACACATAATAACACGAACGACCACCAGATCCACGTTTCGGCAACGAGGGGAACCATGATGGAATAAAAGAATCGAATGTCTCTTAGGAGGCAAACTCAAGGATATTCCTGTGGCGACTGTGTTGTTCCTGTCGTTTTCGCCGTGGTCATATCGCAGCAACTGCGGTTGCCAGACGATACGAAGAGGCAGCAATCTTCTTGGGCGGAGGGTGGAAGAGAGTGGAGCGTGAGATTTTGAAGGTGGGAGAGGGAAAGGTTATCAACCCAGACCCTGCCGATGGCTCAAGTTCGAGAAGAGCTCTAGCGTCACGCGTACTCAGCAGATTCGCCCACCAACGAGCGACACCTTAACAGCAACGGATTCCGCCACAACGTGTGATAAGAGGATCATTAAGTTCTGCCAAGCGAGTGGGCTTGCGCTGGCACCATAAATATGCTTTCTTATCCATTAGAAGAATCAGGGGAGATGACCTTTCTCCATCCCTCACTGGGATTATTCACGGAAGCAGAGATAAAAATGCGGAAAAGCATACCTACGCCATTGATCGACAATGCACGGATCTGCTTCATTAAGACCATGCGTTGAGTGTTAGGCGGAGGCTCAGAGGCACCGTTGACTTGGAGGGGAAGAAAAGACGGGACACGGGAGGTCCGAGGCAATTCGCCAAGCACACCCCGGGCCAGAGCATTCATCTCCAACCGTTCCAACTCTATTAGCCCATCGATGCTTTGTTGGTCACATCTCCCCATGTGGAGAGCGTTAATGTTTCACCCGGTTCGATATCTCCATCCTTCAGAGCGGCTCGGTAACGTTGTGTTTCGAGTCTGACAGAGAGTCAGCGCGGCTGGACATGCACGGAATAGCGTGGAGAGAACATTCGATGAAACGCCTCCAGTTGTCCCATGGGTAAGCACGATGAGAACTAAAGATGACGCGAAGGAGAAGCCACAGTTCTTCGACTGCTTCCTGCAGGGAAAAGGTGGAGGTCGGGATATCATATTCCATGACTATTGAAGCCAGTACCGAGCACTGTAAATGCACTACCGAGCAGATATAGCGGACAAGGAGTGGCTTGTCGTGACTCGAGATGTTGAGCATGAATCATGGACAGGGGTGTTATGTCTTGACTCGAGATAAGACGCAACAGCCCTGATGGATTCCGAAAGCATGAAAAGTAATGATGCCAGTAATAGTTGAGTCCCTCGCCAAACCCCAGACGCCGCGCAGTTACCAATGTGGTTATCCGGAACCCTCGCGCCGTCGCTGATGCAAGAATTTAACCTCTACCGTACGTCCCCTATTTGACACGGTCAAGATAGTCTTGAGTTGGTTGCTCGTACTCTTGAGACAGATAGTTGCCTGAGTTCTTGCTGAGCCACTGAGTCATCTTGTGAAGCTCCTCACGAAGACGACTGACAGCCTGGGAGTCCATATTGGTGTGTGCAATCAGGTCCGGCATTGACACTGCAGAGGCGTTAGTAGAGAGGCACATATGGACAGTGGCAGGGAAAACTGACCGAACAAGCGGCAAAGGTGCTCGACTCCATAGACATCAGCAACAGCCTTGCCAGTCAAGTCGCCGGTGCCTTTGTTGAGCTGTGAGTAGATCTCCTGAAACTGCGGCCTCTCGAATCTATAAAGCAGGATACGTCCGAGACTCTTGTTGAAGTACTCCTTGACACCTGCAATGACTTCTTCAAGAATGTCTGCTTCAGCGCTGCCTGGTCGGCGCTTGGCGCCTTCGGCTGCAGCATAATCATCAAGAAACTGCGACACAGATGTCTTGGATGGAAGCGAGACCAGTCTGTTTTCTCTGGTAACCTTCTCCCAGTCATCAACCAGGATGGCCTTCAGACTGTCGGGCATGAAGATCTTGATCGATGGTCGACGAAGAAACTCGTCCTCCTGATGGTATGGTCAGCAAACATATTCAGAGATTCCACTGATCATTATTTTTTCCTCTGGCGACACCGGGTTGACGAAACGAAAGCAGATATGAGAAAGGGATGTCGTCTTATTCAATTGGTTGCGTTGCCATGCGAACGATCAAAATTCGGTGGCGAGGGGCAGAGCGCCGCACCCAACAGCCGCCCAGCATTCACGAGGCACAAACAACACGAAAGAGCACTAACCTTGTCAATCCCTTCATACTCTCTGCCTCGCTTGGTTCCTCGAGGAGGCGCAGCGGTGCTGGAAGTTCTTTCTTCGCTGCCTCTCGCAGAGCCAGGGTTCAGGGTCTCTCGCTTTCTTGTTACTGTCGCAGAGGTCATCGGTTTTGCTGCAGCCTTGCGCTGTGCATCCATCTCCTTCTTCAAGTTTCTGGACAGCTCGATGTTCTCCTCAGTCAACTTGCGCAAGCGATCTTGAGGAACCCAGTCATCCCATCTGTGGTTGAAATTTAGCATGTGTCGAAGCAACAAACGCGACATATTGTGACCAATTTTCTGGCGAAACGTGTGGGAAACAATCAAATACATAATGCGCAAAGAAAACAGTGCTTTTGCAAACCTTCTGAGGAAGATAGAGATGTTAAAGGGCAGTAGAAGTGATGAGGTCGCGATGTCCAGAAGCCGAAAGGGCCACAACAGGGGAAATTTTGACGTGCAGGAAGACAGCGACTGGAAAAAACATTGCAAACTTACGTGTTTTTCCAGCCCTTGTAGTGGACCTTGTACTGATAGGCCGACTTCTTGTCGGTGGAATCGAGTTGTCGCGAATCGAGCACCTTGGCCTCGTAGAGCAGTTCGTGATGGAAGCAAAGCGCCTTCTCATCTTTGGCATACATAGGTCCTGTTGCCGATGGTGCCATTGTGATGGACAAATCTGGACTGTTCGATTCCGCTGTTTGGTGAGTTTTTGGGAAAATAGAATTATCCAAGTTTGAAGCTCAAAGTGGTCGGGTTGCGTCTGATGGATGAGATCTTGGGAGATTCATCAAGGAGGAATCTGAAAGCGCGTCGAAGACCCAAAGCTCGGACCTCCGCGGTCGACCTGGCCAGAAATTGACCTGGCTCTCTCAACCGTCACAAGGAACTTGGTTTGTCCGGAGTGTCCATCAACTTCGCCTGCTCTAGAAAGTGGCCTGCGGGGATATGCAATACGTGTTGAAGAGTATGAGGAAGGATGTATTCTATATTCCCCTATCTATCTATCTTTTTTTTGGACGTATCCACAGCATACATTCACTTCCATTCACTATTGACACCTAGTCGACCTTGACCTTGAAATTCAACACACGGTCAAGGAGGCCGAGAAGAATGGAAAGCGCGAACGCTACAGGAGGCAATGAAAGAAAGACCTCTGCCAAATTGACGAATCTCTGAATGAGGACGATTGCGGCGCGCACCGCGTGGTCCTTCATATTCAATTGCGGTGCGTTTCCTCGTGAGAAGGTTGAATCTTTGAACTCGAACGGCAGAGTGGCTCCTAGATGATCGATCGCCACCTTCAAGCCGCTGCTGAAGCCGTCCTCATGGAAGCCATACTTGGTCCACGCACCACAATAGCTGATTCCAGAAGTATTTTGAATTTCGTTCATTCTGTTCTGCGCCTTGACGGCGGCAGGGGTATAGAGCGGGTGTCGGTAAACAAATTTGCCTTGGGTAAGCTCCTTAGCCGGCTCATGAGGGGGGTTCATGGTGACAAGGACCGGGCCAAATTTGGACTCTGGAATGTGTTGCAAAAGATTCATCCAGTAAGTCAAGCTTACACCGGCAGGATGAGACAGCTTGGAGGGTGCAGAAGAGGTGAGGTAATTCCATGCTGTGAACACAGGCCTTCTGCGAGGCATCAAAGACAGATCGGAATGCAGGTAGGCAATGTTTTCCGAGGTCTTGAAAGCACCTAGGATGTCTTGTTCTTTATCTGACGGAGGTACCCTCGATTTAGCAGAAAGAAGAGGCAGAATGTCATCGCCATGGCAGGCCATGATCACGTGGTCGAAAGTAGACATTTCTGAATTGCCAGTAGCTTGATTCTTGTAGCTGACCTCGACCACGGATTTGCCATTTTGGTTCATCCTCGTCACACCCGTGACGGGCGTTGAGGTGCGGAAATGGAATCTGTTGGGATTAGATGTGCGCACAATTGCATCAATGTACTTTTGAGAGCCGTCCTTGATTGTCAACCATGTAGGCCGGGCCGCCAGAGTAGAGAGCAGATGGTGGTTCCACATAAAACGGACGAGAGTAAGCACAGGAAATTCGAGGCTGGTCTTGTCAGGAGAGGTACTCCACACTGCAGCAGTCATGGGAATGAGATAGTCGTCCTTGAAGGCCTGCGAATAGCCTTCTGCCTTCAGGTAGTCGCCGATAGTCTGCTCAGCACGTGGGCTATGGGAACCAGAGTCATTGAGCAGGTCCAAGGCAAATTGATTGAAGCGGATGATGTCGAAGATCATGCGCCACATGGTGGGCTTGAACATGTTTTCCCTCTGAGCGAAGATGCCTTCACCAGAGCCAGACCATTCAAAAAGACCATGGTCGCGAGAAACGCTAAAGGTCATCAAAGTAGGGGTAATTTCAACCTTGAGATGGTTCAGAAATCTAATCAAATTTGCTGACAGAGGTCAGCTACGAGGGTTGCAAGCAATCAAGACAGAGGCGACGAACGGTAAGTGGCAGAGTTCATGACGATGAAGCCGGTATCTACAGGAGTAGAGTGATTGCCATGAGTGAAGGTTTGGGTGTTTGTGTGGCCTCCCAAGCGATCGGACTTTTCAAAAACATGAACCTCATGGTCAGTGTTCTGCAATGCCCATGCTGCACCAAGGCCGGCGCATCCGCTACCGATAATGGCGACGCGCTTTCTTTCTGAAGGCATTGGAAAGGTAGAGAATGAGCAACAAGCAACGAGCGACTTAGCTAAGAGAGCAGGAAGTCTAGTGTACGAGGGGACAGCATCAAGTGGCCTCAGCAGACAGTTGACTTGAACATGGCAAGAAGGCTAGAGTAGAGCAGAGCAGAGGCGTTGAAGCTCGGCGTCATCGAGGAAGCACTGGCCGCCGGGGGCCGGCCCATCCTTCCGCCAACAAGGTTGTCCCGAGTCGGGACCGGAGATGTCGATGCCATTGTGCCTGCGGCAGCATCAAGCATTTTCCAATGGCCCCTGAGCAGCAGGTCAGGCTGTAAACAAGCCGCTCACGTTTCTCCAACCAAGGAGGAAAGGATGACATGCAAAGTGCGTGAGTGGCCGGCCTGGGAGAGCGCCGAGCGCGGAAGTGGAAGTGGCCCGAGCGCTCAGTATTCTGGCCGCCTCCAACATCATCGTCCCTTGCCCCGACGTTACACACACGTGCATGTGAAAGACGACCAGGCAGAAACAACACACGACATCAGGCCAGGCACGTCGTCGCTGAATCCGGAATATATCGACTCCCTCCGAACGAATTCACGCTCCACAACACACGCCGCGGCAGTCCCCTCCTCCCCCTGCGCAGCACGCCTGAACAATCATGGCCAACCCGATGGATTCGGACGCAGGCTCTGAACTCTTCAGCAACTACGAGGCCGAGCTCAAACTCGTCCAGGCGGATTTGAGCCAGAAGCTCGAACAAATCGCCGAGCTAGCGGGCGAACAGCGCAAGGCCGCCATTGGCCGCGCACAGCACTCGCTGGACGAGGCCACCGAACTCGTCAGTCGACATTTCCCCTCGACATATCCACCATGCCTTGACTGACACACTCTAGCTGGATTCGATGCGCTTGGAGAAGGAGAACCTGCCCGCCAACCAGAAGACAAAGACGAATCAGCGTTTCCGTAACTACGCCCACGACGTCGACGTGGCCAAGCGCAAGCTCCAAGGCCTGTCGAGTGACAGATCTGCCCTTTTCGGACGGCGCTACACCGACAACCCCACCGCCGACGATCAGCTCGAGCAGAGACAGCAACTCCTGTCCGGCACCGACAGACTCGAGCGTTCCAGCGGCCGCCTGCGCGAGAGCCAGCGCGTGGCTCTCGAGACCGAGGACATTGGCCGCAACACTCTCGCCGACCTCGCCAGACAACGCGAGACTATCGAGCACACCCGCGAGACTTTGCTCGAGGGTGAGGGTTACACCGACAGGAGCAACAAGACGCTGAAGCAGATGGCTCGTAGGTAATGCTTGATCCTCATTCTCCCCACTGCTTCACCTCTAAGCTAACCATTATCAGAATGGCTACGAATAAGATAATCACCATTGCCATCATCACCGTTCTGGTCCTCCTGATTCTTGCTGTCATCATTAGCAAGTTCAGGTGAAGAACGCCTGCCATACGATACCTACCCCTTCTGCATTTTCTCTGTATCTTCTTGTCTCACTTCTTGTCGGCGTCCGCGGAGTTGGCACGGCTAGCCTCTATCTTTGTTTATTCTCGACAAGTTACCATACCAGACCCATCTTAATACATGACCATTCATAATCTCTTGTCTGGTCGTTTCTCATTCCTTCGCCTTTAAAGTTTGGCCTGCTTGGCATATCTGTCCAAAAACTCCACCACTGCGCCGTCTACCTCTTTGGCTTTGGTGTAGTTCAGATAATGAGGTCCATCCTCGATGACCTGCAGCTTTGCATCTGGGCTGTTGACGAACAGCTTAATCTCCTCCCTAGCATTGGCCACGCTGTACACCGCGTCCTCGGTGCCATGAAGCCACAGCACCGGGCATCTCACATCGAAGAGGCGACCATGCAAGCCGTCTCTGTCGCGCAAGTTGATAGCACACATTCTTCCGCGTCTGCGGCCATCGTCACCTCCCCAGTTCTTTTGAATGGCCTTTATCCAGAACTCGCCGTCTTCGGCTGGTATGTTCTTGCCAAATCCAGTCTGGTTCATGAAGCTAGCAAACTCCCTAGCAGGCTTGAACGAAGGCGTGCTCTCGTTGCTTGTCCATTCTTCAATCGATGGCGTGATGTTGGTGTTTGCATCCCAGCACCCCAGCTTGACCGTCCGTTCGTTCTCTGTGTCCATTGAGCTGCCCAGCGGAATAATGCCAGCGATCTGTCTCTCAATCAGCTATCATAATCCTAGTATAGACTGTCATCAACACTTACCCTCTCGGGCGCCAACAGAGCCATTCTTACGGTCTGCCATCCACCTTGAGAAGTTCCAAGCACAAAGACCTTGCCTTGGATCTTCAACGCATCCAGAACTTGTAGGCTCATGATAGCGCTGTCCCAATAGGTGAAGTGCTCCGTCTTTGCACGTGTTTGGCCGTGGCCGAGGAGCTCAATGGCCAGCAGATTGACCAGCTTCTTGAGCTCTTCATTCTGGTACTGGTGTCTGTACAGATCCGCACTGGTGCCGAAAGAATTGCACAGAACAAGCGTAGGCTTCGATGAGTCGTACGGGTGTGGCATGTAGGTGCTGGCATCGATGCCGCCCAAGTGGGGTACTTGCACGATTTTGGTTTGCACTGGAGTGATGGTCATGCTTGCTGCTTCCAATTGTGGTCGACTGGAAGGTAGAGATCAAAGAGATTGGATCTTAACACATGGGATGTTTCTTTCATCTCAATTCAACTCGTGGTTACATATTGACGTCTCCACTCTATCATCCCTACACCGCCCGTAAGAAGGAGGGACTTTGGTGATGCAAGATTTATATAACCGAGGCTCTTGAACTGGACCGAGCGCAGCTTCAATCTCATGGCTTGGCATATGTCTCTCACCTCTTGCGAATATCAACAATCAGACAAAATTTCAGACTTTGCAACCACTCGTCGTTGATCGGGGACATGAAAGAGACAACAAGAACGACCATTTACTTCAGTGGTTTCAACGCCTTTGGCCAACTTGCTCCGGACTCAGACGAAGACATCTTTGACCTGCAAAAGCTTAATCTTACGGATGAACTGGATAGTACAGAAGATGTGAGGCTTTTATTTGCCGGCTGGAGCGAGACTGTCTTCTACGTCCACTCTAGCAACAAGGGAAATGGCACGTTGATCCGATATGGCACCGCTAAGATCGATCCAAGATTGCCACTGCCTGACCTTGTTCTAGGATTTGGCGATCATAACGGCCTTCTAGGTGTTCTGAACCAAAGGGGAAATATTTGCTTCATAGAAGGAAACTTGACCGAGACGAATACTGCATCGACAATCTCACTCCCTGATGGTAACGATCCACAAGTTGCACACCTAGCCATCGCAGGCAATGGCCATGTTGCTGTAATACTCAGACCTGGCAAGGGCACGAATGAAAATATCGCGGAATTCACATCGTTGGAAGCGTTCCATCAATCACTTGGAGATAGTCTGGATACGGGTGTCAATCATCCTGTGCCAGCACGCATTGTGCAACTGGCTGCGAATGCTACAGGGTTCGTAGCTCTGACAGGAAATGGCGATGTATACACCTGGGGCGACGCAAGACACAACTCACTTGGCCGCAGTGTTGCTGAAACAGATGCGAAAAGTCCAGGTCTTGTCGAGTCTCTTGCCGGCATCAAGATCAAGAAAGTTGCATCTGACGGCTGGATGACAGCGGCTTTGTCTGAAGACGGAGCTGCCTACTTGTTTGGTGCTGCAACACCTGGCACTCAAAGAACAATCGCTTGCTTGAGCGGACTTGATCCTACACAAGCTGCATTGATAGATATTGAAGAAGACGGAGAGTCACTAGACGTGCTGGACGTGGCTGCCGGCAATGGACATGTTCTCCTGCTCGTGCAAGGCGGACGCGTCTTTGCAGCAGGCGATAATCGAAATGGTCAGCTGGGCTCAAAAATTGTCGACTTCATCGAGCAATGGACAGAAATCAACATGCCGGGTTCTCGTCTATGCACAGCTGTATACGCTGGTCCAAGATGTTCGCTCTTCAGAATCGAGGGATGAGGCGCATTGAGCGAGGTGTACCACGTCTTCGGCTCTCGAGGCAGCAATGAGCAGCCCGCGAAGGTTCTTTCTACAATGTCTCGATTTCCTTTCACTTCTGGACGAGCTTTCTATGGAGCTTGAAAAATGTCTCATTATGCAGGCCGACACTGACACTTGCAACACGAACCTTCACCATCAGCACTATTTGTAGCATTTTTGAGCTAACTTCGTCCATCTCTCCGACTCTTCTTTCTCGACCAACGCAATCATGTCTACCCTCCCGAAAAGCAGAAAACGGCGTCCTGAAGAGACCGTCCTTGCAGAGCGCCTCAGAAAACGGCGTGCAAGTAAACCATTCGATCATGGATTTGTTGCTCTCACTCTCAAGGAACAGCCTGCTACCCACCCTGCAGACAAAGTTCCCTCAGTCCCCTCAATCACCGAAAACCGTGGACCTCGAGAAGTTTCAAGCAGTGCAGCCACTCCTGTACGCCGCTGTGTCATTTGCTACGAAGAAAAGGCGGCCAACGAGTTTCCTGATCCTGACATCATCTCCTCGCACGATCACGGCTCCAACACCTGCGAAGCGTGTTACACCCATTACGTCGAAAGCCAGATCACCTCCAACAAAAACAGAATCAACTGTTCGGAATGCCAGGAATACCTGCACTACCAAGAAATCAGAGTTCTAACGTCAGAAACTCTTTTGGTGAAGTATGACCAAGTTCTTCTCAGATTCCTTGTCGGGCAGGATGATGACTTTCGCTACTGCATGTCGGCTCAACGTGTTTCTGGCCAGCTTCATGTCGGCGGAGAAGAACAGCCAATCTTTCGCTGCGAGTCTTGTGGTCACAAGCATTGCGTTGTCTGTGAGATACCCTGGCACGAAGACGAGACTTGCGAACAACACACAGCCCGCATCAGAGCTCAGAATCCCGACAACGAACAGTCTGAAGCCACTGTCCAGAAGATATCAAAGCCTTGCCCGAAATGCAAGGCAAGAATCCAGAGAAACGGCGGTTGTGACCACATGACATGTAAGCATGACTTTCCCGTGCATACTTCCTGCCAGATCTTGCTGACAGATCCCACTCGAAGGCAAGATGTGCAGGTGCGAGTTTTGTTGGGTGTGCCTCTCTGACTACAACACCATGAGGCGAACTGGACAACACAAGTGCATACCCCGTCAATCTCTTGTCAACGATCGCCCGGTCAACAATGCTCCGCCCGAGGCCCAGCTTCCTGTCCGGCAAGAGCCTCGCAAGAAGCTGCAAGCACGCCTGAAAACTCAGCGGAAGCAGAACCAAAAATCTCAAGCCACGGTCGAGAAGATCTCCAAGCCTTGTCCTAAATGCACCTCAAGGATCGAGAAGATTGGAGGCTGCGACCACATGAGATGCCAGGTCTGTAGTCATGAATTCTGTTGGCTTTGTCTTGCCGATTACGATGCCATTCGCCGCAACGACAACAGTTCGCACGTCAAGACCTGTCGCTACCACCCGTCGTTCGTTGAAGAGCAAACGAACACCAGTGAAGGCGAGCAGCGCGATGCTCGTGGTCTCGGCGCCAGAAGACCCGTTTCTCGCCCTTGCCGCCCAAAGGCTGTCTGCAAGGCGGTTGTGGTTGATGACGAAGACGAGTAGGACAATGCCGTCGAGGTTCTGAACATCAACAATAACCGTTCTCACAGTAAACCCTTTGTCCAAAGCGCCAACCATCAAGAAGAGAAAGACAATCCGGAAGCATACGAGCGGAGAGCTCGAGAACGAAACGAAGAGCAACGAGAATTGCGCCGTCTGCACAATTGCCTCCAGGCCAGAATCCGTGAGCAGAGGCGTGTCATCGAAGGACACGCTAGGTCCTACTCGCTCGACAGACAAGACGTGGATGCTATAGTGCGTTCTGCAACCAAAGCCGATGTCGCTTTTGCCGAACGAATTGCCGAGTCCTTTATACCGCGTACCCCTGAAGCGCAAAGGGATGAGATGATTCGTGCGTTCAGGTTCGGTCTCGAATGACCTCTCGACAACTCGACGATCGTGTTTCATTCGGCGCCTCAAGAGCATATCTTACGATTTCTCGTCGTCCTCATATCGATTCTCATGTCTCATAGCCTTCACGTGCTTTTTTCAAGACCAGGCATATCCAATAAATTTGCAAGTTTTGAGAGTTTGCTTGCAGAGGACTAAACAATATATTTCCATGAGTTCATCACGGTACTATCAATGGCGTGTGATTACTGTGTATACTGCAAGACTAAACAAAATTACTATCGTCAGCCATTATACAGAGGCTCTGCTTCCTCGTATTTGGCGGTACTGGATCTTCTCATCTCTTGTAACTGTACAACCCAAGCACTGCTTCGTAGCTTTTGCCTTGCTGCCTTCGCCGCTGTCTTGATCCTTCGCCGGAAACATAGGCACACGACGAAGCAGATGCCCAGCCATACGCCAGCAACGATGGCCAAGGTCGACCTGTTCGACGCCTTTACCGTGCCTGTAGCTGCAGAAACAGGCTTAGAGACGGCGAGGATGTTACCCTCCTTGTCAGCTGCCGCAACGCGGAAATATTCGTAATTGCCCTCTGGCAACTCGATTTTGGTCTCAAAGCCGTCTTTCGGCGTCATGGCTTCGTCGGTGAAGATGAGGTCTTTGGCGTCCGGCTTGACTTGGGCGCTTTGAATGATCCAGTCGCTCACTTCCGTAGCGCCCATCCAGCTGACGAAAACGTAGCCATCGTCGGCTTGCATGTAGACGTCTGGTTTCGTATTGGGCCGTCCGATCCACTTCTTCGCCCTAAAGGCGCGGTATGAGTGGACAAAGCCGAAAGGAAAGGCCATTGAGGGGTTTACGTGTGTGTCGCAAAGCAGAGTGCCGTCGGCTGCATACTCTGAGAATGCGGCATGATATCCCCAGCCCAATACCACATTACCAGAGTCAAGCACCTGCATAGACCCTTGCTGCGGTGTACCTCGCAGAGTAGGGTTGATGTATTCCTGGACTAGCTCGACTGTCATGTTGTCTGTGTCAAGAGAGACCAACATGCCCCGGCTGATCTCACCATGGTCCCACCACTCCTGATACCATTTGTCCTTTTTGGCATTGTCGAAAATGCTCAGCATACCATCTTTTTGAACTGAAGCGTGATGCTGCCAGGCAAAGTCGGTTGCGGTGCCATCTGAAAGGTCTGTAAAGTCGTTGTTGCGGCCACCGAGGACCCAGTCAATTCCTCCCGTGCTAGCAGAGATACGTGCAACGCTATGCATGAAGCGCGAGGAAATGAGGTAATCGCCGTTGTCGTATTTGTCCACACTGTTGATATGGAAGAAATCGAACGGATGGTTAGGATCACCGCCGGCCGATCCTATGGGGTAGAGCGTGTCGTTTATGGCGAAGTGTTCGGAAGCCCGCCATTCGAAGAAAATCTCCCCGGTCTCAATATCGATCTCTCGGAATATGCTGTCGTAGATCCAACCTTGGCCTTCGATTCCAAAAGAAGAAAGATCCGTCGAGATGATGTCATAGCTGGTGAGGAGAGCGGTGCCGTCAGCTGTGATTGTGTATTCGTGAAAGTCGTTTTCGTTTGTGTTGGATGCCGAGAACTCTTTGTATACCTGGTAACTCGAGTCGAGCTTTGAGGCCGGTCAGCATGGCTTGTATCAGGAAAATTATGTGCAGTAAGAGACGGACCATATAATAGGTGCCCAGCCCAAATCCTTCACCAAAGCTTCCAGACCAGAACGTCAAATATTGATCGCCCTTGTATTCCTGAACCTTCAAATTCATGACATATCCGAAGCTTTCGTCCATCCATACCAGCTCCCCTCTTCCGTCGATCATGATTCCGGCAGGCTTGGGGTTAACCAACGTTCCACGCAGACTCAATAGGGTATATCCTTGAGTGCATCGTTCATCCGATCGCACGGTGTTCATGCGCGGAGGATGCAGGCTTGACGACTTGAAGGACTGTTGGGGGTAGCGACCAAAGAGACCCCATTCATATGCTGACGAGCTCCAAGAGTTGGCTGAAACATGATGGGTGCTTTCGACTTGTACCAAAAGTGAGGATGCCAACAACCAGAAGCCCAAGAAGGTAGGTTTTTGTAGTAACCGAAGAACCATGATTAGTATGAGAACACGAATGAGAGGCCTACAGGCCACAATGCAGGAGCCATATCCTTCCTATAGTCTACAGGTCCTTCCACCGCGGCATCGACGTCTTTGTCGATCGTCATCGTTACTAAGCTGAAAGGATGGCCCCATAAACCACGTTGCTTGGCCCGCGGAGAGTTGTATGGTCATATCGATCCAAAGGCTAAAATTCTGATTCGTACGTGGGTCATCACCGACCGATGCCTCGTTGAAAGTGAGAGGAGGGCGGTGTCGAGAGTCTGAGCAGCGAGACGCGCAGGCAATCGATTCCTAGTTCCATTATGTCCTCTGAGCCACACAAAAGACGCGTGTGGTAGATTGCATGCTATCAGGGCAGTGTTATCAAAAGTGTCGTGTACACTCGCGAGGTATAGAGAATTAGATGACGCGTTTCTTGGCTAATACCAAGACGGCTACCAAGACGGCTACCAGAACGGCTACCAAGACGGAATGAGAGCCGACTACGCATCAGCATCGCGGCTCTAGCTGTATAAAAGGGATTGTAGGGCATCGCCCGATAGTAGTCGTCTTAGATGGAGACGAGCAAAGTCTAATTAGTGGGCATTGATGACGATGTTTGTATGCTAGAAGGCAGGAGCGATTAAGCCGTTACTGAAAGACATTTCTGCCTCATTGGAAAGCGACAAGTCCAGAAAACAGCCAGAAAGATTGAGCAATGGGCCTTTTCACCTAGAGCAATCACCTCGATCATGATACAGTCATGATTTGGTATACTGGATGACTGCAACTCACGTGCGGATGCCACGCGCGAACAGCTCTTGATTTCTATCCGGTACTGCAGAGAGCGGAGCTGTTGATAAAGGCTTAGGGTCACTCTGGTCGCTGAGCAATCGTGCTGAGATGAGCTGCCCAGCTTGATTCGTAATGAATACGGCGCTTACTACATACACCGTATTCCCGTATCCCTCTTTTGAGATGATACCAGGGCTCTGCACGGCGTACTTATATGTTACTGCCCATTGAATCATTCCCTTGTAACCTTGATGATATTTATGCGCTCTCTTGTACTCTGATTCCTCAACTATGGCAGAAGCTCAGCCCCCTTCCGGTGCCATCAAGCTCCAATCGCGACCGGACTCGATACAAAACGATGACCCTACTCCTTCGCATGGAAGCTTTTCTCTTCCCCCCATCGATGGCGGACGCGACGCCTGGCTTTGTTTGTTTGGCTGCTTTTTATTGGATCTCCCGTTTAGGGATTTCCTGCATCATTCTGTATCTTTCAAGAGTACTATACCGCACATCCACCTTTTTCCGAGGACCCTTCTGGTATCTCTGCGATTGGTACAACCGCTATGGGAATAATTTACATGTCGGGACCTCTTATGTTTGGCTCGCTGGCATACTGGCCGCAGATCAGGAGATACTCGTGCTACGCCGGACTGCTCTGCATGACGACTGCGTTGATTGCTTCCTCATTTGCCAACAGCATCTGGCAGCTTCTCCTAACACAAGGTGTCCTGTATGCTATCGGTGGCTCGCTACTCTACAGTCCTACCGTGACCTACGTCGATGAATGGTTCGTTCGACGCAAAGGTCTTGCCTACGGTATCATGTGGGCTGGTAGTGGATTTGCTGGAGCGTCCATTTCCTATCTTCTTCCCTGGGTCCTTGATCAGTACTCGTTCAGAACAGCCTTGAGGATGTAGGCGATCGTGCTGGTCTTGCTCGTGCTGCCATTCCTGCACTTCACGCGCCCCCGCGTGTAGACCCGCTTTACACGAGCAATACCACGCCGCCGATTCAATCTTGCGTTTCTCAAATCCAAAGGATCTATCACCTACAGTTTATTCAACACAATCGAAGGCTTGGGGATATTTCCTGCTTAGCATCTGGCTTCCAACCTACGCTCGGTCTATTGGCTTGTGTGACACACTCGCTACCGCTACCCTCGCACTGCTCAATGCCTCGACAGTGGTTGGATGCATTGCTCTTGGAATGGTCATAGACCGCACTCACATCACTACTGCGATTCTAATCTCGACCATTGGCGCACTGACCTCAGTCTTCATCTTCTGTGGTCCTGCGTCTTCGCGATGCTTCTTGTGTTTGCCATCGCATACGGTTTCTTTGCTAGGAGTTTCAGCATCACTTGGAGCGGCATCATCAAGGAAACCATAGCCATTGAGCCGGAAACGCATCCGAATCTTGCATTCGGTTTCCTTGCCATGGGCCGAGGCATTGGAAGTGTTTTTTCGGGCCCCATTAGTGAGGTACTCGTGAACACGAAGTCGTGCTATGCCATATCCAGAGTAGGATACATGTCTGAGTATAGTATGTTGATCGTTATGACTGGGCTGAAGTGGGTGACTTCAGTTGGGGGGTGCGAAGACTTGGTTGGATTTGACCACGCTCACATTGTTGTATCAGACTCTTGTCTGGCTGGCTGCCATCAGATGTCTTATCCGACATGAGATCATTTCGTGCAACACCTCTTCCCCAAAGATTTCAATTGTTTGCCATACTTCAAAGCCTGCATTGCTACCAATTCGACAAACAACTGTATCCACAACAACTTCGTAAGGAAAAAAAAACCAGCTCGTACACTGCAACCTCTTAAGGTACTTCCACTCCAGTCAAATCGAGCCTTATCAGCCGATTGGTCAAGAAATGTGTGTACCATATGGTGTCGCCGAGGATGTCTTTCTGACCCTGTCCCGGCGGCTGGCCAACTGCATACCCAAAAATTCCACTCTCGCCGTAGAATGGGACTGTGATACCCGGAGTGTCCAGAATGACTCTTGGTTCAACAACGACGCTCACATTGCCTGTCTCGGGGTTCAAAACTCCAAGTGTGTTTTGCAGGATATGTGTTGCCCACACGTTTCCTTTCAGGTCTTGAGCTACCTCTACAGTCTCGGTGGGAGCATTGGGTTCTTCAAAAACAGATATCTCTCCAGTACGCGTGTTGATTCCTGCGATTGTAGAGGAAGTCGTGCATGCAAACCAGAGCGTCGTGCTGTCGTCATCCTGGTTCGCGGTCTCAGCACGCATGACCAGGGGCTGCAAGGCGTTCAAGGGTAGATCGTATTCGCGGATCTCGCGAGTATGGCGGTCCAAGCGGCCGACCTTTGAAGCCGCAAACTCGAGAAACCAGATCCCATCATCGTGTTGCGAGTAGTATATCCCGAGAGGAATCGAGAGAAGTGTAGGTACCGTCCACGACTCGAACTGGTGTGTGGTGTAATCAAACCTCGTAACCTGGTTACCAGTTGTCTGGGTGAAGTAGATGCCATCTGGAGCAGCAGTCAAGTCGTTCAAAGGTTGGAGGTTACCAAGAATGCTCAGGAGCGATGGCGGAGGGGTGAAGACGACGGTCTCGCCGCTTTGCACGTCATGACGCACAAGTTGGTTGTGGGCACCGTTGGAAAAATACATGTACCCATCATAACCAGTACGTATGGCGCAGCTGAGCAGCTCAAACTTTGCATGACCCGGTAGTGGTAATGTAAAGTTGTCGAGTCCCGGCACGGTAAAGGGGATATCGTACTCGGTGAACTCGCCAGTACTTTGATTGAATCGAGCAATCTTGTTGGCGAAGAACTCCTGGACGTATATCAGATTGTCCGGCCCAAGAGAAACATCGCATGGTCCTGACACGGCAGTGGGCAGCTGCCACGAGGTAAACGCGGAGTCGGGTATATCGAGTTGCTGCTGGTAGGCATGGGTGCCAGCCACGACGGTGGTGAGAGTCAGTGTCTGGATTAGATGAAGTCTCATTGAAAACACCGTTGATGCTGAGCAAGTATACCGACTATAGTTACTGGGCAAGGAGAAGACAGGCTTTAAGAAGCACCGATGCCAGCCGGCCATCCATCGTCATCTTGGGTTGCGGCTCGTCAGCGGCTCTTCCATAGTTCACCGTCCGGGAAGGCATCTACCCGCCAGTCCGGATCAACAATGTTTATTATTCTTTAAAGTCTTGCAAAATCAGGAGGGACGTTTAGAAGAAAGCTGGGTCGCAGCAGGGTGTCCCACGCAGCTACCGAAGATGTTGAATCTTGGCGAGGCACGAACATGCAGATCTCTACACATTAGATCATAGACTGCCGTGATTGGACATCGCACTGAGCGTGCTGCGTGAGTTCAACCCGCGGGACTTGGAAGTGTCTTTTAGTGCTTATCATTCTCTACTGCTGTACATCTTAGTCTGGGTTTTTAAAGGCGCGATGCTGCCACTTCCATTTGATGTTTTATAAGAACCAAGGGCATTTTCAAATTTGGCACAAGCCCAGGCAAAGGTGTAGTTCCTCTCTATATATGTATAGATAGAAATGACAGAAAGAAAGTTGGCAGTCAAGGTTCATAAGGAGACATGGCTCGCTTTCCACTTAGTACCTCTGCCTCTCCATCTTCTTTGACAAGATGGATATCCTCGTGCCGATCGAAGCGGGCAACTCCAGCAAAGGATACATTCAGAGGCCGACACAATATATCCACAAATTGGCAGGTCGCTAGGATGCCGACATCATCGTCAAGCAAGTCGATCGATTCATGAATACCCAGGACTGAGGAAGCAGATGCGAAGGTGGCTTGAGTGGAGCTTGTTCGTCACCGCGCAACTTTCGCGCCGACGCAGATCGTCCGCCTGTCCTCACACGTCATCCTGTCTGACGAGAATATATATCATTCTTTCGTCCTGGTCGCGTTCGCGCAAAATCCAGGCTGGCGGACATGGCTACGGCTTTGACGGCTCAGGCAAGACTCGTTGCGGCCAACGAGCGCGACCTCTATAATTTGAGCGGTAATGTCAAGCGAGATCTTCTGGACTATCTTAACAACATCAACGCTCCCGGTGACTTTGCGACCACGAAAAAGCTGAACACTATAGTGGATCCCGGCATACGGCTTCTAGGGAATGAAACTCCAGAGGGCCATGAAATCGCTATTCCTCTGGGAGGCAGCGACGCCATACAACTGATCAATGCAGCTCGGCAAGCTCCCTTTGGCAAAGGCAAAGAAACGCTCGTTGATAATACGGTCCGGAAGACCTGGGAGCTTGATCCCAGTCAATTTTCACTGAGTGAGCAGTGGCAACCTTATGTCGAGAAATTGATGAGGACCGCGTGTGATGAGTTGGGTGTCCGAACGACTGACATCAGAGCCGAGCTGTATAAAATGTTGCTGTACGAGAAAGGTGCATTGTTCAAACCTCATGCAGATTCTGAAAAAGCTCGTGGGATGTTTGGTACTTTGGTGATCAGTTTGCCATCTGCACACTTTGGTGGTGCCGTTGTATTGTCCCACAATGGACAGCAACGTGTGTTTCAGACATCTTATCACGAGTAGATTCATCATTGTGAGTCCACTGGATGCTGATTCCGAACAAGGTATTCCAACGTAACGCATGAGGTAGGTGCTGCCTGTCAAGTCTAACCCATCTCAAATTTTTACATGGACCCAAACAGGTTCAAGAGGTCACGTCTGGGTATCGATGGGTCTTGACCTACAATCTTATCCGACAACAATCTGAACATTCAGAATCGCAAGTGGCCGGCAGAAAATTGCACGCGATCCTTGCAGACTGGAAAGAGCAGAATGCGGTTCCGCAGTACAACAGCGACAAACCTGCCGCCAAGAAGGCAAAAAGGCAGACAATTCCGACAACTCTTCTGAAGTCTCGTCTTCTTCCGAAAGCGGCGTGTTGAGACACAACGAGCATGTCCAGAAGGCGATTTACCTGCTGGACCATAAGTACACGGACGCGAATCTGAATGTCAAATCGCTGAAACACGCGGATCTTCTTAGAGCTCAACAGCTTCTTTCGATTTGCGACCAATATGGGTACACCTTCTATCTCGCAAGCATGGAACGCGAGGTCATGGGTCAAGCCGATGAAGACGATTATGCTAGCGGGTTTGACGAAGAAGACGAAGACGAAGACGAAGATGACAGAAGCCAATCGCCTGGAGGCAGCTACCACAAGATTTGGGATATCTGCGATGACTCGATCGAACTGACCCGCATTGTCGATGCCGATGGTAATGAGGTCTTTCGAGACATTCCGATCAAAGAATCGGACATTGTGCAGGTTGAACCATTCAAACGGAAGCCATACAGGAGTGAGTATGAAGGATACACTGGCAACGAAGGCGCAAGCGCCACTCACTGGTACAAAGACACGGAATGTAGCCTTTAAGGTTTTTGACCGATGTTTATTTACTGATTATCATCCAGGTCATTGTACTTGTACCAAACGGCGGCATTGCAGACCTGGTAATGCACAAGAAAAAGTACGGACCTTCTGCAGTGCCAGACGAGAGGGTCGTTGCCCTCATTCGCTATCTCTTCCGACGTGTGCAGAACATTTCAGGAAAAGAGGGAGAAACCCTCAAAGATAGTTTGCGTCAGGCATGCGTGATCATCGCTGCAAGGAACAATTCTCCTGGTCGATATGCGTATGGAGGCTTGAAGCCTACCTACGCGGACGATACGATTTTGGAAGCGTTCATGACTTGCGTGAATGTTGGCTTGAAAGAACCCTCACTGAACTTGGCAACCGCTTTCAGGGAAGGTTTGCCCCAATCTGCTTTGGAATCGCTGAAGACTCTCGTCTTTGAGGATGGGTTTGATGCTATCAGACCTATGTATGTTGAGATTGTTATTTCCTTTTTTTTTTTCAAACCAGCTGACCTGAAACAAAGTTATGACAATTTCGTCCGCAAGAACCAAGGTGTTTCGGCAAGATACAAAGCCCTTTCGACACTGGTCGGTGCCGATCCTTTGACGGTCGACACCAATTCAGAAGTCCCTATTGATGTTAAGTCATGGGCTTCTGCCAGTCTGAAAGATGTATTTTCAGACCTCTCTTCGTTTTCTGTCGAAGATGCTGGTGAGCTGGCCAGGTTTGCAGGAATGGACACGAGTGGATCGCTTTTGAAAGACCAGTATGCCTGCCGAAGATTCATAAGCTTGGTCACAACTGACTTGAGGTGCAGGATCTATCCACAGCTTCAAGGAATCATCGAAAACATGGACCCAGGAAAAACGGTGTTCATGTTGACGTTCCTCTGCAAGATCTTCGAACACCTGGAGTCGTCGAACTTTGCTCGAACCGATTTGTCAGACATGTATGGACTGATCTTGAGAGCTGCAATACCCAAAATCTCTTTCCGAAAGCCCGAAGATGCTCCCCAGTTCCCGTCTTACGCATATGGTTATGGCTACGGTCGACAGATTTCACCCCACACTCAGTAACCTGCACTAGACGGTCACGTCTTAGCAGCCATCATCCATCACTGTAATAAGCTCGGTCTACAGGATTGCATTGTGCAGATCGTGGATAAGGTCTCTAAGGAAACCAACACTATGGATATGCGAGACTTTCCCACAACAATCTTGCCGCTTCTAAGCGAGATATTGTCGACTGTCAAAGACGATCAAGGTGGCTTCGAGACTTTCAGGGCACTGTTTCAGACCAGCCTCATTCAATACATCACACGATATGTCGGTGAGGAACCTAAACAGCTCAATTGGTCGCGCGGACCAGTAAGGTGCTATGGAAGCAAATACTCTTACATGCGCAAACCCGGGGACAACGAGCCTTGCGAAGATTGCCGGCCATTGAACGACTTTCTCCGAAATCCGAACGAAACGGTATGGCGTTTCCAAGCCGCAGGAGATCGAAGGAAGCATGTGAGCAGATATCTCGACGAGGTAGAGTGCTTCACGACCGTGGAAAAGGGCCGCGGCTCTAAAGCGGGTACTCTTGTGGTTACGAAGCACAAGAAAAGCATGGACGAGAAGCACCGCAAGTGGAAGGCACGCGTTGCCGAGGTCAAGGGACATCTGAAAGATGTTGAAGGCCGGCACCGCATTCTTGACAGTGTTCTTGCTGACAAGTATGATGACATTATGGCTGTGCGCGTCAGAAATTTGATGCCAGAAGGTAGCCAGCCGTCCGCCAGGCCCAACACTCAGCCACAGACCGCTGGGCAAAAGAGAAAAGCAGACGTGGTTGATCTGACGATGACTGAAATTGGCAAAGAATATGTTTGGTAGTTATGAAACCGGGCGTCGACCAGCGCTCGCGGCTGTCTATAAGCATGATATCGAGATTGCGAGGATGAGTTAACGACAAACCTCTATAACTCACTCGCAACATGTCGGAAGCAGTTCCGGGAGTCCAACCAGATAAACCACTCGGCTTGAAGTGATATTACCACCTCACCGTTGCAGACTGATAGGCTAAGAGTCTGCCGATAGCAGAATGGATCGATGAGGATACAGAAGATTCGGCTGGATTGGTGATGGGCCAGGGAGGCTCATGAGAGCCATTGCTGAAATCCATCGTCGCTGGTCTAAGTCTACTAGCGATATAGATGCGTTCTTGAAGAGTGCTCACTGTGGTATCCTTGTATAGTTGACCTGTCATTTGCTAACGTGCCGACTGAAGTCATTACGCGCTCACAATTCCTTCATCCTTCTGGGACTGGGAGGTGACATGGTTTCCATCTTGATCGTGTGTCGGAGTGGAGCGCCGCCGAAAATGGCCCAAGCTCCAAAGTGAGCTCCACGGCCACCAAAATTTCGGAGCTTCTTCCTGTACGCAATCTGTGCTTGTTGAAGAAAATGCGGCTCAATTGCTGTATAAATATTCGATTGAAATGGTCACAAAGCATCTCAATCCACTCGCGGTAGAGACAATCCTTTCGAGCGACACAAAGTCAAATCGAAGCATGTCGTCCCGAGCAGCGGCTTGATGACGCCTGGATGACATTGATGGAGGAGGTCCATTCAAAAATGCGGGCACGTCTGACGACAAGACATCCAGCTCCGTGTTGAGCCTCAGCAGACTTAATAGCTGACCACTGAGCGGGGTTTCTCTTGCTATTATTGAAAGGAACAGAAGTTGTCGACGTGCATTTGGTGGTGTTCTCTGCTCGATTTCATCATGACGACACTGCAAAGAATGACATCTAGGAGCCTCCCTTGGACTACAAGTAGAGCGGTGCCCCGGACATTGATGGCTGCCTCTCGTCTTCAGACTATCTCTCGACACGTTACTCCTCGAGCAATCTCTTCGCCCATCACCAACCAACGTACTTTCACAACCACATCCAACATGTCTTCACCTAACAACAACGAGGCTTTCAAGCTTTCTGAACTATTCAATGTCAAGGACAAGGTCGTCGTCGTCTCTGGTTGGTTTCTCTTCTTCTCTGACTGACGCCTCAATGCTGACAAACTCTCTCCAGGCGGTGGCTCCGGCATCGGTCTCATGGCCACGCAGGCCTTTGCTGTAAACGGTGCCAAAGTTTACATCATCGGCCGTACCAAGGAGAAGCTCGACAAGGTCGCCGAGCTGTACGGCAAGGACGTCCCCGGCCAGATCATTCCTCTCCAGGGTGACATCTCTAAGAAGGAGTCGATTGCCGACATGGTCAAGGAGATTGAGAGCAAGGAGAAGTGCGTCTGCATTCTGGTCAACAAGTAAGTCTACTCACTCAGCCGTTGTATCAATATGTGCCAACACATTTCTCAGCGCCGGCGTTTCGTCCAACACCATGCAGACCGAGGCCAAGACGGCCGAGGAGATGAAGTCCAACCTGTTCGACAACAAGGACTCGAACATTGAAGACTGGGTCGACACCTACAAGACCAACGTCCCCCAGTGCTTCTTCATGACCATGGGCTTCCTCCCCCTCCTGCAAAAGGCTTCAGAGCACCAGCACGGCTATTCGGGTTGTGTAATTAATGTCTGCAGCATCAGCGGAATTGTTAAGACGGCCCAGCACCACTTTGCCTACAACGCCTCCAAGGCCGCCGTCATCCACTTGACCAAGATGCTCGGCTTCGAGATTGGCAACAACGGCCTGAAGGTGCGAGTCAACAGCATTGCCCCCGGCGTCTTCCCTTCGGAGATGACGCAGGGTGAGAGCGGCGACAACCAGAAGTCTGAGCTCCCCAAGGAGAAGTTCGAGGGCAAGGTCTTTGCCCAGCGTCCTGGCAACGACAGGGACATGGGCAATGCCATGCTGTTTGCCGCCACCAACCAGTACCTCAACGGACAGGCCATTGCCGTCGACGGTGGCTACATCCTCCAGCACGGCTCTGCCTAAGTGTGTTGAATCGTTATGCCTCACGAACCTTAATGACGCGCGACCGCAGCGAAGCGGAGCAAGGATACGACCTCGATGGTCAATTTTACTGTAATTTGCATGAGAAACAAAGCAGATTTACCTTTTACTCAAGCTTGCATCTTGTCTCTCGTGACTGACTCATGTACTGCATGGACGGACAATCGTTACCAGGACAATCAGAACGCCTGCCCTCTTCTACCTCTCTGCTGCGATTATGGATACTTGACAGGGTGGTACCTTCGACGAAAGGCCCTAATCACTTACGGCGACATGTTTACGCACTAGACGTTACTGCAAGTAGGAAGGATATCAAGTGCACATCCGAATTACCCTGGACATTTCCCGGGTCAAGTTTTGAGGCTGAACGGCTACTATTATAGGAGGAAATTTTGCATTTCTGATGTACTGGGCTCGAAGGACCACATCTTCCACGTCTAGACAGCCACGGTGTATTCTGCAAAGACAGTCCACGAAGTAGCGACTTGAGGTGCTTTATTACAAAATACACTGCATGGGCCAGGACAAGTAAAAATCCCTATAGTGCTTCTCTCAAGAGCCAGAAGAAAAAGTGTAAAAGAAAAAAAGAAAAATCTACAAATTCAACAAACATTCCGAAACCACCTGTAATATGTGTTATTCCCCTACTGCAAACGACATCAACTGCCGTCCTCGGCCCAAGGATTCTTGCCCGCCTCCTGAGCAACCTCTTCATTCTTCATCCTCTGCATGTCCTCAGCCGACAAGCGCGTCGTGGTCGCGTGCACGTCTTCGCGCGCCAACTCGGACACAGTGGTGACGGCGGGCCGCGAGTCCTCTGTCGACGGACGCGGAGGCGAGGGGGCGGTGGCGTCTGATCTCTGCCAGCCTTTGCGCTTTTCGGCTGCCCAGGCGCCCCAGGAGGATAGGTAGGCGCCTGCTCTTGACGAGGCGGCTTGGACGGATGCTTGGGCTTGGGCGACTGGTGGGCGTGTCAGTGTGCAAAGCGCGAGAGGATTGGCGGGCACTTACCTTTTGGATTGCTCTTGTCGTCGGGAGTGGCGGGATTGACGGCAGCGGCGGCAGCGGCTGCGGCTTTCTGTTCCTCGGCGCGTTTGCGCTGGGCCTCTCGCATGACTTCTATGTCTGCCCAGAGGGTGTTGATGGCACCTGCTACGCGTTCGCGCCCGGAAGAAATGGATTTTCCTACCGCCTCTTTGCTGCCTCTCCAGCGCTCGTCTAGATGTAGCTCCGAGACTTGAGCGGCGAGTCGGCGCTGCACGTCCTCGATGGTCAGACCTCCGGCGCATGGATGGCGTGGTTCGATGATATCAAACAGATGCGAGTCCGTGGTGCGGTTGAACAGAGTGTAGTTCTCTGTGGTTGTCCAGTAATTGATGAATTCGTTTCCAAATTCGGCCGAAGGATCTCCTTCTACCTCGGATAGCAGGGCCTTGGGGTCACCCTTGTGCTGCGATACAAATTGGCGGTATTTGGCCGCTGACAGCAGAGCCAGCAGGTACTCTTCAAACTGCAGTCGGATGAACTCTTCACTACCTGCGTATCCCATATCCTTCGGGCGACTGGGAATGTTCTCATCCCATGTATCGTGCACAGACTGGGTGAGGAAGTCGATCCATCGTCTGTCGGCGGTCGACAAGGCCAGGGCATTGCGCAACGAAGGAGAGAAGATGTTGATGGTGTTGTCATCAAGATTCACCAAGACATCTGCGTAGCGGTCTCTTTGCTGGAGAAGAAGCGAGTTTGTGGAGCCAACGACGTAGGACTTGGTATCCTGATCTGCCAGTGTATCCAACTGCTGTAAGGGGGTGTATGGGCCAAACAAGCTGCCCTTGCCGAATATTTGAAGAGGGACTCCCATATAGGCCAGCAGCGAAGATCGCTCGCTTGTCCTCAGCGAGGTGGGCTTCTCGACATGTGTCGCATAGTAATCCATTCGTGGATCGGCGCAGTCGCGGAGATGACGCATCAGTGTAGGAATGAGAGAAATAAGGGAGAACTGGATGAGGCACATCTTCTCGCAATGCGAGCCAAAGAAGAGCATCTAAGACCAAAGTCAGCGGCATGTAATGTCAAGGCATGCGGCTGCTCGACCTTTGGCTGCAGCAGCAGGCACTTGAACAGGACCAGAGTCTGCCATTTGAACTGGTGAATCAGCTCACGCATGGACAGGCCTGGCAGGAATGTGTCAGTAGATTGGCGGCAGCTGTGGCGAGAGCACGCCTACCAAAGTAGAGGTCCCTGTCATCTTGGTGACTGCCGAAGCCCTTGTACAGACTCTCTTGAAAGCGCTACTCGGATGAATTAGCCAGCCTGACGCGCAGTGGACACAGAGACGAAGCACCTGCAGGATATCAATGTCGCCAAAGTCTCTAGACATGCATCATCAGCCCGTGTCTTGTACCCACACTCGGCCTCTTCTGGAAGCCTACTTTTGTGCAAACCAAGCCTTTGTCACGACGCTGAGCTTCTCTCGTATGGCGGTAAACGTCTGCGGGTTCTCGGTAATGACGACGACGGCCTTTTGTACGGTGCTGCGCGTGACATCGGCTGGTCGGTTGAGCAGTTCGGTCGAGGCGAGTTGGCGAGTGCAGCTGATGCCGAACAGCGAGCGTTCGGGCGTGCTCTTCAGCACCAGCGTAAAGTAGGAAAAGTCTTCGGTCGCGCTGCGTTGTCGGCGTCAGTCCAGTCGTGGCGATGATGTGGCCGTCAAGGTGCTGCATTTACGCGTGGGCTCCATCCGACAGGGCGAGGAAGGGCAGCAGGTGCCAGTCATTGTCGACGGCAGGATCGTATGCTTGGTCTACTCCGATCCATCGCTCCACTTCTGGTCCTCTGCGCGTGTGTGAGCCGATGTACTCGCACTGCCCGATGGTAGCTCCACGCCGTACCGCTGATGGTGGAAGTCAACCACCGCTACAATCGGCTTGAACGAGTCGTCGCCGGCCATGGTCTTGTTCTATCGCCAAATGATCATCTTGCGACCCGGACAAACCCTGCGTGACAAGTGCCTGGCGCGTCTTTATCACGAGTCGTCGACTTATGACATGTACATGCGTTTCCCAAACCATCTCTCAACATTGGCTTGGCAGACTACTGCACTCGAGTCCAACCCTCTCCATCTCACCCTCCCAAACCCAGTCATTGCGTTGGTGCAGACGGTGCATTTGCTTCTTGAACTCTAGTCTTTCATTATGCTGCGCACATGCCTCTGTTATTGCCTTTGTCTGCTTCTTCTATGAGCTACTCCAAGGCCCCTCAGCTATGCTACCTTTTCTTCTCTAATGCTGACGTGCCGTGTGCTTTCGTCTTGCTGCTTCGTCATTGCTCTCCTTCTGCCGCATAGCTTGTTGTCGGAGCGGGTTCGAGCCAGTTGGAGGAAGAAGAAGAAGAATGCGCTTTCGTCTTGGATAATCCATGTGTCGAAGGTTGCGAATGCTCTTAAATCAAAACAATAAAACAGTCCATCGTTGCGAACCCAAGCTTCCGTGTCCTTGGGCGTGCGCCATATGCGCCTGCTCTTTCTGTGTACGTGCAAGCATCCCGCACCAAGGGAGACGCCGTCGTTCTTATGCGACGGGGCCACCGACCTCATCGCCGTTCTGCGCATCGACGTTGTGGTAATCGAGGATTTCCGAGTACCTGCAACATCTTGTCAGCCTGCGCTTCTTTGTCATGTCCTCAAATTCCACATACATCATGATCTTCCAGGTATCAACGGGCAAGTCGGCGTCGTTGAACGACCAGTCAAACTTCTCCTCAGCCACGGGCTCGTCGGTGGGGTCGTGGTAGGGAGCGAGGTACGGGTCGGAGAGAGCATCACCGGCCTTCACGCGCTTGCGAGGGTCAAAGACAAGCATACGCTCTAGAAGCTCGATGGCTGTACCAAAGTCAGTGCATATTTCACACGTCTCTTTCCAAATTCACGTACCCTGAGGATCGGCGTTCTTGAACTTGTTCTTCAGGGGTTGGCGCTCGCGCTTGGGCAGAGACTGGACGAATCTGAGGGTCTGTAGCAAGCATTGTTAGCTTCCATCCAACCTGCCATCGCTTTCTTCAATCCGACTCACGTTCTCGCTGCAGATGGTCTGGATAACATCATCCGGAGGAGTTCCGAGCAGTTCGGTAATGATGGAGAATTGGTTGACGTGGTCCTTGCCGGGGAAAAGAGGCTTGCCCTCGAGCATCTCGGCAAAGATACAGCCGACACTCCAAATATCAACCTCGACATCGTACTTTTGCCAGGTGAGCATAATCTCGGGTGCTCTGTAGTATCTTGTCGAGACGTAACCGGTCATCTGGGGGTCTTGAATACGAGCCAGACCAAAGTCGCAAATCTTCAAATCGCAGTTCTCGTTGACCAGGATGTTGCTAGGCTTCAGATCACGGTGGACGACACCGGCGGAGTGGACGTATTTCAGTCCTCGCTAGAGACTGCGTCAGTTGCATTGTTCTTTGAGCGTCGAATGGTTGCCGAGACTAACCAGGATCTGGTAGAGGAAGTATTGAATGAATTGCTTTTCGAGCGGTCTCGAGGTGAGGAGACGGTGCAGATCGGTGCCCAGAAGCTCGGTAACAAAGTAGCTACATTTCTGTTAGCTGGATGAGGAGGGACGGATGTGCAGAGGAATTACGAACATGTCCTCAAGAGGGGAAATGAAGATGTCACTGAGACTGATGACCTGTAGATGTCGGTCAGAATGTGTCTGTATGGTCAAGAAATTCTCCACTGGAGATGCGCACATTCTCATGTCTCAAGTGCTTCAGGAGCTTCAATTCACGGTAAGTGCGCTTGGAGAGCACAGGCGTGCTGAAAGGCTTCATGATCTTCTTGACAGCAACAGCCTGATTTGTGAGCTGATCCTTTGCCGAACTGGTTGCTTTGTCAGGACATGATTGCTTCAACTTTGGCGAGTTTGCTCACCAGACGAGACCGAAAGCACCCATTCCGACGGGCTGCAAATCGGTATATCTACGACCGGTCAGCGCTGGAGCTTGTGGAGGCCTGTTATGGCACAATCGATGGTGGCATTACCTGCTGGTGATCTCAAAGGTCGTTCCGAAAATCTGCGCGCGCACAAATTCGGCCATGGCGACGGTATTGATGGGTCGGAGGTGTTTGGATGAGTTGAGTTCGAGGATTGTAGAGAGATGGATGTTTGTGATACGCGCGATTTGGTGGGGCAGCCGAGGACGAATGACGTGGGCAAATTTTGTGAGTGTGGTGGCTTTCCGTTAAACGGGGCGAGAAATCAAGGACTGCCTTCTCGTCAAGTGCGACTGGATGGTCACTGGTCAAGGCCGACAGCACGCTTTTTTTTGCACGAAATGTGTTGGCACACAAATAGCGACCGGAATAACGCAAAGGTACGTAGCCGTGAGCTGCGGTAAACCTGGCGCTAGAATGTGGCGACAGGGAGAAACGCGGGTTCTGACTTGTCGATGTGAAGCCGAAAGTGGAGGAGGATTGTCCGTGTCTGTGAGTACCCCTGACAGAGACTTTGCGTGGGTAATTGACGATCTACGCTTCCTGCGCCGGGTGATGCAAGTCTAGGAAGGAGGAGAAGAATGTGAAGAAGGAAGAAAGAAAGACTTGTGGCGCGGATGGAAATCAACAACACGGAAAACACTTGTTGGCACTTGATCAATTCACAGATCGCGATCGAGCATAGGAGATCGCAGTCAAAGCCACCAACCAGAGCGTCAGCGGCTGGTCCTCCCAAGCTTCGACCTCTTCGAACCTCGCCCGAAAAGCTTGCTGAGCCGGCGGCTGCCGCGTGGTCGGCAGGCATCTTATTAGACGGAGGCATGGAAACGAGTCTGCAAGTCACAGAGTACAGCCAAGCTACCGATCAATTCTGAGAGCACCCGGAGCTGGATTCCGTCAAATTGTGCGGTTGTTCCGTCCTATGTATGATTTCTCTCCACTCTTGACCGCTTGTTTCCCCCCAGATTCGGAGGTAATTACTTCGAGATCCACGTCGCCAAGCTGGAGGCTCAACACGCGTGCACCTACTAACCGGAACTCGACATTCGGTCAATCCTCGACTCCTCGAGGGTGGGCACTGGGTGACCGCTTCATGCGGCTCTTGCGGGGATCTGTCCGCCATCATTACCTAGGCGTCTGGTTCGCGAACTCACTGACAGGCAAGGCATGTTTCCTATGTCCAAGCACGTGAAGAACAGCCGCGGAGCCTGCGACTCTATGCGTGTCGACCTCACCTTGCTCCAGTTCCTAGCAGACTGCCATGACTGCATGATCTCAACAGAATACAGGCACCCCTTGGCCGCTTGCCCATAATGGCCTGGTTGAGGTCGACAGTCTGCTATGCCCTTATTGCAATCATGTTTGTTTTGTATGAACAAATTCGTGTCTTGATATGGAGACCGACCATGAAAATCGTCCTATCACATGAATAGCACAAAGCAAGCCGAGGGACACCTAGGTGCTAAATCTTGGACAATCGCGCGGCTGCTCTAACATATGATAACACGCAAAAAATCTGTTGACATCAGACACCCTTAGACTGGATACGAATTTGCGACCCCGTACGAGGTGACAAGGTCAAACCTGCGACGAGATTTCTATCGCCCAAATCCATCATTTGACCGCGCCGGGTGCTATGCCCGCAGAGGTCTCACGGCCGTAACATGGCTCTTTGTCAATGCTCTTTCAAGCAATAGCTGGCTGTTGACAAGTTGACAAAGACTCCACAAGTCGTTGTTGCTACAAGGCAGGCTGCCTAAAGATGCTGTGCTGCACCGGCGGCTAATACGGCTTGTTTTTTCTCCTACGGCACACACAGTGCTGCTGCAAACCGAAAAAGAAGCGCTTCCGGCAGGCTAGAACGTAAGGGCGTCTTGAGAGCACACAGATTTCTGCGTCTACATCGATTTCTGACACTGGCACGAACCATGATCAGAATTGGGTGCCAACGTGTCCACGAGGGACTGGTCGGATTGGCAACGGGAATTGTCAGAAGGGCGGCCGAGACTAAACTGTGGGCGCCGAATTAGGAAACAGCCTGGTAGTGGTATAGGACGGTTGAATTAGCTTCGAGAGGAGCAACGCGGGAGCAACCAATGAGAGGGGAGCTCTGTGCAGCGCAGCGGCTCATGGGGACAAGATTGTGCATGGCGATGCAGAGTTATGCAGACGGCAAGCAGATGCGTGAAAGCGAGATGAGATGGATGCGATGCAACGCACAACGGCGTCCATTGTGTGGCGCACCTTGTAGCGGGTTTAATAGATCGAATTCGAACGGCATGCAACAGCGTGTTGGGGCACGTTGGTGGATGGGCATGACCTGTAGCTTGCTGCTGCCAACTTTGCTTTCGTTTGCTTCGCTTTGCTTTGCTCTGCTCTCGTTTCTCTTGACCCAAATCCACGCAATCACGGGCTGGCGCTTGCAGAAATTAAAGAGAAGGTTAAAGGTGCGGGGATCTGAAAGCACATTGGCACCTGGCACGGAGAGCGGCAAGAGGCAGGCAGATCAAGTCCAAGGCCAACGATTCGTTCCGGGGTCGTCGACACATCGGCGTCCATCGCTCTGATCATCACCACACCACCATCATCGTCCCCATCTCCATCGGCCGCCGCATCGCCATCCCGCTCTGCCTGGATCTGCTCCTGAGTCCTGCCTCTGCTTTCCAACTGCGTCTGCAGCTGAAACAGCGTCGCGCGTGTTTGTTTGGCGCCGCAGCACTCGGATCCGGCAACTCGAGCACACAAAGCACCACACTCCCAGCCACCTCCATCCACCTGCCCTCGCCATTGTTCCGCTTCCGCTTTATTGTTTGTTTGCAGCCAGAAACGCGCGCCTCGTTTTTGCACGCTGAGCTGCACCTGAGCCTGCTCCGCCGCGCTTGAGGTCTTGATCGAGCTTGCGACATTCGGCCGAGGCCGGTCCAAGCACTCGGAACTGCCACCATGGGTAACTGCATGAGTTCGAGGGGAGGAGATGAGGAAGGCCAGAAGAAGAAGAGCCAGGCCATCGATCGCGCACTCGAGGAGGACTCGAAGAAGCTACGGCGCGAGTGCAAGATCCTGCTGCTGGGTATGTCAAGCTCCGTCCCCGACCCTGGCCCTGTTTGCGGCGCCTGCTAACCCGCTCCGCGCAAAGGCTCTGGTGAGAGCGGCAAGTCCACCATCGTCAAGCAGATGAAAATCATCCATCAGAATGGCTACAGTGTCGACGAACTCCGCCTGTACAGACACACCATTTACAAGAACGTCATCGATTGCGCCAAAGCCCTCATCGGCGCCATGCAACAATTCGACATTGCCCCCGAGGTCGCCGAAAACATTCAAAACTGCGAGTTCATAATGCAATTCACTGTCGATCCCGACCCGAATGCCCACCTCGACCCAAGATGTGCCACGGCCATCACCGCCATCTGGAAAGACCCGTGTATACCCACAGTCCTCGACCACTCGAGCGAGTTTTACATGATGGACTCGGCATCATAGTGAGCACCACCAACCCACCGCCTCGACCGTGTGCAAGCGCTGACACTTCCTAGCTTCTTCGATGAGGTCCACAGAATTGCCCAAGAAGACTACTGTCCGACCGAGGCAGATGTATTAAGAGCAAGAACAAAGACTACCGGTATCTACGAGACACGCTTCCAGATGGGCCAGCTCAGCATCCAGTAAGTGCCTCGGCCATGCTGTCATGTCCACAGCTGCTCACAAATCTCTAGCATGTTCGATGTGGGCGGTCAAAGAAGTGAACGCAAGAAATGGATCCATTGTTTCGAGAATGTCACGTCAATCATCTTCTGCGTTGCTCTCAGCGAGTACGACCAGGTTCTCCTAGAAGCCAGCGACCAGGTACGTCTTGTCATCTTCACGCTCGCGCGCATTCCCCCACATGCTTACATTCCTACAGAACAGAATGATGGAGAGTCTGGTTCTCTTTGACTCGGTGGTCAACTCCCGATGGTTCATGAGAACAAGTATCATCCTCTTCCTGAACAAGGTCGATCTGTTCAGGCAGAAGCTGGGCAAGTCACCACTATCCAACTACTTTCCCGATTACTCGGGTGGCAATGATGTGAATCGCGCCGCCAAGTACCTGCTCTGGAGATTCAACCAAGTCAACAGAGCGCATCTCAACCTCTATCCTCAGTAATTCCACTCCTACGATCGCTTGCACTTCAGACATACTAACCTTTGCCAGTCTCACCCAAGCAACCGACACGTCAAACATCCGTCTAGTCTTTGCCGCAGTGAAAGAGACAATCCTACAGAACGCTCTCAAGGATTCAGGAATCCTTTAAACCACGACCTAGCCATTTGCCGGTAATCAGGACCCTGCTGACACGCAAAGCCATCATGACGACCATTACATTCTCGCATCGACACATCGTCCACAATATTTTCGCTACAACTGGCACATAGGCCCTACTAATACAAACGCGCAATAATGTCGCGTACATTATGAATTTGATTTCCAGCATAGGCGTTGCGGCGTAATACTTTGGCTATCTGGGGAGCGCTGGGGCGGCTCCGTAGGTTCGGAGGTGGCCATGTGCGGCCAGTGGATTATTCCTCTTTCCTTTCTTTCCCTTTGTTCTATTCTTCTTTCGAGTGGCGAGATGCAAGTGGGTTATCTTTTCAGCTTCGACAGTGGTGTGCGAAGAATGGATTGGTCTGCTTCTGTGGACCGCCATTCTTCATCAGGGCACAGGGGGACGTGGTCGAGAGAAGCATAAAAAGCGTCGGTGGGACCTCGAGGGCAATGGACCAGGCTATTTGGAGGTCGAGCGGGAAGAAGAAAGTCATATGTATTAATCCTTTTAACCAACTCTAGCGTAGCGCATGCGAATGCACTTTTTGTCATGCAGTTCCTCTCCAACGGAACAATGCCCTGCAGCCTGTGCCTGTGCACCAAGATCTTGGAGCGGCAGAGCCTGCTCAACAGTATGAAAAGTCGTGCCTTTGACACAAGCCACTGCCATTGTTGGCAATTCTCTAACAACCAGCGGTAGCAGGGGAAGGGCTATACAGACGAAGAGGCCAAAAATAACCCGCAAACGCAAGCGTGGACTCCACGATCAGCCAAATCCCCAAAGATTCATGGCCCGCGCCGCACGATGGGCCAATTGGATGATCAAGCGGAATGGTTTGACTGTCGCAAGAGCCAACTGGTGCGACACTTTCACGCCTTGGCGCATGCAGAGGTGCAGTCTCTCCGCATGCGCTGCGGGATGGTCGAATGGTGCTTGATATTCTGTGCCTTCCCTTCCTGTTGATTTTGCCTCGTGGGTTCTGTTTTCCTTGCCTTTTCGTGACACCTTGTCCCTGGTTGGACTCCTTTTCTTCTCTCTCGTTTTGTTCCTAATTCCCTACTCCCTTCAGTTCTCTTCCCGTTGCTTGTGCCAGCGCATGGAACCAATACAATCGACAATCTACACCATCAGTCGATCTCTGCCATAACAGATCCCACGAATGCATGCTGGACATTCACGGCTGCACGATCAAGCCTCTTTCTCCTTCTTCAGTAAAAACTGACTAAATTTGCGGCCGCTCACTTTTGCACCTGCATACAGACTGGCGCTTGGCTGCAGTGCAACCTTGGCCAACCCCAAAACGCATATCCTACCCCTCTCACCTGACGAACGAGAACGCGAGAAACTTGGCCATCTAGGCGACCACAAGTTCGAGTTTCAGTATCGGGAGAAAAGGAAAGGACGCTGCTTCTGGAAAGTCACCCGGTTCTAAATTTGTATTTCACCTACCAGACCGCTCTTCTCCTACATCAGGTGCCACCCTTGCGCTTTCTTTCGACCATTATTTCTTCCTTGTTATCTTTCTTTCTCTTGTTGTTTGGCCACACTCGTTTCTTTGCTGGACAACTTCAACATACAACATGTGGGCCGAACTGTTCGCCCGCGCGGTCAATGAGAATGGCGTCCATGCCATCACCGACCCATGGCCTGCAAAAGATGTGAGTATAGAAACATCGCTAAGAAAAGTCCTCTTGCGCTGACTGGCATAGATTGCCTACACTGCTATTGTCGGCTCTGTCATGCTTGCCGCTCTGCTCGAATGGTTTCTCTGGGTTGCTGCTTTTCTATACTGCCTGGTCAAAGTCTTCCAAAAAGCCGAGACTCTTAGCATCAAGATCCTGGCAATGGTAATGATGGTTGCATTCACAGCTCTGAGGTGTGTCCACAGCAAAGTGTACTCGCATATGTGCTTGCTGACCGCAGATTAGGTGCATTTTCTTGCCTATCATGGTCGTGACCCTCCCCCTTCCAAGTCAAGTCGTGCGGTACTTTCCTGAGACGATGGTCAGCTTCCTCCAATGGTTCGCTTTCTGGTCCTTTTCTGGTCTTCTCATCATTCCGTGGCTTATTTGCGTATACCAACTCGTTACACACTCGGTTGGCCGTACCAAGCGGATCAAGCATGTTCTGGATGAGGACTCGGCTCCCAAGGTTGTCATTGTCATGCCTTGCTACAAGGAAATCCCCGAGATCCTTTTGCGAACGGTCGACTCCTTGGCCGACTGCGAATACCCTCCTTCATGCCTCCACATTTTCCTCTCCTTTGACGGAGATCAAGAAGACGAACTATACCTCAACACTATCGAGCGTCTTGGTGTTCCCCTGACTCTGGACACATACCCTAAAAGTATCGACATCACTTACCGAGGTACTCGAATTACCGTTTCCCGATTCCCTCACGGAGGCAAGAGACACTGTCAGAAGAGAACATTCAAGCTCATCGACAAAGTGTATGCGGAGTACCTGAAGCGCAACGACAATCTCTTTATGCTCTTTATCGACTCTGATTGCATCCTCGACAAGGTCTGCATCCAAAACTTCATGTACGAGATGGAATTGAAGCCCGGAAGCAAGAGAAACATGCTGGCCATGACTGGCGTTATCACATCGACAACAGAAAAGAACAGTCTGATCACCGTCTTGCAAGACATGGAGTACATTCATGGGCAACTCTTCGAGCGATCTGTCGAGTCCGGCTGTGGCGCCGTCACATGCTTGCCAGGAGCCTTGACCGTTCTGAGATTTTCCGCTTTCAGAGCAATGGCCAAGTATTATTTTGCGGACAAAGCAGAACAGTGCGACGATTTGTTCGACTACGGCAAATGCCATCTGGGGGAAGACAGATGGCTTACCCATCTGTTCATGATCGGTGCCAAGGAGAAGTATCAGATCCAGATGAATACTGGTGCTTTCTGCAAGACGGAAGCCGTGCAAACGTATCAGAGCTTGCTCAAGCAGCGCCGAAGATGGTTCCTCGGTTTCATCACCAACGAAGTGTGCATGCTTACGGACATACGTCTCTGGAGACGCTACCCCATTCTGTGTCTAGTTCGCTTTGCACAGAACACCATCCGCACAACTGCCCTTTTGTTCTTCATCATGGTCATCTCCATCATCACCACATCTCAGAAGATCTCCAACTTGCCGGTGGGATTCATCGCCGTGTCTCTGGGCCTGAACTGGGTACTGATGCTCTACTTTGGTGCCAAACTCGGAAGATACAAGATCATGATGTACCCCTTGATGTTCGTTGTCAACCCGTTCTTCAACTGGTGTTACATGGTCTACGGTATTTTTACAGCTGGACAAAGAACCTGGGGTGGACCGCGTGCCGATGCCGGTACTGCAGATTCCAACACAACGCCGCAAGCTGCCATCGAACACGCAGAAGCCACTGGTGATGATCTAAACATCGTGCCAGAGACATTCAAGCCGGCCGTCGAGGCGATCACCCGCAAGAAGTCTGTCAAGAACAAGAATGTCCTGCCCGATCAACATCTCGAAGGCAAGTTCGCAGCGCCAGAGCTCATGCCTGGCGGCTGGTACAAGCACGCGGCCGACTCTACGAACACTCTACCTGACATGGCCACTCATCCAGCCATGCGCAGATTGAGTTTCGACTCGATTGTTACAGCAACTTCAGGCAACAACTCGATCTATGTTCCTCGACGCATTGAATCGATCATGGGCCCTGAGGATCAAAGCCTGTATCGCCAGGCACAGGCTCATCAAAGGCCAGCGGGGGGCGCACACTATGAACAGGAAGAATACGAGATGAGCCGACCCGACACAGGCACGACAAAGGGCGGCTACTCCGTCTCTGTTCGTTCTGCAAGCGACGATGAATCGACGTACGGACACGGAAGGATGAACTCGGACAACAGTGACATGAGCATAGCACAAGGAAAAGCGCCGGTCAGGTCAGAGTATGCAGAGCATGTGCTGGCTGTGCCGGGACGAACACGGCGACCTTACGAGCGTGGTACCAGTCAGAGTCGGACAGGCAAGAGTCCGTTAGCTCGAAGGAGTTTCGTCAGATCGGCTGCAGATTCGGAGCCAGAGCTGCCGTCAAACCATGGTCAAAATATCGAGATGAGGGAAAGGGAGAGGGAGAGGGAGAGGAAGAGTGAGCAGGAGCTCGGGCTCATGAACCCTCGAGCCAGGAGCGGAAGCCCTCCTCAGCCTGTGGATCAGACAGAAGCACCGGTGGCACAACAAGAAGTCGTGGAGGAGAAGAGCAAGAAGCAGCGCAAGAGGCTTAGCAAGCCCAGACCTGGAAGTAGTGGAAGCGGACGGTAGATGCAGGCAGGACGGGTGTACTAGAAAATAGGTTGGGTAGACAGTCAAGGAGGCGTTGAGTGGCTGATGGGTAATAATATGGGATGCCGTCTAATTCAATCTCCATGATGACCACAGTGTCCTGACGTATCTGGCCGAGTGTGAAGAAGATCGGGGGCAGTCACTGCGAAAAAGACAGTGGGCGGCTGAAGTGAACAATCGACATGAGCCAAAAAAAAAGTGACGATCATCGGCCCAGAAAATCCTCTGGGACTGTCGTGTCTAATCTTCATGGCATCTCGGGGCTTGGAGTGGAGAAGTTTCAAGACCAAAAGGGCACCAGGTAAAATTAGGCAGGATTATCAATGGTCGTTGCCGTCTTCGGCAGTCTCTTCGCTATGGTCTTCCTGCTTCTTGATGCGGATTTCCATCTTTTTGTTCGGGCCAGCAAATCTGTCAGAATCATGCTTCCCCTCTTTCTTTTTCAAAGACTCGGCATACTCTTTCCATAGGCTGTCGACGCTCTGGCCGAACAAGTCATTCCAAAAAGCATCATCCTCGTACTCGTTGTTGCACAGAGCCTGGTTGATCTTGTAGACGCTACCCTTGCCCCTGCTCTTTTCAATCCAATCGAGAAAGTAACCCGTGTTCTGGTAACCGGCGTCCCAGTCCCCGTCGGGCTCTCGCTTCCAGTGTGGAGGGATGAAGCCGGCGTTGAGACGCACCCAGTCGGCGATGCCTTCGATGAGACCTCCGTTGCACGTGTCCCGGCCATTCCACTGGAAGCAATGCACGAGCTCGTGGCAGACGACGCCGAGGATTTCGGTGCGTGCAGGGTAGTTGCGCTGGGACGCCACGTGGCTGAGGTAAGACAGCGACAGGTGGATCTCCTTGTGGTCGTCGTCAAGGTCTGAGCCCGTGGTGTATGCGACGCCGTCCATGTCGCGCAGGATCAAGGTGACGGAGCGGGTGCCGGGGATGTTGCAATGTGCCGGCGTCGGGCGCGTGGTTGAAGCATCCTCGGCGCTGATGGTGTACAGTCGGCGCAAGACTGTGTCGACCAGCTCGGCAAAGTCTTTGGCGCTGTTGAAGTTTTTGAGAAATAGATCGGTGCTCTTGTGGCAGACATCGCGGAGCTCGAGGCGCAGTTTGGGTTTGGGAAAGGCCGAGGGCTTGCTTGACGTCGGTTCGGACTCAGGCCTCTCTGCTGTGAGTGAAGGAGGTGCCTTTGAAGGCTGAGGCTCAGGGGGGACTGGAGACATGGTCTGGAAATACGGAGTCGCCGAGGTTTTGGACATTGTGACTGTTGGATGTATGTACATTTGCTGTCCATTCCTACCTACGACATGCATGATCCGCATCCAACGGCTCCTAGGCCGCTATCCCTTACATACCGTCTCGGCCAGCGCGTTTGTGCCAGAAGATGCTGCAAAAAGGCACCATCATGGACTATCTCTCGTTCTCGCTGAAGGAGAGGTGTGAAGCGTCTTTGAGTCTAGCTTTCACAACCATGCTTCCAGAAGACTCCGTTGAGTCGGTTCCATCACTTTTTTTCTTGCTTACTAAGCCTCCGTGCACAGGCCCCATGAAGAATCACAAAACCATCCACGTCCTCGCCCTCCTCTCTTCTTCCTTAGTCGACTTTACTTCGTGAGCCAGCCCCTCCTCAAAAGATGAAGAAACCATTTGCTAACCATACAAAAAAAAAGAATGAATCATTTCATATAGTTAGTCATCTTATCTGAACTCTTCAAAAGAGCCACAGAACTCCAACCTGGCGGATGAGCGAATATCCCCGGTGCCTCAGAGTGATACCAAGTGCCCTGTCTCCGGACGCGGTGGTGATGATCTCGGCCCTTTCGAGTGTCTGGCTTCGGTCGGCTCGGACTGGGTGGGCGCTGGCGGACTTCTGACAGGCCTTTTTTTTCCCTCCAAATTTTTCATCAATGGCTCCGGCTTTTGTGCTGGGCGTTGAAGAAGAATCCGCCTCTTTTTCTGCGCACTGTAGAATAATACCGCTCCCGGGATCGCGCCTGTCCACCGCTGGCCTTGACTTGTGCGATCAAACCCTGCGAGTGGCGTCCACGCACGAGAGAAGAAAAAAAACCCCCTGCACCTTGATATGCAATGACAAAAAAAATCGAACATGCCTCACGACCCATGAGAGCGATTGGGTTTTGCACATAGATCACTGCTTCACGACAGGCCAAAAAGAGCGTATCTACCTCCTCTACACTTGATCCAGTATCACTTCCCGCACCGCTTCTTCTTTGCGGCTCGTCCTTACCACGCCATCAATGGTACCACGTTCGAGTGCCAGTACGACCAGGCTAGCATTCAACATCCGGGTTACCCTACTTCCAACGCCTAGAAGCCGCCTCTGTACCGGATTGCGGCGGTCGTGTCGGCCTCAAGGTTGATGATGGACAAAAAGTCACTGTGCTGATAGTTGTCGAGATGGCTAGTTTGATCTTGTTGTAATACATTACATGCACGCTGTTCACACGACTGCACCTACATCTTCCCTCCGCCCTTTGACAACTCCCGCTGATCCATCAAAGATTCAACTTTGACATCAGACTCTACGCCGTGAGTCGCACTTGATCCCGTCTCTCTCCCGCAACATCACGCTTGTCCCAGGCAGTAGTACCATTACCGAGGACCTCTGGAGGTTGAATGTACTCCGCCTGCGTAGTAAACGGCGAGACCTCCGAGAGATTCCCAACACGGCCCAGCAACACCTCGAGGTGCCTGTAAGAAGCGGACGGCGCGGTCTGCGGCGAAAAATGGCCGGCGAGCTCGACGAGGACGAAAGTGAGGCCGCGCTCGGCGGTCCAGGCACCCTGGATGCCCGCACCGGCCATGCTGGACACGTCCGAGTCGTGGTAGGGTATGTAGAAGGGTGCGGCGGGGTAGTGACTGAATCCCTGTGCACCGTTCCACGTCAGGTTTTGCAGGGTTGCGAGGGTGCCGTTGGCGAAGAGGACAAAGTCCAGGGTGCCGTGGCCGATGATGACGTTGTTGGTGTGCTCGATCACGTTCTGCAGGGGGCCGTCTGGCAAGCCGGAGGGAGGCGAGGTGTCCGAGTCTGGGCCGACAAAGGGGTTGCCGGCGATGCAGTATTGCCAATCGATGTCGAGGGGTGCGTGAATGACCTTCTTGACATCGGTACGGTTGAAGTAGGGCTGGTCGTAGCCGGCGGGGAGGTAGAATGAATCGTAGCTGTAGGGGAAGCCGAGAGAGTCCCATAGCAGAGGACAGATCTGGCCAACTTGGTAGATGTTGAAGCAGGGGTTGATTTCAAAGATGGCGTTGAAGACGGCGTCGTAGATGTCGCAGTTGTCGTAGTCGTACACTCCATCGTAGGTCGAAGGGGGCAAAGGGAGAGGTCCCTTGGGCGGGAAAGTCAAGGCCTCCTCCATCCATGTATCCAGGCCGCATGATGCAGAAATGTTCTGAATCTGTGCATTGACCGTGTCGTTCAGAGGGAAAAAGTTACGGTTTTGCTGAACGAACGACAGGGTCGGCGCCTGCGAGATGACACCGTCGTATCCAATCGAAGGATCGTAGATCATGAGGCCAGCAACATCAAAGTACTCGGTATCGTTGCGATCGATCATGGCGGAAGCAATGTAAGGTGCAAACATGCCGGCATACGACTCGCCTGCAACGTAAATCTTGCGTCCTCGAAGGTCGAAGGTGTCCATGAAGTTACGCCAGAAGGCCATAAATTGAGAAGCGACAATGTCCTCATTCGTCGCAGTGGCATTGCCAGTGCTGAAACCGGTCGAGATTGGCTGGTCAATCCATACGATGTTGCTGAGGTTGGACCAAGAGTATGTATTCCTGACCGGGCGATATGTTCCCGATTGCCAGCTGATGGGGCCATTCTCGTGAAAGAAGCCGTCCAGAGAGGAACATCCGGGGCCACCGTTGAGCCAGATGACAATCTCATTGCTGGCAGCCGGGTTGTCCGATGGCACGAACCAAAAGTAAAGGCTATCGGTGGTGCTGTTTCCTATGGGCAGGTTGCCGGCATAGCTCTCTCCAATGTCGAAATCAACATCGGGCAATGCAGAACCATTGACGGCGAATGGTGCAGTGGTATTGGTCAAATAAGCCGGAGCTGCACGCTTTTGGGTCCGTTGCCATTGTTGACGCTGCTGCTGGGCAGCAAACATTTCGCTTCGGCGTTCATTCTGAATTCTTTCGTACTTGGCGACATGGTGCGTTCGGGCAGCTCCAGACCCGGGTAACAGAGAGAGCAAAGAGATGGCCGTACAAGCCGTAGACAAGAAACGCATGACTACGAGATGCTAAGAAGTGTAGATCGGTTTTGAATCGATCTGATAAGGACGAGTCCCAAGATATATGGGGAAAAACCTGCAGCCCACCCTCATGATTCCGGTACCGCCGCAAGGTCATCTTGCGTGGGTTGATGAGATTGATGAGCACTTATCTGGGGATAGATCCGAAGATCCTGACTTCAACGGGCGCTCGGTGTCGATGCACGGTGCTGATGTTACGCGGCACTTGGATGGTTCGAGTCAGCATCAATTTCTGTATATTATAACTACCAGATACCCTGGCTCGTAGCTCGTGAATGCTGTAGTGCTCGGTGGAAACGACGATAGCGAGATACACAAGCGCTGCAAGGGAGTGACGCCGAGGTGGAAAGAGAGTTTTTCTGCACCGAGTGATATTGAACTTGTTCTTGGTCCTCACTCCTCACTCGGCAAGAATTTCCTCGAGAAAGCCTCCCTGGTTCCTCAGGTCTGTCCTTGGTCAAACAGTCTTTGAACTCTACATGGGACAATCGACTGCACCATTTGCTTTGTAATGGCATCAAATTTCAAGACTATCTGCGATCACTAAATCAAGGCTCGTTATCAAGACGCGGAAATCCAGTTCAGCTCGCCGCTTGCTCTTGGAGAGTCCCGTGGCTTTTGTGGTTCAGAGGATTGACTTGTACAAAGAACGAGAGCAAGAAATGTATTTTGGTACAGCAGAGTATAGGAAAAAAAAGCCTCCTCATATTTCATGTCCCATCATTCTCCTCGAACACCAAATGCGCTCTAGAAACAACCTGCCCCCCAGAAGTATGCTGTCGTTGCAAACCTGACAAGACCCACGATCCAAATTGGAAACGCCCTTCTCCGACGGTCAAAGTTGTGTCAGATGACCCAGATCTTCTGATCGAACAAAACAAACGCCCCCCATACCCTTTTCCATGCCCTTTGAGTCCTGCAGAATTGACTAGGAAATACGAAAATCGACGAGGTCATGTTAATCACCTCCAGATACCCTTGACGGGGGCTTTTGCTGCCATGGTGCTCTGCATGCGTACAGGGGCAATGCGCATCGAACCACCGGCAACGCCCTCGCGAGATACACTACGCAGGTTGGAGATGCTGGGTGCGTTCTTGACGACGGGCGCCGAACGAGGGCTCAACACGCTAGCCGCCTCGCCTTTTTCGCTCTTAACCATTCGGCGGGCATGACTCGCTGTGAAGAGGTGGTTCTCGTTTGAGGAGTTTGGTGAGCCGCTGGTTGCTGCGGCGGGGCTGCGTCGACGTTGTCTGATGGAACCTGACGATACGCGCCTTGCACGCATTGCTGATTGAATTTGCAGCGCCGAATCTTGCAACGACTTGGTTGGGTCATCGTTGTCAGAGGCACTGCTGTTTACGCCCTCGTCGTTTGCGAATTCGGGAGCCTTCTGAAGGCGAATCGGAATAGGTGATCTCTTTGGTTGAGATGCGCTGTTAGCTTCAATCTCACGCAAAGGAGACAGATTTTCCGATGCCGCTGTCGCAAGACTTGAAAGTGCTGATGATACCGGAGATCCATCAGCTTTCTTGAGGAAGCCTGCTTGGAAGCGGCTGTTTCTCGAACGGATTTCTGATGACGGCACTGGTGGTGGAGGAATTGGACTGGAGTCGAAATTGTCGGAGAAGTCGACCGGTTGAGATTGCGATGCACTCTGCTGCGGCAACTCTGCGGTAGAAGACTCATTAGGCGTAGAGTCTAAGGCTGGTGGCGTGGACTGAAACTCTTCCAGCTTGCCATCTTCTGTATCATCCCGCCATCTTACGCCACGCTTCGCAGTCTTGACAGGCGACTTCTTCTTCGGCGTTCCACCAAAGGCCACTGACTTCCTTGCAGCACCCACCTTTCTCCTCCTGGGTGATGCTGGAGATGGACCCATGTTGGGAGATTGTCTGAACTGTGGATTGAGACTGGGGCGAATCTTTGCCTTGATTGGTGAGGGTCCGGCCAGATTGACAGCCTTCTTCTTCTTGGGGGTTCCTGACTTGGTCGGCGGCACTGCCTCAATGATTGCAAGTCCACCATCAGGACGAATGACTTGTGAAGTTGCTTCTGTGCAAGAGTTAAGCAACTTCACAAGCACATTCTTGGCTGCTTGTACAGCTTCTTGTTCATCCATTTGCATAATCTGACCGAGAATTGCAACAGTCTCAAAGTGTGCTTGCAGCAACACTTGCACAAGCGCAGTATCACCAGTCTTTTCCTGATCAAGGACGGCAGATTGTGCCTCCCTTTCTGCTCTTGCTCGCAACACTTCGACTTCTTGTTTCAAGCTTGCAATCGCAGGAGACGACATGGAAGTCGAGCCATCCACCTCTTGCATTTGACGGATTCCATTTTGTAGAGCAGTATCGAGAGAGCGCTCCCAGTTGCCCTTGGCCAGGCGCTTGTGGTAGTGCTGTCTGCTGCCTTCGAGCTCGACTAGGATTCCTTGGGCTGTCTTACGGATGGCGGTCAGACTCTGTGGAGGTTCTTCGTCCTCGCGGTTCTCACAAACTTGATCGAAGCTACCGATCCAGGCAGAGATGAGGCCGATACGGCGCTCAATCTGACGCAAGCGCTTCATGCTGTTTGTGTATTCTTTCCTGTCATCGACAGAGTGGTCGTATGCCGCACGGATCCTGACCAGAGACTCCTTTACGAGTGCGTTCCTCTTGTCCTCGAGCTTCTTAAATTTTGTAAAAGCAATGTTCTCGAAGTCCTTGTGCTGAGCCTGCAGATCCTTGATGAGGGCCATTTGTTCGTCAATCTTCTTGAGGTAGTCCTTGACGTGGCGGTCGACGTTAAAGACGTTACGGACGGCCTTTGTTTGGATGTTCTTGGCTCTGTTTGCATAGCGGAGGGTGTTTTGGGTTTCGTCGAAATGGACGGAGCTGGGACTAACGCAGACAATCATGACAGTCCTGCAGTTGCCGCCCAAACTGAACTTGAGGAGGCGCGTGAGTTTGCTGTTGCGGTACGGCACGTGGTTCTTCTTGCGCGGATCGCAGAGAGCGTTGATACAAGAGCCCAATGACAGCAACGACTTGTTGATGTTGGCACCCTCGAGCAACCGTGGCCCACGGTTCTTTGTGGCCGAAGCTCGCTCGGAGCCGGCCAAGTCAATGATGGACAGGGTCGCGAAAGTGGTGGGTTCCGAGTGGCCGGCGTTGCGGTCTTTCTGGGCGACATTGATTTGCAAGACGGCGTGCGATCGGGAAGAAGTTGCGTTTGCTTCGGTGGGCGATTGCGTGCGGTTCTCGTTGCCTCGAATGAGCATGTCCATGACCTCGTTGACCTAGCTGCCTGTTAGCCGACGCATGGCTGCGAAAGTGATGGCGGACAAGACGCACATTCTGCGGGCGGTGCGACGTGAGTCCGGCCACCGACACGGCCTGGTTGGCGTCCTCTCGCAGCATCAAGCCCTGGCCTTTCTTGCTGGGCTCTTCACCCGCAGGTATGAGGAGATCGCGGATCGTTTCGTTGTAGATTTCGAGGTAGGAGAGGGTGACTTCGGTCTGCTTCTCCTCCTGCATCTCGCTGATTCTCTCAAACATCTCTTGCATGGTCAAGAAAATGATGCCGGGATGTTGCGCAGTGCCTGTGATGGTATGTGTCTTTCCGCAGCCCGTGGCACCGTACGCAAACACGGTGGCATTGTATCCGTCAAAGACGCTGTCGAGGAGGTTCTTGGTGGTTGACTCGTACACCTCGGCTTGGGTGGTGTTGTGGTCAAAGACGCGATCAAAGGTAAAGGGCTGATCCTTGGTTCTCTTTCCTCCCATGCCGGGCCGTAGACGTGCTCCTGCCGACTCTTCGGGCGGGTCGAAGATCCTGGGCAAAGTGTCAGCATGTTGTATAGCTTGATTGCTAGACCCGGCCGTACAAGCATTTCTCGTCCATGACCTTGATGACGGATCTGATTCCCTTGCCGGCGGGACGAGTGACGGGCACGGCAGCGAGCGAGCCGTCGCCCAGGAACAAAGGACCATCGTCGACGCGGGTCAATTGAGCAGCCTCCCGGATGGTGAATGGGCGCACTCGAACGGCGACGGTGATGGACGACGCGCCGTCTGTTGGGCCGGCGGCCATGGTGTGCGGATGATGGAGCTGTATGTGTGCTGGGCCGGCTGTGTGCAGAACAATGGGGATGTGTACAGGTTGCTGACTGCCGCCAGGGCTGGTCGAGATATGGATTGGGTAATTCTGTTGTTACAATGCCGTCGACCAGATGTTGTTTTTGCGCTCGCTCAGGCGTGTGCAACATCAACACATGCATCATCCTTCTTTGTTTGCACTTTCCCCCTTTGGGCCTCCTTGGCGGCAACCCGCTCCCATCCTTGGCGCTTCAGGTACCGATTTACCTCCAACCTTCTTCTTGAGGCTTGTTATTGTTTCACCGCAGTTGATTACTTCTTCATGTGCTCAGAGGACTTGATACCAGATCGCTCGGTGCGAGGAACAAGTCACTTGCGCCTCATGTATCGGACAATTCAGCAAATCCAACATTCCCGCTTTTCGACGGCATCTTGGTGAAGACCCCTGTCGACTGAGACCCTGTAAGAGACCCTTTAGGAGTTCATGTTGACAACAGCAATCATATATTACAACTACAGTAATAATATTTCATCTTTCCTGGCATAAAGACATGTCCATCCCTTGACTTTCACGAGAAGAATAAAGACTCTAGAACTTGAACACAGCATGACCACCCGAGAGCCTCATACAAACACCCCGCTCTCGTAGCCTGCTTGATTAAGACATTACAACGCTTGCATACGAGAGCGATCCTGCGCCCTCGTCAACATCCTTCAGACCCCAATTGCCTATGCCTGTTTATCCGGTCGAGGCCGCTTCGATTCTTGCGCAGGCAAGTTGTCCTTCCAGTGGTCTAGACGTGCCTTGCCCTTCAATCCTACATCGTGCTTGAGCTGATGTGCCAGACCATGGTTTTCAGAGGCATTGACGCTGTTATTATCGCGACCAGCTGCCTCCTCGAGCTCATCCAGCTGTTCCTCATCTGACGAGCTGATGCTGTCCATGTCGGAGCCCGCTTGCGCATACACAATCTGGTCGCCCTCGCGCTTCTTGCGGTCACGCTGGGCTTGCTTCATGCGCTTCATCTTCTCCTCGTCGGCCTGGCAGTCGAGCGTCTGGATGTGCAGGCCGGGCAGATTGGCTGCGAGGTACTTCTTCAAGAGCGGCAGCATCTTGGCGTTGGGGCGGTAGGTACCACTGTCATTGTCAATGATGAGTTCATAGTACTCGGGATCCTTGGGAGGTTCATCTTCCGGTGGACCGCCCCCGACGTCTCCTGGTGGGTGTGTCTCGTTGGCGCCTTCGGGTCCGCCGGATTGATCATGGGCAGTCTCGGACACGGCATCTGGCGGCGGTGGACGGTTCTTGTGCTTCAAACGGCGGATGAAAAATTCGCCGCTAAAGGCAATGTAGACGCTGACGTCGCTGTGCATGGTATGCTTGCTCAGCATGTCAATGCCAAACTCCTTGCCCGTCTCGGTGAAGCGGAACAGCGAGTCGAGACTCAGGACGTAAGTGAAGATACGGCCACCCTGATCGTAATGCACAAGGTCCAGAAAAGCTTGTGTCATTTCCTTGCAAGGGCCCTGCGGGAAGTGACCCCATTTGGTGTGACGGTCAAAATTGTATACCCGGGCGTGTTGGTGGTGCAGGGCTTTGGCGAGGACCCAACCGCGGACACCAGTGGATGTGAACATGGCCTTGACAAAAGGCCTGAATTCGACGTAGCGGTGGTAAAGTTCATCGGGGACTGGGCCACGGAGCTGGATCTGGTTGGCCTGGAAATTGTAGCGTTCTGTTTTGGCCCTTTGTTTCTCGGTTTCATTGGGATTTTCATTGGGTTCCTTGCGGCCGGCAATACGACCAAGCATGGGAGCTTGATGCCTGATCCACCACTGAGGACCTATGGTGAAGACGTGGCCACCATTCTGGACATGTGTACGGCCAAGAAGCTCAATACTGACAAAAAGGCTGCCGTTTAAGTGCTTGGTCTTGTTCAAGCAAGCAGCGACAGTGCGAACGGCATATGCTCTCTTGCTGCCAGAACGTTTCATGATTTTGTAGGGTTGGTTCTGAATTCCGGACCACGCCTCGTTGATATTATGAACATGGACGTGCACGTTACCAAGACGGTCATCGTGGTCGTTCGGATCTTCGTCGTAGATGCGAGCCTTGAGCTTGAAGCCTGACGAGGGAATGTTGCCGACGATCCACTCAAAGTTCCATTCGGGGTCAGTGTTGCGTCGGACGGTGGGTGTGCGCATACGCAGCAGAGGGTCCTCCTTATGACGCTTCGGCAGCGGAGTGTTGATTTGCGCAAGCACAAAGGGGTCCGACGACAGCGAGTTGATGTCGGCCATGGGCAGATTCGTCGCGCGGTGGAAGGTGATCTTGACGGTCCATCCTGGCTCGGCTCTTGGGACGGGCGTAGCATCATAACCTCCTGCAGGCTGGTCTTCCTTGTTGCTCGCCTGGTCATTCTTGGTGCCTGGCTTTTCCTTGTCTTGACGCTTCTTTTCGCTTTCCGCATCTCCGTCGTAGGCACTTTCATTCACGAGACCTTGTTTCTCTGCATCTTGACCACCTGACGCCGACGTCTTCTTCTCGTCAAGGTGGATAGGTTGGGGAGTGTCGGTGTGGGTGTCTTGTTGACTCATGGCGGATGTCTAGGGTGAATGACTGCGCGCGCATGTGAAATTGCGGAGACAAACAAACTGCTGAGTATACCGAGCGCTACTTAGAGATAGGTACGAGCATGTGTTCGAGTTGACGAGCGCATTCCGCAGCCCTTGTACCCGTCAGGCACTGAGAAAAACCGAGCCTGCGACAGAGATCCGAGGGGCAGTGGCTTACGTAGGATTCGGTAGAAGTGGGCGCTACGCGACGCTGCTTTCGCAAAACTGCTACACGAACGCCCGAACCCTTGCCTACCACGCGCTAGCTAATCGTTCGCCCAGCCGCTGCTAATCATGCTAAGCTTTGCCAATATCGCTCGTCGTCATTCGCATCCTCGATTTCCCGGCCCGTCCAACTTTCCTGCTCCGAAACTTGGTAAAGAAGCTTCCCATCCTGCTACATCGTGCCTGTCGTGCCTGTCGTGCCTTGTTGCCTTGCATACAGGAGCCCCGCAGCTCGTGTTTTTCCACCGAGACGCGCAATCAATTGAACTATTCAACTGCCGGATTACCGAGTACATGTTCCGAGTCCTTCTTTGCCTATTAGTTTGTAATTACTTAGGGGCACGGTTGGCCGCCACGGTGGCTGGTCAAAACGTGTTCGCCAGGCCTCCCAATTTTCAAAGTCCTTGAGCCTTTCGCGTAAGGTCGGATCAATTTTTCGAAACAGCCACTTTTGACGACTTGCTTTCAACATGCCTGCTCGTACGCTACCTCTCCCTATACGCACACAATACATACAGTCCATCCAATTCATCTACGACAAGCTATGCATAATAAGCTTTTCGTAGTCCTCCACGGCAGTCTTTAGATCGGTCAGGGTCAGCGCTTCATGATCTGAGTGGGCAACGAAAATAGAACCAGGCCCGTATAGGTACCTCTTCTGTCCCTCAGTCATGTCAAAGTTGGGAATGTCAGTACCGTAGTTGACCGTCATTGAGTCAAATCCTTTGACGTCGTGGTCAATGTCCACTGGCGGGTACCCTTTGGTAGCAAAGGCAATGTCGTACAGCGATTCCGTCTTGCCGTTGTGGTCTGCAAATTCGAGGACAGCGGTACGAATGGCCTTTTCCACACGCTTTTTGATCTCGTCGGGTGTTCCTGCTGCGATTCTGATGGCGACCTGGGCGCTGGCATTCTGTGCGACAACATTGCCTGCAACGCCTCCTTCAATCTTGCCCAGGTTGATTGTAGTAGAGCCGTACTTCTCGCTCTTTGGCAGTTCTTGACCAAGATCCATCAATGCAGAAAGCGCCTTGACGAGCATCTCGTTTGCGCTGCGTCCAAGCCAAGGGTATCCACTGTGTGCCGCCTTTCCGAAGCAAGTGAGAGTAAATCCGAGCATTCCCTTGTGTCCCCTTGATACCAGAAAGGTCAGCTCAAGTCCCAATATCGATCAAAATCTACACCTACGAGACAAGCTTGCCCTCAGTGGGCTCACCAAAGATGACTGTCTTTGGGCTAAGTCCCAAGGCATTGGCTGCGCGCATACCATCACCATGCACTTCCTCTCCAACCACAAAGAGCACGGCGACGTCATCCGGGTTCAGCTTCTTTTCAGCCAGAAGCTTCTTAGTAGCAGTAATCTGAGTGGCGACCGAAGCTTTGTCGTCGACAGAGCCACGTCCAGAGATGACTGTCTCGGAGCCATTGGACTGAATCTTGTAAGGGTAGTACGGAGGAACAGTGTCGATATGGCTCGAGAGCACGGTTTGAGCATTGCGAACTTTTCCAGGCCATGCAAGAATGTTGAGGCGAGAACTATCATTGTTCACTTTTTGTGTCTCGATGGTCCAGCCGTCGCCTCTCAAATAGTCAGACAACCATTCTCCGACATTGTACTCATTGCCGCTGATGGACTCGATCGAGACGAGATTGCGATGTAGCGCAATCAATTCCTCGGTCCACGACGAGCTGATGCTGCTCGGCTCGTGAGAGCTGATGGGCTGCTGACTTCCGATGATATTTGGAGCCGCAAATGCGGTTGACACCAGCGAGGAGATGACGAGACTTGAGAAATGCATCTTGATGCCGCGAGTTGTTTGCTCCAGAGTGCTCAAAACGAGAAGTCGCGGGTATACTAAACTGGCACGTGATTGCCCGGAGCACCTGCCTTTTTAAGATCTTATCGGCCACCGGCCAGGAAGGCGGTCGTCTCAAGACTTTGCGCACAGTGAACAGTATGTTGTTGGAAAGAGACATGTCTGAATGCTCGGCATTTGATAGTGAATTACATGCACGGCACAACCATCAATTACAGAATAGACAATACAGTTGTATTGTCACCGTGTATCGCCCGAGGCAATCCTGCATGGCAATAAATTGATCAAATATTCGGGTGCTTCTGTCTGGCCACCAGTGCCACAGCAGGGTGTTCGTGGGTCCTTGTAGTTTTTCTTTCGATCCAAAACCTTGCTTATGAGAAAATTCTTCATTTTGTCCGAGATGGAAGGATGGTGGCATCTGATATTACATATCCAGGAAGGTCCCCAGTCTTCCAAGATACTGAGCTCCATATCTCCACTGGCTGTTGGTAGGATGAGATGTCCAAATGCATCATCTTCCCAAAGCTTGAGCAATTGGTCTTGAGAGTCTCGATATAAAAAGAGGTTGGTATAATTTATGAACCAGTGACCTTGGCGGCAGCCTCCTTGGCCTTGTCTTCTACCTTTGTGGCAGCAGCCTTAGCCTGGTCAACAAGAGACGAAGCCTCGTTTGCGGCCTTCTCTTGCAGACTCTTCTCTCTACCACCGAAGCTAGAAAGGTTCATGTCAGCATCGCCCTGGAGGAGAGACGCTTCTTGAACGGAATTGATATACGTACTTCCAATAGCTGAGGTATCTGTATCCCTGGGTGGCCTGCGCACCAAAGTTGATGAAATGGCAGCCGAAGAGGAGGTAGTTTACCGGGGTGACAGCCATAGCGTAACGCATGAAGGTGGCCGAGTAACCGCAGAGGGCGAGAGTCATAGGACCAGAAATGCTGTATCGGGCGCGCACATTAGTCCCAAGCTCTTGCGGAAAAGACACATGTATCAAGGTCTGGCGGATATCGGAAGGATCGCATTACATTTCGGGGTCTTTTTGAGTGTCCATGACGGCAGCGAGAGGAATACCGAAGTTGGAGGCGGGGCCCCAGAAGTCTGCATCAAGGCGGGCCAGTCAGCATTCGGTGAGAGTGAGAAATGGCATGGTTGACGACGGTCGAGCGCAAGCCACCACGCCTTTCGGAGTCTTGAGTCGCGGCGCAATGCCGAACGGGAGGCAGAGGACGGGCAACTCACGGGTGGAGCAGAGGTAGTCGCTGACCGGGTTGGACCGGATTTTGGCGTTGAGGGCCTTGATTGCTGCCGCCATTGTGACTTGTGAATGGGTATAGAAGCGAAAGAAAGATGTTTCACGGCGTCTTGGACGAGATGCGTCTGACGGGTCACAGCTGCGCTTCGAGTGGAGACGCCCGCTATCGGCAACTGCTGCTTCGGAAGTGCTGCTCCGCATTCCACTTCCGGCCCCCGATCACGTGCGTGTGGTGAGGATGCTCGAGGTGGTCATCATAGATGGTAATGAGAAAAGCTTGATGTATGTTGAATGTGAGAGAGCGATATGTAGGTAAATAGACATTGATGTTCTTGTAGCCATATGAACAGTTGGGCAACGGACTGCACGCAATTATGAATCTGTGTATCTGGCGCTGGCATGTTTCCTGTGAACCCGGATATCCACAGGCTGTCACTTATAGGGTCATCAACAGGCACAAGGACGGCAGATCCGGGTAGCAAGAAACATCGACTCGAACTAAGGGAGCTGCATTAGAGGTGTCCATGTCGAGGACTTGGACCGGAAGAATGTCGGCTGGGGCCGAGCACACTCGAGGCTTGGCGTTGCAAAATTCGCTTTTGGTGGACTCGCGGCGCTGCCTTGAAATCCTCCACCCAGCGACGACCTCACGACCCTTCCTCAACCACATCGCCCAATACCGACGAAATGGTGAGCACCCTCTCTTGTCAATGGCAAGGAGCCACGGCCTGCATCTCCCGCATCGACGACGACGACTCGCGCCTCGCCATGTCTGCACTCGATCTTCACACCGCCGCCACGCGATCCGGATGAAGGAGGGAAACAAGAATGCAAAGACAACATCCACATCCGCCTCGACCTTTCGCGCGCACACGCATACGCAACCACTCGCCTCCGCCGTCGATCGATTGATGCAGGCCTGCCCTCTCCCTCGCCTGTTGATGAAACATAAATGGATGAACACTCGTTTTTAACACGCTCTGCAGGCTCGCGGACAGAACTCCAACCAGCAGGCCGACCAGAATGGCGGCAGCGGCACCAAGGACAAGTCGGGCAACCCCATGCGCGAGCTCCGCATCAGCAAGCTTGTCCTGAACATCTCCGTCGGAGAGTCCGGTGACAGACTTACCCGTGCCGCCAAGGTTCTCGAGCAGCTGTCCGGTCAGACCCCCGTCTACTCCAAGGCCCGCTACACCGTCCGTACCTTCGGTATCCGTCGTAACGAAAAGATTGCCGTCCACGTCACCGTCCGTGGCCCCAAGGCCGAGGAGATCATCGAGCGTGGCCTCAAGGTCAAGGAGTATGAGCTCCGCAAGCGCAACTTCTCCGAGACCGGCAACTTCGGCTTCGGTATCAACGAGCACATCGACCTGGGCATCAAGTACGACCCCGGCATTGGTATCTACGGTATGGACTTCTACTGCTGCATGTAAGTTGCCTCGCCTCGACTCTTGTCCTCTTTCTGTCTTGCATACTGACGCATATCCCAGGGAGCGCCCCGGTGAGCGTGTCGCTCGTCGCCGCCGTTGCAAGACCAAGGTCGGTGCCTCTCACCGCATCGACCAGGCCGAGACCATCAAGTGGTTCAAGAACAGATTCGAGGGCATTGTCCGATAAATGCTTTCGCTTCTTTTCTGATCATTACAAAGAGGCAGGCGAGGGTCGAACGAAAAATCCTTTTTTTTTTCCTCAAAAAGGTGCTGGCGCAGGGACGGTGGGACAATGTTTCAGGCAAAGAACCCCTTGTGTATGTAACCCATGCACAGAACCCACACAACCAAAAAAATCATGTCAATCCCCCCAAGGCCTATCGGGACTTTTGAGAGAACAAGATCGTTCATATAATGGAGGCATGCATGCAACGACATGTTTTTTTCTTCGATAATGCCGCATAACCATTGGTCGATGTTCATCAAGTCCATTTTCTTCTTCCCTTGCCTAGTGTGTGTTTTGTAGTTCTTTTTCGAGAGGTGAGTGATGCAGTAGTAGCCTGGTATCGTCATCCGGCAATCGTGTTGACCTCGCCCTCCTTGCCTACACTCTGGCTGCCATTCGTTCAAGCCACCACCGTAACAAGCACCTCGATCCCCTAGCAATCGAGACCGACTTTCCCATAACCCTCAGGCAAAGATGTACGCTAGGAAACGCTCTAGCCTCTCAATGGATCAAAAAAAAAAAATTCAGGCATCCAACACATTTTCATTTGATGGCGGCAGGATTCTTTGTGTCTTTTGGATGCTCGTGTTGACTGGGTGACCCTGTGCATATATGTCAAGCACCCGATTTTCCAAGCAGTTGGTCCTCCTGTCGGATTATCGGCTTTGTATCAATGGCCTTCCATAGACGTGTGATTATTGCATCTTGAGAGTGTATGTCGTTTCTGTCGTTTCACCGTGTCGTGGCAATGCAAGCGTGCCGTAAGGGGGAGACACTTGGGAGCGAGACTCGAATTCGAGAATATCGGTATTGATGGAAGTTGCACCCATGCGAGTAATCAAATTGCCTTTCATTCGAACTGGCCGCAAAGCATATCATCGCCCAAGCAGAAGAACCGACAGTTCCCGTCGGCTCGTAAATGGTAATAGTACAGGTATCTTTAGAAACCATCCAATGTCCCGTAGCGCCAACAAACCCACACCACTTCGACCTAGATCCGCCGTCATGTCCACGACGTCTACTCGTCGTCCTCCATATCGTCCTCGCCTGCCTCGATGAAGACAAGTCTGGTCCCTTCGGCCGCAGTTTGCCAGATCTATGAATTCGATTAGTGATTGCGCAAGAGATGTCGGGTATCAAGCAGACACTTACATCCAGGTCCGAGTACTCATCGAGACAAGACTCCAGTTGCTGCAGAGTGAATCCCTTTGCAAGGACGCGTTCTCTGACACGGCGAAGATCAAGCTCGCCACGGCCCTCGCCCGTGGCGGCAGCACCGCTCTCACGCATGCCGCGAATGAGGTTGAAGATGCGACTGCTGACGCTCTGGTCGCCACGGCGCGAGCGGTCGTCTTCATAGAGCGATGCCTTGCTGACCTCAATCAGACGCAGCGCCTCATCGACATCGTCGGTAATGACTTCCTCCGCAAAACGCAGGCGAGCCAGAGCCTGTGACAAACGCAAGACACCTAGCAGAGTACGAGGCGAAGTGTGTGTAAAGGTCTTCTTGGCCGATTCATCACGCTTTTGTTGTTGGCGCAGACGCACGTACGCGCCCACCAGGTAGTCGGAGACTGCTTTTGGGACAACAGGACGGAAAGAGCGCGCGCGAGCTACCCATTGACGCACCTCGTTTGGCGAGAAAATCAGACCGCCACCCGCGGGCTCGGGGTGAGCATTGTGAATGTGAACGTGAGTAACGTGACGGGCGAGGTCCTCGTCTGCGTCACGAGAAGGGGTATCAAGGATGAGGAAGAGGATGTCGAATCTACTCAGCAAAGCAGCGGGCAGATTGATGTTCTCGACAGGAGAAATGCGCGGGTTGTAGCGGCCATACAGGGGGTTAGCTGCCGCCAAGATAGAGGTTCGTGCGTTGAGTGTCGTTGTGATGCCTGCCTTGGAAATGGAGATGGTTTGCTGTTCCATGACTTCGTGAATGGCTGTCCTGTCGCTGTCGTCCATTTTGTCGAATTCATCGATGCAACACATGCCGTTATCCGCGAGAACGAGCGCACCTCCTTCAAGGACCATCTCATCGGTAACGGGATCTCTCATAACTGCCGCAGTAAGACCAACACCACTCGAACCGCGACCCGTTGTGTAAACACCACGAGGGGCAACCTTTGTGATGTACTTGAGCAACTGCGACTTGGCCACACCGGGATCACCCATCAAACAAACGTTGATATCACCGCGAATGCGCATACCGTCACCCATTTCCTTGGTGACACCTCCGATCAGCTGCAGAAGGAGAGCCTTCTTGACATCCAAATGACCGAAGATTTCGGGAGCAATTGATCTGCTGAGATATTCGTAGAGCTGGCCCGACTGCTCGAGTTCGGTCATGCGACGGACAGTGCTGGGAGCCAGCACCATTGACTCATAGGCCTTCTTGTGCTGGTGCACGTATTGCGCCTCGAGATAGGTGTCAGTCAAAAGGCCGGCCTTGATGGCCTTGAATCCAGTATAGGGAGTGGGAAGGAAAATTCCAGCAATGTCGACAACATCACCAGGGTTGATTTGACGAGCCAGAGCACCGTGGCAGTAGACGGTCAATTGACGGGGAATGTGGCCCACAGGAACCTGGTCGGACATTTCTTGGATCTTGATCTCCTGAAAGGCCAGAAACTTCGAAGCGCGCGTGGAGTGGAGAAGCTGGCCCTTGACGTTGTTCTTCTGGCAAGCGTCCGAGGGACAGGCGACCATTGGTGTGTACTGTTTTGTGGTGACTGGTTGGAAGACTTCTTGGCCGCAGCGGTCGCAAGAGTAAGCATTGACCTGCACAGCAGGCTTGACGTCCGAGACTCGGATGGCGATGCCGCGAACGGTGATGAGGTGGCCCAGGTGCTCTCCGCGAACTTGACGGACAGCCATGGCTTTGGAGCTCTTGTCGTCGCTCGAGGCGGCGGGGGTGGTGGGCTTGAAGTTGAGGGTGTAGCGGCGGGTCAGGGCGGGCGGGAAGAAGGAGTCGGGAGCGTTGTTGTCGACGCCGTCTTCCAGGGCTTGCTGCATGACGCGGTTCGCATTCTGGCGCTGGGTGAGGATGACATCAATCACGTCGTCCTTGAACGAGACGTCGGAGCTGGGCGGGGGCATGAGCTTGTCGACGGCGCGTGAGAAGATTTCGATGTAGTGGTGGGCGTTGCGCTCAATCGACGACACCATCTTGAGCGATGCGCCGCCGTCGTCCAGCGTGCTCTCGTACTGCTTGAGGTCGTCCAGGTCGATCAGCACATTGTCCGACTGCCTGTCTGCCACGCGCTGCAGCTGGTCAAGGTACTTTGTTTTTGACCGGCCCTGGCCGGCACCGTCGCCCGTCTCGTCCATGAAATCATTGTCGTCGTCGTCGTCCTCGTTCAGGTTCAGGCCGTCCAGCGCATCCTCGGCCTCGCTGGACGACGACTTGAAGGAGCGCAAAAAGTCCTCAAAGGCAGCTGTTTGGCGGCGTTCAGTGAGTGCTTTGTTTGCGCAGGGGTTCCCGTCAAAACAAACCTTGCTGCTCCTCGTAATTGATCAGGGAGGGATAGGTAAGGAGCGCCATGGCTGACTCGGATGCCGTCTAGTTGCTCGACACAGCACGCACGGCAGCGGCAGCTTTGTCCAAGAAAGATTGATGAGAATATGGGTCCGGTGGCAGGCAGAGCGGCACAGTGTTGCTCTGATGGACTGACCGCGAAATGCGCGCGCGCTAGCAACACGAACCGCGTCTGCCCATTCATAGCCTTGGCACGACGCCCTGCTCCTGCTCCTTCGCATCTCCAGACCCGCAGTGGTTTATGCTGCTTGGTCTGTTAATTGTATGATTGGTGTGTCTGCAGGCATGGCATGGCATGACACTCAACTCCACTTCCCCAAGACAAGCGACTGCAATGAGTGAAAGGGATCTTGATTGTTCCAAGACTCTCGTTGCTATGTTGGGCTTCATGTCTTAGGGCAGCATCGCAACAACCGAGCCATGTCTTGTCCAGCCTTTGCAACAGTCCTCAGTCACACACGTGGAACAACGTTTCCACGAGTAGAAACACCGGCCATCTGTCTAGACGCTGTCTCGACTTCATCCACAAGTCTTGTGCATAACCGGGCTGTTGGAAAACAGGAATCTGAGACCCATCCACTAAGCGAGCCAGCCGTGAAGGCAACCTCTCCGAAAGCAACTCCGGCCGGTCCGCATTACGTTGGCAACCTTGATCTCCTGTGGTCAAGCATTCTGACAACCCATGTCGCACTAGACAGCACCGCCACACTCCCGCCACAGATGACTCGCAGTCTCGATGATCGAACTTGCAGGTAGCCGACTGGGCAGTGCGTACGGAGTACACCTGTCACGTCGTCGTGACGGCTGCTACTCTAACCCAGCCGAGTGCCACAAGCCACAGTCTGTTCAAGGCGCCACCTCTCCTAATTTCCAAGGCGAAAAGATTGAAGAAAAAGCAGAAAAATCCTTCAGGCCATGCGGGTTGTGCTTGCCTGTCAAGAGTCAAGTCCTCGTTCCCAGCCTCTTCAACAAGTGCTAGATCAGGTCACCCCGGAGTCCGTTGAAGCTACTCCTCGCTACAACACCTACGTGACGCGTTTGCATGGGAGCTGCATGATTCGTTGTTGTCCTAGCATCGATCTGCTGCTATGCATGCAGCTCCAAAGCATCAACGCACTTGACGAACCGGCAGATAGACGAATCGAGAATCATCAAAAGTAGTCTCAACCCTGATTGGCTTGATTGCCTGCAACAGATAGACGTAGCTGAGGACAAAATCCGGTTCTTGAGGCTGAACAGGGCTTGAAACAGGCGCTGGCGGCACATCGCTGCGACAACCCACTAAACGTCCAGCCACATCTTTGTGCTTGACTTCGCCCGTGCTTGGGCGCCGGCCATCCGCGCGCGACCCTCTGCTGCAAAGACGATATAACCCCTCGTCGTTTTAAATTCCCGATCCCCTCTTTCACAATCACCTGCCTCTTGACCTCATCCTTCAACGGCCCTTCAACCGACCTCACGCTCTTTCAATTTCTATTCGTCGGGGCCTGGTCCGTTGTGGCTGTGCCGTTTTATCTCCATCATCCCATTGTCCTTGCCATCATTCGTAATCTACCCCTCAGGAAACCCGTTGACCAAAGATTGTGATGTTCAAGACTTCATCGTAGGTACCCAGCTCCGCTTGCTCGCTCGCTCCGTGGTGCTAATCTGCGCGCAGCTTCAGGTCTTTTAATAGACCGAACGGCCGACGCCGCTCGCAAAGTAATAAGAGCCTTTGATGCCCCCCGATCTAATCAGGACCGCTGTTGACGATAATGACCAGATAACGATACCATGACCTTGGAAACCATGTTTAGCCCAACAGAGAACCAGACTCACGGCAAGGAATTGCCGCAACGGTTGACGAAACCGCGAACAAACACCAACTCTGCATGTCTCAGCAGAGGTGAGACAAGCTCCGCCAGAACTACGCCTAGCAACCCTACCAGTGATTACGCCGAAGATGCTCGGCTTTCATTTTCCAACGATTCACCTCTGAGCTTGGCCGGATCTGGATCCTTCTACCACAATGAATCCCCCAACAGGTCGGCTACCAATGTTTCCACCCAGGGCGCCAAGTCGAGAAGTGCTTCGGTGCACTCCTCCAAGCGTCGGTCCGTTGCTGCAGACAACTCGGATGTCGATGTTGCTGCGGCCATTGCTCTTCTCCAAGAGTTGAAGAAGCGAGCTTCACCCGAAGATTTGATTCTGCTTCACAAAGCTTTGCTGCCGACCAGAAATGTTGACCGAGCCATTTCTCCCGCCAACCCAGAAACCAGAGAGAACGAGGAGCCGCTTTCTCCCCTCATCCGAAGAAGCTCGTTGCTGCCCGCTGGCGTCAAGACTCGCCTGTCTCGTGAACTCTTGAGGAACTTCTCAGACAACAATGTTGCTCTTCGCTCGACCTCCACCTCCAGAGCAGCAGCTCAATCTCCGAAACTCGATGTGCCACTCGACTTTGAAGCTTTGGACCTCGCTGACGGAGCTGGCGAGATGCAAGGAAACCGCCCCGTTACTCCTTCAGATTTCTTCCCTCAAATAGGCACATACAAGATGGGTTCCCTGCGCATCACCAATGGAGCCGCTTCGCCGGAGCCTGGTCGTCTGCTCAACTTGGTTGAGAAGGCAGGCGATCAACAAAAAGCCACCGTCCAAGCTCCAGAGTCGGTTTCAGGCGATGGATTTGTCACTGCAGACGAGGGAGAGTCTAGTCCGGAATGCGTGCGACCTACTCGTGCCACCATGGCTTCTCTCCGAGGACCCACGAGAAACTCGGAATACGTGGAAGCCAAAGGTTCATCCGACGTCCGCACAAGATCTAAGAGCAGAGGCCCATCACGTCGTAGGTCTGAGGATGAGGTTCGCAGGCACACTCCCCGTCAGTCGAGTCGTCCCCGCCTCCCACAACGTGCCTCCGAATACGCCCAGGAATATGCAGCCGAATGCGAAACTCTCGAAAGCCCTCACGCCCCAGCATTGACAACCACCGTATCCCGACTTAGCACAGTTCACGATGTGTCTCCGGTGGAGGAAGGCGCTGGCAGCCGTGAAGACGCTTTGAGAAGACTCAACGGCGACGCCCCTCAGACCTCACAGCATCTTGGCGTCACTCGTCCTCCTATGAAGAAGAGCGACAGTGGTTATAGCTCCGAGGCATCGAGAAGATCAATCGTCAAGGAAAGCCATGTGGATGAGTTTCTTTCAGCCGCACTCGATGCTGCAGATCAAGCTGAGCGCACTCGCTCAAAGGGATCTCCTGGGCCCACATCAGCCAGACCTTCGCTCGAGCAGATCAGAGAAGACAAGGTCTCTAGCCCTCGTTCTCCCTACATCCAGCAGGTTTCGGCTGTGCAAAAAGCCGAGAGGCACCGAAGTCTGCCCAGTTTCTTCTCGAAAAAGTCCGCCTCTAGCACTTCTGTCAACACTATTGGTGTAACTCCCGTGACTCCATCGAAGCCGATTAGGAAGCTTCAAAAGCCCCGCCCGCAGTCGCAGGTGGTTGTCCAACAGACTATCAAAGAGCCTGAGCCAGAACCTGAGACTGCACTCAGCGTCCCGGAGGACCTGTCGGTCAACTTCTCCCGTCCGACTCGTCGCGTGGATCGTTCATCGGCTTCGCCTCAGATGAAGCCAGTTGAGGACGACAACGATAGACGCGGTAGAGGTCGTAGCCGGAAGCAGGATGCCAAGTCGCAGCCTGCAAGCACCGAAGCCTCGCCAGACGGAACCACGAAGAGAAGAAGCATGAGCATTTTCCGTTTCCGCAGCCGCAGCAGAAGCAAGAGCCAGCATCGCCGTGAAGACGAGGTTACTGTTCTCTCTATGACTGATGAGCCCTTGCCCACCAACACCTTTTCCGATTTCGGCACAGTGGCACAATCCCTCGGACAATCACCCTACGACATTGCTACTCGACGTGTCAAGCAAATGGGTGCCTATGATTCCTCAAAGCCCTGGTTCCACCCGCATGAGATTAGCCGTCCTGCTCCCGAGCCCAACTCGCCGCAGAAGAATCGTGGCAAATCTGTCGATCGTGATCAGCGAGACAGAACGCGCAGTCAAAGCCGCCCTCGAGAATCCACTGACGTCGCAAGACCACCAACCAGGGGCAAGTCCAGAAGGTCTCAGAGCGTTCACAACATTGCTATCTCGAGAGTGCCGGAGCCGGTGCCTGAGCTGCCAAAGCAAGCCGAGAGCATGTCGGGAACGTTCTCTCGATCCGCCGTCCCCAAGGATAGCAGTGTCAGAGTTGGCACCATCGACTTCGGCACTGGCTTTGCTCAAGGCCGCTTGGAGCCTATGCTTACCAAAACTGAAAAGGCAAAGACTAGACGTCGTACACAATCCGTCTCTCCACGCGTGCGTCCCAACGCTATTAGCCCGATGATCCCCGAGGAACCCATGCCTCAAAGTCCCACTCCACAATCATCAGAAGCATTTCGTGAGGCACCCCGGGCTCCCTCTCGTGAGGCACCTCAGGCTCCGCGTGAGCTTCCGCAAATCCCTCGCGAGCTTCCGCAGATCCCTACCCGTGAGCCACCCAAGGTGCCATCCCATGGAAAGCAATCATCCGCTTTGCCCCCGGTGCTTTCCGTGTGTACCACGCCCGCTCATGCCAAAGAGCTGGCATCTGTGCCCCAGACACCCGCATCGCCAGCCTCTCCTTCGACAAAGTATGCATGGGAGAGCCAAGCCCTGGCCTGGCGCGAGCGCAAGCAGAGCATTGGTCAAATACTCTCCTCCCCAACCATCGAGAGAAAGAGCTTTGCCTCACCAAAGATTCCTAGCTCTCCCGCTATTCAAGCATACTCTCCTACATTGCAAGCACCTAGACGTGCTCCGACTGTGGTTGTATCGAGATATATCACGCCTCAGGGCTCTGAGTTTGCCATGCACTTGGGCGAAGACCCCTACAAAGACCTGCACCTCGACAATCCGACCGACTTGCGTCCTGCTCAGGAAGACGTCGAGCGCACAGACTCCAGCTCCACATACCGCACCGCCACGTCGGAAAGATCGCAAGACTCGTTCGCTTCCAACGACAGCGCCAAGTACCGCGCCTACCGGCCCGTCGACGGCGGCTCGATGGAGAAGCTCTCAAGTCCCACCGCTCCCACCACACCCAAGAGCAACACCACCCAGAAGAGATCGAGCCGGCCTTTCGAGCAACACAAGCGCCGCCCCTCTGCTCCCAAAGAGGACCAGAGTGTCCCCTTTGACAGATTCTCCGGCGGCCTGGCTTACGGCTGGGAACGTGGTGCCGGGTTCGGTGGCAGCGCGGGCACAAGACAGAAGAACGACAACAAGGCTTCGAGAAAGAGTGTGGCCATCAGCCAGAACTATGGTGTTGATTTGAGCGATGTGCCGGTGTTTATGGTGAGGCAATAAGGGTTTGGGGTCTGAGCGAGAAAAGGGTGATTTTTGAGCATGGATTGGAGGAAACAATGCTCGCTATGACATGAATGAACTTTAATCTAATGTATATGAATATTTCTGTTTCGGTACTGAATATCTTGCTTCGCGCACCTATCTTTCTCAATGGTGGTGCAGTTCTCGCAGAGGGAAATGAAACCCTCTTTCCATACAGGCATAATTGGTAGGGCGGGCTCTAGTGTGTACATTGTTAGACTCGAAATGACGGTGCGGACCACGGTACCAGCAATGCGAAGTGTAAAAGATGAAATTAGGCATAGTAGATACTCTTCCAACGCAAAACCCAGTGGTATCAGAATCCTTCAAGAACAAAACGCCGCGCCCCTCTCCTTCAGAACAACCCAGACGAATCCCCGTCTATTGACCCTTGCTCATGACACGCTGAAGCATGTGGCCAACAGTGTTTCTCTCCTTCTTGGGCTTCTCGTCCATGGACTCGCCGTTCGTCTGACCGGCAGCAGCAGCAGCGGCAGCGGCAGCCTCTTGACGCTGTCTCGACGCATTCCTCGCCTTGATGTCGACGACCTGGTCCTTGCTCAGCGAGACGGTGTTGCCGGCGCCGCCGCGACCGTACTGGAAGCCCGTCTCGGGCTCGCGGCCGGCGCGCGGGTGCGCCTCGACGTCTTGGGTCTGGCGCGTAATGTCCGGGTGCACGTTGGGTTGCATGTTGCCGGTGCCGCCGCGGCCGGTCGTGTAGGTCTGCGACTTGATGGTCGGCGTCTTGAGGTCGGTGGGCTTGAGGTTGGGCGAGGCGGGCGCCACGTTGCCTGGAACTTGGAGTGAGCCGCGTTCTCTCGTCAAGAATCGGGTGCTTTGAATATGCGAAAGAGCGCCATCGGATGCGAAGAGCGCACCAGCGCTACACTGCGCAGAAGCGCTGTCCTCAATCTTCGACGGCGCAGCTCCGTCACATTCGACATGTCATACCGGCGCCGCCGCGGCCATACGACAGATTGGCCATTGTTCACGAGGGTTGGAATGCGGGGAAAAGTCGATCGAAAAATGCAAGGTTTGGACTCGTCGCGAGCGCCGCAGAGATGTGTTTTGGCCGTTCGATTTGACCGTTTCCGCTCGGGTAATGAGAGAGATACAGATCGCACAGGGAGTGACGGGAGAGAAAGAGAGATGAGAGGAACAAAGAGGATTTTGCATTCTTCCCTTCCCGCTGCTGGGCGTCCACCGACAATACATTGGCATGGCGCTTTTCCACGTGCCTTCAGCTGATGGATTGTGTGTTTCCATAACGTAAACGAGCTTGGGGAGCTGCCACTACAACGGACACTTGGCGGATCATCTTGGCCCAGAGTTTGATACCAACTGGCGGACGAGAAGAGGAAAAGAATGGCCGGGCAAGGACAGCAGGAGGAAGATCCGGACGGTGCGAAGGTTTCAAAGAGTTGGCATCCGAGTCGGCGCTAGGTTGATAGGAAGCAAAAGAAATGTCATTAGTCACCTCGCTTTATCAATAGCACAGCAAACGCGTCGGCCACGGGCGGAGGCGTGACCCTGAATCTCCGAGACGTCATTTGGCGATTGTCGATGGGCATTTTCTTAGCACTCCGTCACTGAACATCGGTATCTGAAGATTGCCGTCGCCATGAGATTGTGAGTACAGGCTGAGTAGTCGGACTGTAAGATGGTGGCTTATGCGCATTCAGAAATACGTCTCGCGGGGCGCTTCGTAGGGAGGCCTTTGAGAAGTTGGCTGTCCTTTCGGCGCAAGCTGCACCTTCGCACGCCGCACATCAGGATATCCCGCGCTTGTGTTCTCTGTACAAGACTCCCGATACGGCCAATGGTACTGCCAAGGCTCCCATTGGTATTCGCGAACTTGAAGTTCTGATTGCTCTGTGTCGTGCCTCGGCCTCGATCGACTCATTGGACCATGCTGAACGTCTACTCCAACAAATTACCCCCTACCTGTCAGATGCTCATGCCCAGACTTTCCGCCCTTCGCCTTACCTGCGTCATGTTCACCCTTCGCCATGGGAAGTTCTTGTGCGTGAAGTGGTGTCCGCCCTGCTTTCTATTGGCCTCAAGCACCCCTCTTTGCGTTCGCAAGTAGTCACGACCATTGTCGATACTATCGATGGGTACGCCAGCCAGGCTCAGAGCATCAGCCGCTTCAATGCTTCGGAAGACTCGGCTCTTGATCTTGATAATGCATCCAAGACAATCACTTTCTCTGTATCGCTTCTGGGTCTGCTCTCGGCGCTCGCACAGAAGCCTCAAATCTGCAATGTACAGGAACGCGCTACTATCATCTCGAAGCTCCATTCGCTACTTTCTGAGAGATTCATGGTCACCATTGAAGGCACCCTCTCTTCTATACGCAACTCACATGGCTTGCACATCAAGGATTGGAAGCGCTTGCTCAAGGTCTATGCTTCCATGGGCAGGCCTCTGGGTGCCATGTTGTTGCAGCACGCTTTCACGCACTATCTAACCTCATCTGCTGCTGTCGTGGTTGCGCCTCCTCAGATGGCAAGCGATGGTCAGCTCTTAGAATACTTCCTCCAACAAACCCCACAAACCCTCTGTGGCTATGAGGGTGTCGATGCCTCGTCTTTGGAAAGTCTTACCGAGTTGATAACTGAGGTTGTCGCGCTTCTGGATGCCGATGCAGACTACTTGCAGGTCAGCTCGGCATGGCAGCAGCAACTGGCTTTCTCCACAAAAGCCAGCTGCCTCGTCAGCTATCTGTGCTGCTCTCTTGCCAATGAAGACATCGCTGATGCTGACGTCCTGATGGGGTGGCTAGATGGAATCCTGGCGGACCCTATTCAGCTTGCCGACGAGAGACTTGCGAGCGTCGCCCTCAAGTGTATGGCCATCCTTGCAAAAACCTCCAAGGCTTTCTCCTCGAATTTGGCGCGCTCCCTGCCGAGATTCATAGTGCAGGGCAGAATGACCAGCGAAACTATTCTTGTGGCCGCCAACTGTCTAGCAGAGGTTCTTCAACTAATGCCTCAGGATCTTGTCATCAGTACTCTGTACAGTCTTGGAAATGTGCTCAGTACCGGCCCTTCGACCAACAGAGCAAACACGTCTTTGTTCATCGACGGCAATGCCAGCATGAACGGCTCGTCGAATTTATATGCCCAACAGCCCACTGGAAGCTCCATTTCGCTCATCACTAGCGACGACGAGGAGACTGTACTTGTGCACGCTGCCGTTGTGGAGGCCATCGTTGCCATTGCCAAGAAGTGTCACGACGAGAGGATCACGGCACTTGCGATTTCGATGCTGGTTCAGAAGATCGGCCGTGTCAACGTCGCGGTAGATTCTAAGATCATCATGGGGTCTGCTGCTCTCGGTTCGCACAGTGAGCCAAACGACCTTCGACCTTTGCTGAAACTGTGGGCAAAGCTTGTGACCGAAGCTCTGGCATCAGAGAACACTCTCCTTCTCAGGGCGATTATGGATGCCAGACTGCTCCTTGCAAGAAGCATAGTTCACACTTCTCCCCTCTACGAGATATACCTTACCCATCTGTTGGACGGCATCGTTAGCACAAGCGATGTCACTGGCCGCGATACCAAAGCTTTGGTGATCGACAAGCTTGCAGTCGGACAGATCTCGCAGGTCTTGCCCCCCTTGGCTGCTCTCGCAGCATCCAGGCCTTACGAAAACATCCAATTCGAAGATCCTGACATGGTATCTGCTCTCAGTCGGGATGCTTGGTTCAATCTCATTGCGCACGACTTTGCCCTCAACTCAAACTTTGCCAAGAAACACCAAAGAGAGCTACAGACCCTGGCGTGGTATACACCTTCTCTAATAGACAGAAACAAGGCGGACACCCAAGAGAGTGGTATTGATCTCAATACTGTGCTTCGTCGTGGTATGACTCCACAGCATGCCGTTCAGTTGAAGGCGCAGTTGATCGGTGCCTTGCCGAGATACGAGTCGGACATCAAGACACTCAACTATTCCGAGCTCACCTTCTTGAATGCTGCTCACTTGGTGGCTGTATTGCGTGCTCAATCTGGAGATTGTACAAGAACGCTCGAGTACTTCTTGGACCCAAAGTTCAAGAGCGGCCCTCTGAGCAATTGTCTGCTTGGTGTAGCTCTCAGCGCTGTAGATACCTATCTGGCGCTTACTATGGCTGCGCGTAGCCAAGTATTTGCAGCGGCTCAACTCGCACAACAACTTGCGAGATTGCTCGAGAGCTGTTGTCATCGTATTGACAAGGTTCAAGAGGTTGCTACACTTGCCGCTGACCGAATTATCGATCAAGTGCCTTCGGCCCTTTGCCAAAGAACGTCACTGTTTGCTCTTCTTGAACTGCTCAGCCTCATGTGGATCAGCTGCTTGGAGGCCGAGACCGATGAGTATGAATGCAAGTCTTTCTACCATTCCACAAAGGGAAATGTTTCTTTGCAACTTTCGGACAATTTCGCCCAAAGACAGACCACTCTGCGATCGCTCCAGCAGAAGTGTCGTCGATGGGTGATGAAAACTCTCGATCGTGCACCTTTGGACATGAAGGGCCTTTTGCAGACGTACCTTTCCGACTACGATGACGAGGAGGCCTACGGTCGCATCTCCATGGGCAGGTCTTTTGCTCTAGAAGTTGGGTCTCTCATTCCCGGAACCGACCAGAGGCTCGGCGCTATTGACCGTAGAATGGACCCGGGTATGAACACTGCATCCGACTTCGTCGCGCAATACACGACTCGCCAGGAGTATCGCTACCTTGATACCATGTCTGCTCAAGATGAAGAGTTCAACCATTCGCTACAGGCGGGTGTCGTCGGACTGGCGCGTCCTGCTTTGAGTAAACAAGCCCGTGAGATTTCAGCTACATTGAGGGACATGAACGGCAACCTTCGCGATCACCACAAGGTATCTCCCGAGGACCTCCGGTCCAGCCTCAGGCGTGCTGCTGCGATACTCTGCAAGGTCGATGTCGACCGCTATGGTCTCGCGCAGCAACTGGTGGGTATCCCCTTCACGGCGTTCAGCAAGCCGGCAATTAAACTCGGTGTATCCCTATGGATGGGAGTCATTAAAGAGAACCCGCAACTCGAGTCTAGGATTCTTGTGGAGATTGCTGCCGGCTGGGAAACCACAATCCAGAAGAAGCGAGGACTCTTCAGTCAGACGTTCAAGTAAGTCTACTCATTAGTCCGTATACGTGTAAGATGCTCACAAATTCTAGCCATCTCGACCCTTTTTACGTCAAGGAAGAATTTGCACCCTCGGACAAGAGTGCCATCACGAAGCGACAACAACAAGTTCACGATTTGATAGCTCCCCATTTCCGACTCATCCAGTTTCTCTCAAGCCATTTTAACGCCACCAGACTCAGCAATCCTCATACCGGACGCATCTTTTACCGTCTGATGCGTGTAACCCTTGCTGCGCTGAGACGCAGTGGCAGCCACCCGCTTGCCCGTGAGGTTCATTTCCACGTTGTCCTGTTGGCTCTACGAATCTTGACCTATGGTACTGGTTATGATGAAAAGGCTCGCTGGGAGCTCAAGGACCAGATCCTATCGGCTGGTTTAAGATGGTTCAGCTTCACACCGAGGTATGCATTGTCGAAACCGATTAGTGTTGCATCAATTGACAAGAGCAGGTGGTCGTTTGGTGGAAACAAGCTGCAAGTCAAGGCTGAAGTGCAGCTCATGTCGGATGTGATATCAGCCGTCCAGAGTACATCGTCCATGGGCACCAAGACCTTGCCAGTGATGCAGTCATTGCAGGCCAAGCAAGACTTGCTTCTCCACTTGCTACAGAACGAAATCACCAGACTGAGTGTATGGCTGTCGCCGCTTGGACAAGACGGTCAGCAGGGCAAGGCCAATGATGTGAGTCTTTTTTTCTGTATGTCACTCTGACATGACTAACATTCTAGGCCGTTATGACCGCTCTCATCAAGACGGCGTGGGCAGAAAATCCATCGCTTGCTGTGCAGCTCGCCTTCAGATTCCCCTCGCTCCAGATCCAGAGTCAGGTCAGGTCGTTGCTGGTCAACCATCCTGAAAAGGCGATAGATGAACCAGACGCTTTGCAGCTGCTGCTTGGCTCAAGCTTGCCACATGATGTGTCCTCCCAGTTGAAGGTGAATGCCACGATTTCATGCCATACGTACAGTTCTGACGAGTTTGCAGTATCTGCTGTACTGGGCTCCAGTGAACCCGATCACTGCGGTCACGTACTTCTTACCAGCATACGGTAACCATGCGTTCATCGTGCAATACGCGATGCGCGCTCTCGAGAGTCATTCGGTTGATGTGACATTCTTCTATGTGCCCCAGATTGTGCAAACGCTTCGATACGATGTGTTGGGTTATGTCGAACGCTACATCATCGAGACCGCCAAGTTTTCTGGACTCTTTGCTCACCAGATTATCTGGAACATGAAGGCCAATGCTTTCAAGGACGAAGATTCTACGATTGTAAGCTGTTTGTCCAAGTACATTTATACTCATGACTGACGATATTGTAGCCCGATCCTGTCAAACCAACGCTCGACAAGGTCATGGATGCGCTCATTTCCAGTTTCTCGGACGAGGACCGTGACTTTTACGAGCGTGAATTTGGGTTCTTTGCCGAAGTGACAGACATTTCAGGCAAGCTCAAGCCTTTCATCAAACGACCAAAGCCAGAGAAGAAGGCAAAGATTGAAGAGGAGCTGCGCAAGATCCAGGTCGATGTTGGCGTTTACCTTCCCAGTAACCCCGATGGTGTTGTTGTCGGCATTGATCGAAAGTCTGGAAAGCCTCTTCAAAGTCACGCCAAAGCTCCTTACATGGCGACTTTCCGCATCCGCAAGGAACGGAAAGATGATCTTGAGACTGTCGACGACCAGTTGGACCACATCGCCAAGGAAGGTGAAGCTCGCAAAGAAACGACTTATGAAGTGTGGCAGTCGGCCATTTTCAAGGTCGGTGACGACTGCCGTCAAGACGTGCTCGCACTGCAGATGATTGCAGCTTTCCGAGGCATCTTCAACAACGTCGGACTGGACGTCTACGTCTTTCCTTACCGGGTAACTGCCACGGCGCCCGGATGCGGTGTTATCGATGTCCTGCCAAACTCCATCTCACGCGACATGCTTGGTCGTGAAGCCGTCAATGGTCTCTACGAGTATTGGGTCTCAAAGTATGGTACCGAAGACTCACTCCGGTTCCAGCAAGCGCGCAGCAACTTTGTCAAGAGTATGGCTGCGTACTCGGTCATTTCTTATTTGCTGCAGTTCAAGGACCGACACAACGGCAACATCATGGTTGACGATGCCGGTCACATTCTTCACATCGATTTTGGTTTCATCTTCGACATTGCGCCAGGAGGTGTAAAGTTTGAGCGTGCGCCTTTCAAGCTGACTGGCGAGATGGTTGCAGTGATGGGTGGATCGACGCAGTCACAACCATTCAGGTGGTTCGAGGAACTCTGCGTCAAGGCCTTCCTGGCCGCCAGACAACATGCAGAGAAGCTGAGTCACTTGGTCATTGTCATGTTGGATTCCGGCCTGCCTTGCTTCAAGCCAGAGACCATCCAGCATTTCAAGGAAAGATTTGTGCTCGACAAGACGGAGCGTGAGGCTGCGGATTTCATGCGCTCGCTCGTTCGCTGGAGTGGAAAGAGTCACAGTACGGGTGTCTACGATCAGTTCCAGCTCCTCACGAACGGCATTCCCTATTAGTTCAGTCGTGTACGTAGCTTCTAGCTTGAATAGCAATTTAGCCGTTTAGTTCGTCAAAGATCAACAGGGGCTCTGAGGCCTTGTACGTGGCATCGGCAGATGGGAAGCAGTCGGCCAATGGGCTAATCCTTTGGAATAGATCGCACAAAATGGAGAAGAGTGATCTGTGGAAATGCCGTCTGATATCAGTGGATATTCGGAAAATGCTGTTCTCGAAGCTCGCCCACGATGAAGGGATGAGCCGACGGAGCAGAGTCCGTCGGCTTACAAGGCAAGACGGCGATCCTGTTTGGCGGATTGTGGGCCCGGATATCGTGCCTGAGGAGGCGCATCAAAGGGTGGCTTCATCGGGAAGGTTTTGCGAGAAGCGCTCTCCGGCAATCACGTTTCTCATGCAATTTGTTCAACTGTGGATGCCATTTGCCGCTGGAAAGTGACGACGACGTCAAGAATCGACTACAGGAGCGCAGCCCCGAACATCGGCCGCGCGAAGATCTGGAACGGTCCGTTCGGAGTCATTCGCCGTCGTCGCTTCGGCGCTTCTCAGCCCTACCTTTCTGCAAATCTTTGTTCCCCTGATTTTGTCTTTCATGGATCCGATCACAGTCCGGTGGCAGTTGGACAATCTATCGTGCTGGAGTGTCTCGCAGCAGTGGCGTAAGATGGGGGTCGCAGGACAACCAGTGTCAAGATTGGACAGAATGTGGTACTGATGGCATTTGTCTCGATCAGAGTACCTTTTCAATTTAGAGGGGGGAACCACCCCCAAGCACAACATTCTCGATTTAGTTCGGCTCCGCAATCTTGAGTTCAGCCGCAAGGGCAACGAGCTGAGCCTCAGTTGACGTCTGAACAGACGTTACATGCTTCTCTACATCATATCAAGGCCAATCGAGCCAGTTCCGTTTCAACGGACATCACTTGGCTGATGCAGCTCTGTCCCAAGACTGATGCGGAGCTCTCGCACCGGTTGGCCGTCCTTCGCGACGGATTGATCAGGACTAGACGCAGGTGGCTTTCTAAAGACTCTGCCCAATGCCGATAGCTCATGCATAACACCAAGAATTCACGGAAGAACCCAGGTCGTTCGAAACAGAGTTTCAGCCAATATGAGTAAGGCGAGTGGGGTCGAAGAGATTAGAACGCAACTGGGCTTCGCTGGTGCAGTCGTGGCAACCGATGCAGAGAGGCAACAGAACTGCCGTCGTGATGGCCTATTTCATTACTCCGAATAAGAATCGCAGCTAGATACGGGGCTAAGTCCGTCTAACACGCGCTAGAACGGTCATCCCGCGTTTCCTTGAGCGATTATGGATACCTCAAGAAAGCAACCGTGCTAGGGTCCCCAGTGCTATCCATACCACCCTTTTCCTGGGTACGCCCGGGCTTTCCTGTATTAAAGTATCTCGTACTGGCAAGACGAGATCCATGAATGGTCAGGCTTTCACCAAAGCTAGGTAAGTGTAGCCTACCAGAAGATTTGCCACTCTGCGCCTGGAAGCGTCTATCAGTTTAGACTGCGCGCGCAACGCTCCACATGCCTGTCCTTGCACACATGGCTAAGCGACAAGTGAATCACTCGTAGAATACCAATCTCACCTATGCAGGCTGTTCGGTGGCGGACTGGCGATTATGACATGGAATCTTCCCTATCTGTTTGTTCATAGTTAAAGATACAAATTTGTACGGACTGGCTCAGACCCGCGCCTTCCCAGTCACCTTTCCGATCACCGGCACCACCCAGAGTAATAGCACAACTGCTATAAAGCCACATCGTCACCAACGCTGGGTCTGCATGTATACCGGTCCTTGACAGTCAGAGCTTTTGTCCGGTGAGCCCAGTTTAGCGTGGCTGCTTGGATTGCACACCGCCCAAAACGCAAGCCAGTCTGTAAGTCCCTGATCTCCCTCCCTGGAGCCTCATCGCCATCATCTCCACCCTTCCCGAAGAGCCCTGGCCACGGTTTTCTGGTGTCTCATGGTCCGGGACGGAGAAGTTTACCGTCACGCACTCATGGCCATGCCAAAGTGGATTAACGATCTTTTCGGACAATCCCTCTCCACTTGTTCATTTGAACTAGCCGGCCCTGTCACACCAGCCATTTCCGTGCGCCGCGTGCTTGCTTCCTTCTTTCTTTCCTGACCTTCCTCTCGTCGGTCCCTTGGCACCTTTTTTCTTCCTGTTTGCAACCTTTCCTTTCTCGTCTCATCCAGTCTGGGCACGAGGCAATAAGGGTCTTGTGCTGTTTTCTCCTCTTCAACTATACCCAGTGGCTCGTTACCGTGCCCGTTCGGAAGCTTGCGTTAGCAGCACGCGGTTTCTCTTACCGTCCGCTTCACGAATGATTTTTTCATGAACCCTGTGAGCTAACAGTCTGCGCAATTAGTTGATACTTTACGTTTGCATCTCTTTCTCAGTTTTCCCACCAAGGTTCAGCCTCTGCGATGGGAGACGCACCGCCAGTTCATGGGGATTGGCAAGCTTCTGCTTACCCGGACCATGAACAGCGGGCGTACACGGAGCAGTCGCAGGGCAAACCCTTCACAGCTCCTGGTGAGCAACCCAGCGGAGGACCATTCTACTCACAGCTAGACGCCTTTCCACAGGCCTCTTCTCGTGCTCCTCATGTCAATCACTATGCTGGCTACCCGCCTCAGCATTCGATGCATCGACTTGACATGAGCTCCGTGGGAGCTGCATTGCCAGATGCTTCTTCCAACTCTGTGCCTGCTCGAGGCTACACAGCACAGACACCGCCCTTTGTTCATGGTATAACCATGCAACCACACAATACCATGAACTTTCGACCACAAGTACCCCAATATGGCTCGCACCCTTATCCGCCAAGCATGGCCATGCATGCGTCTATGCCACGTGTTCAGCCACATCAGCAAGCTTATCCTCCTCAGTTCTATGCTCCATACCCAACGTCGATTCCTCAGATGCCTTTGCCGCATCAAGGGCCACCACACCTTGCGGGATTCCCTACTCCTTACGGCAAGCCCGAAGCTGGTGCTCAACAAATGCTCTCTCAGGCATATGCAGGTATGATATTCTCTGGTCCCCTATTCCCGATCATGTCAGACGAGAGCATACGGCTCTCGCTGTCTGCAGTATGCAGGCTGCGCATATGACCTAGGTTTGAGTCGCTGACTTGTGTCACCAGGCCTGTCGGGGCGCGATCTCGTCGCCGAATCCACTCCTTCATATCCCAGAGGCCCTCCTAGGAAGCCTAGACAATCTGGACATGCCCTTTGGGTCGGCAACCTTCCCCCTGGTACTACAATCACCGCTCTCAAGGATCATTTCTCACGCGAAGCTACCAAGGATATTGAGAGTCTGTTTCTGATCTCCAAGAGCAACTGCGCATTCGTCAACTACCGCACCGAAGAAGCATGCACGGCTGCCATGGGCAGGTTCCACGACTCGCGCTTCCAAGGCATTCGCTTAGTGTGCAGACTACGACGAGGAACTCCTACTGTCTCGTCTCCCACTGCGCAAAACGACCAGTCTGAGCCTCACAGGAAAGATTCCAGAAACAAGACGCCTGTCGAAGAAGTTCCCAAAATGCCCTCAGGTCCCATTATCGTGACTAGTTCGGCCAGTCAATCACCCAAGAAAGCGAGCCCGATTGAGTCGCCCGAAGGCGTTGACGGAGTGAACGGCGTTGATGTGGTTGATGGAGTGAATGGACTTGATGGAGTGGATGGAGTGGACGGAACTGTCTCTCCTCCTACCCGTGTTCCCGAAAAGTACTTTGTTGTCAAGAGTCTAACTTTGCAAGACCTGGAGGCCAGTGTGCGCAATGGAGTATGGGCGACACAAGCCCACAACGAAGTTGCGCTGAACAAAGCTTACGAGGTAATGATGAATAAACATCCAGTATCACCATTCGCAAGCGACTGACACATGTCACAGACCGCGGACAATGTCTACCTCATCTTCTCGGCCAACAAATCCGGTGAATACTTCGGTTACGCTCGTATGGTTAGTCCGATTGCCGCAGAGGCTGTTCCCATTTCGCCCAAGCCGCGGACCGAGCACAAGGAAACCGACAACGGTCCAAAATCCATCCCTACCCCGGAAACCCAATGGGCTCCGGCCGGACGCATCGTGGACGACTCCGCGCGCGGGACCATCTTCTGGGAGGCCGATTCTCCAGAGCGTGAGGACGGCGTGGATGGACCCGGCGTGCAGCAGCCGCAGGAAGAGGAGGCAAGGTCGAAACAAGCACAGGAGTGGGGGAAACCGTTCGGGGTCGAATGGGTCTCGACGAACCGCCTCCCCTTCTACCGCACGCGCGGCCTGCGAAACCCTTGGAACGAGAACAGAGAGATCAAGATTGCGCGCGACGGAACGGAGATCGAGCCCAGCATTGGCCAGCGCCTGGTGCAGATGTTCCACCGACCAGCACCTCTACCACAAGGCTTGGTCTCTATGCCCCAGTCCATGTCGCCCATGACGGCGCAGTTTCCCATTTGAACCCCAAGGGCAATCGCGTAGAATCCTCTCTGGCGGTCGACGACAGGACCGCAAAAGCTTCCCGAATCGATGAAGGCGGCTGGCTTCCTGGAACACCATCTTCGGAGGCCGTGTTTCCTGGTCAATGGTTGAGCAAGTCTGCTTGACCAAGATTTTCCTGACCGATGGTGTTCATGTCGAACCGCCAAGTCACAACGACGGCATACATCTTGAGAAGTACATGGAGGATATCATCCTCAGGGCGGCGCATTTTACTTGCTGTTTTGTTTAGCGAAATTCTTTTGGAAAAGCATTCTGCCAAGTCCTATTGGTTTTCTTCCTTTGCAGCGAATAGAAAAGCCACCCTCGTTTAAGCGAACTCGGCGGTTTTGAGGTGCCAACAGTTTCTCCTCTGTATCTTTTCTGCATTCCTGCATTCACTGTATCACCTTTCCCGGGCATCATTTTTAATTTTCATGTACAGGAAGGAAAAAAACTGTACGGCACTCGCAATTGTATCTCTACCACTGCGAAGAAACGAAACTCCACAAACAGTTGAGACGCCATTTTCGGGGCACGCGCGATCAACTGTTCAGTCCTTGGTCTGCATGAATCAGTGTCTAGTCCGAAGCCAAGCGACAGACCTTGACATTCATGCACCTTTTCATGCTAGAGAATAGACGTTGTTGGAGTCCAAGGGCAATGTCATTTCGCATCAAGCTAAGCGTAAAGCTGCGTACATAGTAAAGCTCAGACATGGCAGAGTTCATCCTCATCGTGGTAACAGCAAGAGGGACGTCAGGAACTTGAAGAAACATGGCTCTGGGACAGCACACTCGGACCGCCCGTCGAAACCAAGATATGGGAATTGGGAATGCTGAAGCGAAAGCGATCTCGAAAAGCACAGATCACAAACGGTCTTTTGACCATGCGGCTGAAATTTTTCCTGCGGCTCAGCCAGGGTCTGACAAGCCCCTGACACTCACACAGCGCAGAGACACATCCTGTGAGGCTGGTTAGCGCGCGGGCGTTGGTTTGGGACCTAATTTTTTTTCCTTGCTCGTCCTTGCTCACCTTTTGCAAGAAGCAGTTGGCAACGAGGATTTAGGTAATCAATGACGAGGAGGCAGGCCGGGTGTTTCTCCGATATCAGTTTTTCACGCCGGGCGGAGGGGGGCCAGTGCTCGCGGCGGCGGCGGTGGTCGTCGCCGCTGCCATCTCGGCGCGAGACGCGAGGACGACTTGGAGCTCGCGCGACGTCGTGCGCATGGCCCTTTCCAGATCTTCCACGCACTTTGTGATGCGTTGTTCGATGCCGGCTTTGCGGGCAAGAAGGTCGCGAAGGGTGTCGAAGGCCGTCTCGTCGGGGTTAGGTTTGTCGCCGCTGCTGCCGGGTCTAGAAAGATTTGTGGCTTAGCAACACTCGCCTCGTTTGACCTCAGCACTTTTTTTCTCGACGACTAGAATGTTGCAGTCTCGGATATGCCGGATCTGGGGCACATTGGATGGGAATTGTGACATCAGGGTAATATAGAGTGCAGCGTGACAACAAAACGCCGTGATGAATGTGCATCGAGCCACAGAAAGTTGTTTGAGATATCAAAGCTCCTGCAGGGTACTTACTGCTCAGTTGGTGCACGGCGCTTCAGGGCGTGAATGCTCTTTTGCAGGTTCTTACGATTCTCACTGTGGTCTTTGCGGATTCTTGCACGCGCAGTGTCTTGACGGTTCTTGAGCTTAACATGGCACATGGTTTGTTAGCTGGACTGCGAACATATCGGGTGAGAGCACACAAGGCGACGTGCGAGAAGGATTGACATACGTTCAGAGTCATCTTCTTTTGTTTGTCCATAAAGACATGTTCATCTTGGTCGAGATCAGTGGTGGTTTCTGCCGCTCTGGCTGCTTTCTGTGACTTGGTTGGAGCCATGGTAGCGGGTACGAAAGGCGAGTGAATCAGACCGAGACCGGCAGAGGAGATTTCTTGTGCTTGTTCAAAGACACGACAGGCTCGATAAATACTTGTACACAGCCCAGTGCACTTCTCCGAGTAGTTCGAGCAGTGAGTTGGACGATGGTGATAGCAACTAGGGTGATTTGGCTAGGATGTACGGATGAGGAAGGAAGCAGATCCAGATGTGGGGGAACCTCGGAATCTTTTCCTCCGACGAGTCGAGTCGCGGAGAAAAATGTCGAGCGACTTGGATTCTGCTGGTCAACGACACGACAAGTCTGTCACTCTTCTAGACTGCCGCGTATCGTTCGAATCTAGCCACAATGGGTCTTGCCGGTCCCAAGAAGCGCACAAAGATCGCGCACGACCCTAACAACAACAACTGGGCCAAGGCGACAAATTCTTTCGGACACAAAATCCTCGCCTCGCAGGGTTGGAAACCCGGCGACACGCTCGGAGCGCGAGACGCCAACCACGCCGCTCACTACACCGCCGGCAGCAACTCGCACATTCGCGTTCTCCTGAAAGACGACAATCTCGGTCTGGGAGCAGCAAGAGGCGGCAACAATGCAGACACCTTCGGCCTGAGCCTGTACTCGGGTCTCCTGGGCAGGCTGAACGGAAAATCCGAAGCCGAGGTCGAGAAGCAGCAAACGGCACAAAGAGATGTGGAGCTGGCTCTCTACCAAGGAAGAAAATACGGCAACATCAACTTCATCAGCGCTGGTTTCTTGGTAGGCGACAAGATTGAGCTCAAATCGACCGTCATGCCCAACTTGAAGACTGCTACGAAGCAGACTGCGCCGCCCGCAGCGAGCAACAACCTCGACGCCTTTGCTTCCAGCAAGAAGCGAAAGAGATCAGAGCCCGAAACTGCCAAGGAAGCCTCTTCCGAGTCTGAGGCCGAGTCCTCTGATTCGTCCGACGACGAGGAAGTGGAAGAGTCTCGGAAGTCAAAGAAGAGCAAGGAGTCGAAGAAGGAAAAGAAGTCCAAGAAGTCTTCCTCGAAGGAGTCCAGCAGCGAAAGCACCGACGACTCCAAGTCCAAGGAAAGACGGAAGAAGGACAAGAAGCGCAAAGCTGCTGATGGAGCAAGCTCGGGAGACGAAAGCCGTGCGGAGAAAAAGGCCCGCAAGGCAGAACGACGGGCAAAGAAAGAGGAGAAGAGGAGGCGGAAGGAAGAAAAGAGAGCGAAGAAAGCCTCCAAGTCCGGCGCTGCCACTCCGTCGACCGGGACCTCGACTCCTGCAGAGCCTGGTCAAGCAGCTGTGCCTGCTCTGTACGGCAGACAGAATGTTCGTCAGCGTTACATTGCTCAGAAGCGCATGGCACATCTGGATCCGCAAGCGCTGAAAGAGGTACACTTCGTTCATTCATCGTGGCATGAATACAAGACTAACAACTGTCACAGATTTTCATGGTCAAGGCATAGAGGGATTCTGTCTTTGGTTCACTCGATCTATCAATTGCCTGTCCAGCATAGCATGGCTTATGTTCACTTGAAGCTTCTTGCAGCAAGGTCCAGACGGGAGCGTAGAAAAGCGTTCTATCTATTTTCAGGCGTGGCGAATCGGGAACATGGCGTTACTTGTGCGTTGCTTATACCTTCGATCATCACCACTAAATTCCATCCAAAACTATGTCGCTCTTTCCCAAACACTCAACACTTTCATGTGAATAACACACAATCGCCGCAATCGCCGGATTAGATTGTGGGGAAGGGGCGGGGAATGCCGCAGGCGATCCGACTTGCCTTCCTTCACGTGCTTCCTTTGAATTTTTGATTCTCAGACATCCAGAGGCAACTTGTAAAAATCCAGCAGTCAAATGGGATCGACACTGGATACCGGAGTATCTTCAGCGATACTCAAGCCATCAAATCAAAAACAGGATCCGCTCGCTGTGGGCCCCGAAGCGTTTTGGAAATTCTTCCAGGATTGCCGTAATGCGGTTCGAGATGAAGACGGCGGCCGACCACGCAAACGAGCCAGGATATGGACTTTGGATGATACTGCCTCGTCATCTGCTCCCGTCCCTGAGATTACCATTGCTCGTCTTGGTCTCCACCTTCGACCGAGTCAGGAAGCGTCCCAGAGCCAGGATACGACCAAGGACCACGACGCCACAATAGCATCGGACGAGCATCTTGAAGTTGGCCTCATTCAGTGTGAGACGATAGCCAATTCCCGACTACACCTCTCATTAGTCGGTCCGTCTACCTACAAGAAGAGTCCCTCGTTGACCTTCGAGACCACCCTATCTGCTTCTCCACACATGTTGGCTCTGCTTGCGCGCATAACATACTTGGAACGCCGATCGAGGCGCAGCGGCAAGAATGGAGTTTGCCAGTCCGCCTGCCGCCTGCATCGTTCTGCCGGCCCCACAGGATACACCTATACCCTTGAATGCGTCGTTACCTGGATTGACGGAGAGTCTGCTTTTGGAGCTGCGGCAGTTAAGAAGGAAGATTGGGAGACTTTGACTCAAATATACCCAGAACCAACAAATATGCATCAGCAGTCCTGGACGCCACAGGAGTTCTACGCCAGTGTTCATTCTCCGTCTCCCGATGCGCATATACCAGAGTCAGTCGAAAGGAAAGTACTGGAGACGGAGCTCTATCCATTTCAAAAGCGTGCCGTTGCATGGATGCTCGATAGCGAGACATCAAAGCCTCGACTCGCACAAAGTCGTTTGTCTTATTTGCCAGCCAAAGATGCCGACAACCAGCACTGTTTCGTCAGCCATCTAGAAGGCGTCATCTGCTCGGCCTCTCAGTTTGCTGCTTACGAAGAGCCCAAGGGTGGAATTCTGGCCGAAGAAATGGGTCTTGGAAAGACTTGCGAGCTGATAGCTCTGATGTGTTTGAACAAACGAAAGTGGTCAGACACAGAGATGGATATGCGGGAGGCGGATGCTCTCGTTCCATCTCGCGCAACTCTTATAGTCACTCCACCCACAATCTTACAACAGTGGAAAGATGAATTGGCTCGACATGCCCCGGGTCTTTCTGTTCTGCATTACAAGGGAATGCCGAACGCTACCTCATCGAAGAAGGGTACCAGCCCAACGCTTGAGGAGTTTGCGGAAAAAGACGTTGTAATCACGACGTATTCAGTGCTGGCGAAGGAGGTTCATTTCGCGGTCGACCCTCCAGAGCGTTCCTTGCGACATCGCGACCGAAAGCATACTCGTCCTCGTAGTCCTTTGGTTCAAACACACTGGTGGCGGGTTTGCTTAGACGAAGCACAAATGGTGGAGAGTGGAGTGAGTGCTGCCGCTCAAGTGGCCTCTCTTCTCCCGCGCGAGCACGCTTGGGCTGTCTCTGGAACCCCACTGAAAAAGGATGTGCAAGATCTCTTTGGTCTACTTATATTCCTTCGATATCCACCATTCAGCAGTTCCTCTGCTATCTGGACGAGACTGATACGCCAATACGGCGATCTATTTAAGCAGCTGTTTGGACGCATAGCGCTGCGTCATACTAAGGATCGGATACGACATGAGCTTCGATTGCCCCCTCAAAGAAGAGTCGTTCTGACCTTACCATTCACTCAGGTCGAAGAGCAGAACTACAGAACACTTTTCGAAACCATGTGTGAAGAATGCTCTTGCGCCCCAGACGGATCTCCACTGAGCGATGAGTGGGATCCAAACTCATCCTCCCTGCTCCAGAGTATGCGGTCCTGGCTGTGCCGACTACGACAAACTTGCTTGCATCCGCAAGTTGGTGGCAGAAACAGGAAAGCCCTCGGGCGTGGTCAAGGCCCTTTGCGTACAGTCTTTGAAGTTTTGGAGGTCATGATAGAGCAGAATGAGACCGCAGTCCGTACCGAGGCTCGACTCGCTATCAACAGCCTCCTCCTTCGTGGACACATCATCGGCAATGCAAAAGACGACGAACACAGAGCTGAAAAAGCGTTGATCATATACAAGACAGCTTTTAGAGAATGCGAGGCAATCGTCTCCGACTGTAGAGCAGACGTCGCTAGAGTGGGCGCCATTGAAGAAGACATTACCAGCTCACATGAAGATTCTGAAGACGAGAAGTCACAGGAACAGGCTTTCAAAGGCAGATACCGAGCAGCTCTACATTCAGCATTACAGCTTCAACATGCATGTGCCTTTTTCGTGGGTACTACGTACTTCCAAATCAAGTCCAACACTGCCATCACCGAACCAGACTCTGCCCGCTTCCGAGAATTGGAAGAACAAGAGACATTGTACTACGACACTGCCAAGCTTGTCCGTAAAGAACTTCTGAAGGAAAATGCTGCCAAAGCAGAGAAGCTTATGCGTACTATACAGCTGGGTAAAGATGAGGTTGTCCTCAAGCCGTCTCAGCTGACAACAATGGACACCCCTGGAGGCGTTGAGAATGTCAAGTTGGTGCACAGAGCTCGGGACCTTGCGAAGATATTCAACGCACAGACAAAACTCATCGATACATGGAAAGCAAAGCTCACAGAGTTATTGCTCAAGCCCCTGGTTGACAAGGACGAGGAAGGCGTCGAAACGACCGGTGATGAGTACGAAGACTCTACGAAGCAACAGGACACGTTGTATGCTTACATTGATGCACTTCGAGCCATTGTCGCTGACCGCTCGACTTGTATTACCGGACAAACTGCACCTCTGATCGACCATGAAATGAACGTATTGGCCCGGCAAGCTCAGGAAGGAGAGGGCCACGCTCCAGAGCTCATGCTTGAACTTTTGGAACAACGCAACAACCTGAAGCAGAAGTCGTATGATTTATTGTCTTTGAGGGGTCTAGTCCACCAGGCCCGTGGAATCGAAACCGCGCTTGAATGGGAGGGCAACCGACGTGCAGAAGCAGAGTCTCATATCATCAGGTCTCAAACGAAAGAACTATCTGCCATAACATCAGAAGAGACAAAGACACTGACGCGTCTGGAAAAGCTCAACGATCTCTTCCGATCCACGATGAACCAGCGCTTGGAGTTCTATCGTCAACTCCAATACATTTCAGACACCGTAGCACCTTACAAGGAAGACTGGGATGATACTTTGGACGAAACTGCTCTCAGCGCTGCCACGCGTCGACAGGAAACCCAGGCTAAATCACTCGCAGCTCTGAAGACAAAAAACCGTTTTTTGCTGCATTTGCGCGAGGAAAGTACTAGCTCGCAGGAAACGCAACGTATTTGTGTCATCTGTCAAAGTACGTTTGAGCAGGGCGTCCTCACAGTGTGCGGACACCAGTATTGTAAGGAGTGCATTACTCATTGGTGGAGTACACACCGCACTTGCCCGGTCTGCAAGCGTCACTTGACTCTTGCCGACTTTCATCAAATCACGTACAAGCCACAGGAGCTGCGAGCGCAGGAAGAACGGTCCGAGCCCTCTTCGCCGAGTCAAGGCTCAAGCAAGAGCGCAAGTCCACAGGCCACAACTCTCTACTCTGACATGAGTGACGAGACTCTTGCGCAAATCAAGTCGATTGACCTAAATGGCTCTTTTGGCACTAAAATTGACACTCTTGCTCGTCATGTTTTATGGATCCGTGAACATGACCCCGGTGCAAAGGCCATCGTCTTCAGTCAGTTCCGTGAGTTTCTCGATGTGCTCGGTACCGCATTTAAGAAATTCGGTATTGGTTTCTCGCGCATGGGAAAACCGAATGCCGTGGACCAATTCAAGCACGACGCGAGCATTGAATGTTTCCTTCTGGACGCAAAGACGGATTCGTCTGGTCTGAACCTCGTCAACGCGCAGTACGTGTTCCTGGCCGAACCACTCATCAACACGGCCATTGAACTCCAGGCCATCGCCCGCGTGCACCGTATCGGCCAGCAGCGACCCACTACGGTCTACATGTACTTGATCGGCGACACAGTCGAAGAGGCCATCTATGAAATCTCGGTCGCGAGACGCCTGGCACACATGCAGGGTACCAACAGAGAGCAGCGATCCAAATCAGCGACACCGGCGCTGGGGGAAGCCACCATCGATGCCGCAAATTCGCTCGAGTTGCAGCAAGCGCCCATCTCCAAACTGCTGGTGCAGGGTAAAGGTGGCGGCGAGCTTGTGCCCAATGACGACTTGTGGAGCTGCCTGTTCGGTCGCGCGGCAAAGAGCCAGGGGCAACCGGTCGTCTCGGCGCAGATGGAGGCAGAGGTTGCAAGGCATTTGCGTGGCGAGGCAGCGGAGCAGAGGCGGACCAACGCATAAGTCAAGAACGACATGATGGGGAGGAAACCGTGGAGCGTTTGTGCAGCATCCCCGATCGGCTTACTCCGGAAGCATGTTTATGTTGCAGAAAGATGGTCACTTATAATGATTCGGATAGTCTAATAGAGAAACAAATGCACATCATGACCACAGCCACCGAATGCTTTGGAGAAGTTGTGATGCCCTTGCAACGTGAATGTACCCGTCACCCTGGCCGAGTATCTAACAATCACCCCAGCGTGCAGATCACCCAGCCCGTACCCCTCATTTGACAGACACTGACCAAATCGAGCCGTGCAGGAGTGATTAGAAAAAATGAAAATTAAAATTTCTTCTCGGGGGGAAAAAAAAATCTGGTGATTATACACAGAGAAAAAAAAAAAAGAGGATTAAAGGCATCATCTCTGGGAGTTTTTTTGTTCATCAACATGGGTCACGTGAGAAGGGGGTAGAATGTGTAAACAGGACAGGTCAGGACAGGCATTTATGGCCCGTGAGGTATATGACCAGAGGGGGAAAAACAAAACATCAACTTGCGTGGCGTCTCCAATGCCCCTCCATGGTTTCGTGAATCAATCGAGACACGATCCTTCTGCCATCCACACCCGAGCACTGAGGGGTGACTCCACGTGTTTTCCGTCAGAAAGCACAAATGCCTTTGGGAATGTGCTTTGATGTCACGAGTGAGGTTTCGATGGAGGAGAATTTGCGGCTTTCCAATGCAAAGGGTTGGCGTAGTCTAATTGCGGCTTCGCTCCGGAACCAGTACCGACTTCGAGTTTCCTTTTGGGAGATGAACGTGTCCATCACGGCCTTGGAACAGAACCAGACGGACGAGGGAGGTGCGCACGTCTGGGAACGAGTAATACCGAATATCCAGAGAAGAGCGTCAACCTCTACAATGTCTTTGGTATCTTAATCATTCAGCACGACCCTGGATATACCGTGGAGTTTCAACAAAATAGGTGGAGCGTGGCTCGTGTAACCATCTATCTGCTTGGGCCAACGCTGGAGTCGGCCGAAGGGTTGTCGTTATCGCGCTCAACATGTTCGGTGGCGCGAAGAAGGGTAGAAAGCGAGGCCTTGGAATGGAGATCCGACATGACCGAGTCTTTCGGGGGCGAGGATGGCCGAGGATGGGCGGAGCTCTGAGATTTGGGAGAAGGGAAAAGAGAGCGAGTGGGGGTGCTTCGGCCAATGCCCCTGGGATCAATGGGCGGTAGAGTGGTATGTAGAGGCCAATTGAGGAGAGGTCTGTCGGTAGACTTGTGAGGGTTCAGAGAATCTATTTGGGTCAAGGAGGGTAGTGTGGTGTTTGGTGTCTTGGTATTCTGGGTCGAGGTAGTCCTTGGAGGCGCAGCTCGAGCATTTGAAGGAGTCTGGGCAGTAGTTGGTGACTGCGAGCCATCTTCAGACGGGTTAGGGAGACTGGCGGTTGTGGCATTAGTGCTCTGTCTGTGGAACAGAGTCGGTGGAAGGCCGGGCCGCCAGGTTGAATAGGACGAGGCAGAGCCGTCGTCCGACTGTGGGCGAGCAAGGGGAAAACGGCGGAAATTGTCCGCGTTGGGGGAGCTGTAGGTTGGCGACTGCTGAAGGCTTTCCGACGGCGAATCGGCCTGGTGCTGAGTGCCGGCATTCGACTGGCCATCAATGGTCGAGTCGTTGTTGGGTGAGGCGGCGTGACCGCGCGAGTGCTGGCTGCCAGCCGTTTGAAGCCTGGGTTTCTTGTGCTCTGCGCGGAACTTGATCAGCCATGGAACACGACATGGTCGGGCGCAGGACTGACCTTGAGCAGAATCCGAGTGCTTGGCCTTGAAGTCGGCCAGGTATGCCTGGTACTGCTCGTACTGCGGCGTCTTTTTGTAGTCCCTGAGCTCCCTGTAATATTTGTCCTTGAGCGCTTGGGCCTCGCGTTCGCATGGTTCCTTCTCTTCACCGGTCAGCTCCTGCCAGCGCTCTCCCACGAGCTTTGCGATTTCGGTAAACGTCAGCTCTTGCCCCTTGAGCTTGTCGCGTATTTCTGCGTGTCCGTCGTCAGTCTCTGTTCAATTGCGTCATGGCGCCGTCGTCACTAACGATTCGAGAAGATGACATATGCAGACGGCGGTCGTTCTGGCGCGAATTCGTCGGGCTGTGCATCGCCATGTCAGCATCAGTCTTGACAGCCAAAGCTCGTCAGATGTGATGGATACCTTGGGATGCCGCCTGTATTTCCGCTTCGACCTGGGTTGTGTCGCGTTGTTCTGACCATGCGTCTCTTGCTGTTGTGATGGTGGTTGCTGTGACTGCCGTGACTGCTGTGACTGCTGCGGTTGCTGTCCCTTGTTCTTCTTGTCTTCGTCACGGCCTGGGTCCTCGTACGGACCGAGTTGCGGATTTGATGGCAGCGAGCGTCTGTCTTCCGAGGCATTGAGTATCGCGCGCTGGAGTTTCTGTGGCTCATGTATCAATCCACTGGTCGGAGCATGCCAGCAATGTCACAAAAACGCACCCGCCGATGGCCAAGCTTGACCCCAAGAGTTTCCCTGTTTCCCGCATCCGTGTCAGCATCGCAATATCCGCCGTCCAGGGTCGGACATGTCACTCACAGATCGGACTCGGTTATGTCCATAAGCGTCTCCCACGAGTCGAAGCCTTCGTCGACAAAGACATCGTGATACCGCAACAGATCCAGTCGCTCCAGCACATCTTTGAGATTCGTCATATGCGCTCAATGCTCAGCAGCATGCGCTCGCTGCGAGAGACAAGGCTCCGCAGTCAAATATGCCACGAATGTCTCGTCATGCGCTAGCCTCTGGAAAGTCTCGCTTACGAGCAGCTATGAGGGCATGCCTGTGCAATGGAGAACGGCAAATGCAATGGCGCGGTCTGGCGATATCGATGGGCTGCGAACGCGAGAGGGCGTAATCGAAACCTTTACGCCGGGATTCCCAGCGATCGTTGACGCGCTGCGGACTCACTTCCGAGTCCAATCAACAAGCTCAGACACAACTGTAAGTTGGCACAGTGTCAGAGGTCAGGGCGCTGAAACTCCGCAGAACGGGTCAGGTTGCGTAATGGCTTCTGTTGCGCCGCCTCTCTTGCGGCTCCTTGCGTGTGTGGTTTGGCCGGGCGAAGGTGCTGTGGGTTCCGCTCTTTGTATCCAGTGTCCGCGCTCCAGAGATACCCCCCGATGCGTGGACAGAGGCAAGAAAACCCTGTCATATGTTCGCGGAGGCGGCCATACGCGCCGACGGATCATACTCCGGGCAAGGACGATCAAGCAATCTATTGATCAGGGCATGCACGCTGTGGGGTAGGTTAGGCAACGTTCTTTCCGAGACGTTTCTTCCAGCGACTGCTGCGATCGATGGCGCTCAACACGGAATCGAGTCCTGCAACACACCGCCATGCCCAGGTCGAGAACAACAAAGGAAAAGTCCTTGCAGAAAAGCCGTCGAAGATCATGGCATTCGTGAATCATGATGCCTTCGGAGCGAACCCTCCTTACACGATTGCCAAAAGAAGCCATAGTGGAACGCTTGACGTGCTTGGCCGCTTCTCGCCGCAACATGGTGATCTGAGAATCCGGTGCGCAGCGTTCGCATCGCCGAGTCGCTGTCGCGACCATCGATCGGAATCGCGACTTGGAAATGCGATTGCGGCCAGCATGTGGTGGCAACGCCATTCTACCCTACTTTTGCCCCTCTGTCCTGCTTTACGTGCCATGCACTCGTTTCAAAGAAAAAGCTGTTTTACGTACCAGAGCTACCTCTTTTTGCAAGAGGTCGACAATATTCAAGGGACATTTCACAACGTCCGAGTATGGAGCGATTAGCACCGCCGATACATCGAAGATGCTTCTGCAAATCCTACTACAAAGGATGAGTTGAGTTCGAGACGAGGCCGGCCATCGTGACCGTGACCGCGGCTCCGCCTGCAGTTCAAGTGGCTATTGCGAGCGCCTAAACGAATACATGACCGTTGCACCAGCCAGCCCTACGGCACAATCGTCGATCTTTATCACTTTTCGTCACGGGGCTTCCTCATCTGGCACGGAGTTTGAGCGGATTTAATTCTTGCCTCCGCACGGCATGGGAAACGAAACGCGAGACCTCCAATTGCTCTGGTGTTTACTTTTGCATGCTTCATTCCCATCATCCGATCCTATCGACGATACCTAGGAAGATGTTCCGACGCACCGTTGGCTACGTCGTCTTCGCCATCTCCTGCATACCCATTAATGTCATCATCTATTACTAGCGGTGCAGATGGCCCAGGTTCTGCATCTTCGTCTCGAGAGTTATCGGGCGGAAGTGGTGGTGCACTGGCGGCGAGTTCCAACTGTCGCCTCTGCAACTCGCTTTTGTCGTCCGTTGGTGGCAGATGGCTACTGCCAGCATTGGGCGCATTATAAGCGCCTGGCGTAGCAGGAAGACTCTGATACGCAGGATGCGATGACGGCTCAGAAGATTGTGATGGTCCCGAGCCGGCAGGAGCATGACTGTAGTATGAATCATCCGCAACCAAGATAGGAGCTGATGCCTGTTCTGCTCCCAACGAGGCCGATGGGCCAGGAGGCGGCTGACTAGGCACCAAGCGCGCCTCTGCCCTACGCAGTCGTTCTTTTTCAGAAAGAGCGCTCTCGTCCTCTACCGGAGGAGGTTCATAGTAGGCATGCTCGTAATACCCGTCATGAGGATATTCCCGATCCATATCCCATTGGTAGTCGCCTGTCCCATGGTCGTAGTTTGAGTCGTACCAGGAGTCAGAGGGGTTGTCGGGGTCATGATTGTAATCATAGGCATCTGGATGCTGATATGTCTCAAAGTCGCGGCTTGATACCGCCGAATGGCCTACCCGTTGTGGTTGATCATAATACGGTGTGTTGAAGAGTTGCTCAGGACTGCCATGCGGTGACGGCGGGGGTGGCGGCTCTACTGCTTTGGCCTTTCCTTTCCTCCGTCGAGTGTCGACTGTACCAACAACGACTTCGAAGGTGCAGGTCGCAACAGATTTGTCTCTACGGATGGGAGCAGTATCAAGAATGCCGGCCCCGTTCAGCATCAAAAATGGGCTGTCGTCTGGACTAGTGAAGTGGTGATTCTCTTTGGCATCGACAGCATGAGCGGAATTTGGAACGGGACCGCTGCCATGTTGAGACAGATATCTATCGTGTGTGAGCTTGCCCTGAATATCGAGAACGATCTCGATGTAGTATCGGAATGAGATCATGGCGCCAGGCACGGAGGTGATGGTAGGAAAGGCGGCATGGGGAACGCCTATCTTGGCGCTGATGTCTGCTGTCAAGGATGCGGGATCGACATAGAGAGGCACGAGGATCTGCGAGAGGTCTTTACGAAAAGTATGGCTCGAGCCGGCGCCGGACAAGGACAGGCCGCCAAGGCCAGTCAGAGACTTGGGGTAGTAGTCTTCGTATTTCTGCTTCTGGCCGTCGGTCATGGGGCCCAAAGGCAAGGCAGGGTGCATGTCAACGCGGGCCTGGCGATAGAGAGTGATGATGATGCCATTGATGCTCTTGATATGCTTGGTATGGTCGATGTGGATTTTGATGGGGAAGCTATCTCCGCGTAGACAGGCGCCCTTGAGAAGCTCGACGGTGGCAGTGATGGCCTTGTGCGGGCTGTCGCCAACGCTGCTACTGACGCGACTGTCGAAGCTGAACTCGCTGGCAGCGGGCGTGGCGGGCGTGGCGGGCTGCTGGGGTGTTTCTGTGGTGGGAGCGTTCTTGGTCGACGAGGGAGCCTTGGGTTTCGCCTTTCGCGAAACGGGTTCGAGGGTGATGGTGCGCGGCTTGGGCGGCAGCAGTGGAGCAATGTCGACGCGCTCGACCAGGTAGATCTTCTGGTCGTGCGTGACGATGGGGGCGATGGTGGTGGGGCGTGTCAGAGTGGCAGTGATCATGTAGGAGATGGTGCCGCGCTCGAAGTCGATGCTGCTCGGGAGGTCCATGTCTTCGGGGAACTGGGCCTCGAACTCGAAGCGGTACACGCCCTCGCCCAGCCGGCCGTCGCCGCACAGGACCGACTCGTCCTCGAAGAGCGAGGCAAATCCATTGCCAAAGTACTGTCCAGACTTCTTGCCGCGTCCCTGCGCGCGCCCGATGCGGTTGATGTTGCCGCGCAGCTGGTCCTGGGTGGCGCCGGGGGTGCGGTAGACCTGGGCAAAGCCGTGCAGGCAGACCGAGATGTGCGTGACTCTGACGGGCTTGACGACCTTGACGACGACGCAGCCCCGGACGCTCTCGCCGGGCGAGTACTGCTTGTGCGGATCGTGGGCCTTGATGTGGAAGTCGGCGATGCTGCGGCCCTTCTGCGAGAACAAGGGAGACGCGAATCGCGACAGCATGCGGCGACCGGCTGACGCGTGCGGCGACGACGGCGACGACGGCGATGACGAGCTCATGGTAGTGCGCTCACATAGAGCATGACGGCCAGCCAAAGACCAGAGTCCAAGGTGACAATCGGCGCATTGGGCTGCTCTCGCCCGAGCAGTTACTGGCAAGGTTGAGTCGCTGCGCCCATCATCCTGCGCGCGACTCCTAGCTACCAAAGCACACGCTGTCGCCCGCGCCAGCCTACCCTGCTTCCGCCCGCATATCGCCTGCTTTTCCTCGCCCTTATGGAGCCGCCTGTTGTCCTGTCCGGGACTGTTGTTTTCTGCGACAGGATCGACTCCCAATCGTCCTGCTATACGATGCCTTGAGGCACGAATGGCCATGGCCCTTCACGTAAGCCAAGTCTCTTTGAACGCATCCCCGCAAGAGCTCGCACAGACTGCTTGGAAGTTGGGATCCTTTCTGCGTCTCCATGCTTGCTGAAACGAACCCACTTTGCACTCCAAACATATATAAGTGAGACCACGTACTCTGTGCTGCTCTCTCCCGCCCTCTTGCGAACCGTATCCCTTTTACCAGCCGGCCGAGCGATTTTCTGCTTCTGCTGTATGTAACCCTCTGACTCGGCTCGAGTCATCCGGCATGTAAAGACAGCCGACCAACCACGCTCGGTTGATATTCCGAAGATCAAACAAGCTTTGATACACATCAATATGCCTTGGTCTGAAGCCACATCTCAAAATAGCGCCAGCCATCTTTTAGCGAGATTGTTTGTTTGTTCACGACATGTACAATACCTCATGGAAGAACTGTCCTCGGGCCCATCATGCTGATATGTCCAAGTGATGCAAGTCACTGCCTGGATTTAGTCGACAAAAGGAAGAGGAAGGAAAAACTACAAAACAAAAAAAAAACCGACGAGAAAGATCAACAAGAAACGGATCCGACAAAGATGAAACACTCCATGCGCCTTGCTAAATCCCTGCATTGCTTCTTTCGATTCTCAAACCTGACCATCCCAGCTCCAAACACGATCGGCGTCGACGTTCTTCCAGTGGCCACGAGACACCTTGTCAGCGCCCATCATGACCGCCATGAGTCGACAGGCGGCGCTTGAGCTGGCACAGACGACTGCATCGGCTTTGCTGGTGACTGCCAGATCCAAGAGGTAAGCTCGGCCGACCAACTCTCTCAGCTGAAGCACAGCCTTCTGCATCTCGTCACCCATGTCCTGGTTGGACGCAGAGGGGTGTCCCTTTCCGAGGGAAAAGAAAAGCGAGGCATAGAAACCTCCTTCCCAACCAGAGTTTTCGTCAACGTGCTTGACATAAGCCGAGCCAGGTGCGCGAATGGGCACTGCAGGCTCCAATGTCTTCTTGCTGGCAAGCACAATGCGCTCTTGCGGGCGGGAAACCGTAAGGTGCGAAGGAAGCGTGTTGAGAAGGTCTGGCGATGAGAGAATGTCCGGATCGTCTGAGGCGAGAAGCAGAGCGGTGGGTTCCGAGGAAGATTTGTTGGGCGAGAAAGATGCAAAAAGCCCACTGGCTGCGGAAGTATACCGCTCGTAAGGAAGATAATCGTTGCTGTACTGCAATTCGAAGGGATGAAGATCACCATGACGGATATGCATGCCGATCAGTGGTGTCTGGGATGCTGAAGCAGCAGCACGCGTGACCGTAAGCTTGTGCGCCAAAAAGGCCTTGTCTTCACCTTGGAGTTCAAACAGGTCCTTGTAGCCATGACGGACAAGGTCATAGATACGGCGGTTCCTCTTGAAACCGTGCTTGAGGGAGTTTTGATATTCAGCCTTGAAAGTCGGGCCGAATGTCCAGGGAAGAGTGGCAGCCGAAACGACCAGATGGCGAGCACTGTGAGGGCACGGGAGAACCTGATTAGCCGGCGGAGGCGCACAAGCTGGCTGGGGAGGTTGCTTGAAGTAGGTTGTGTAATGTCCATACGACCTGGATCAAGGTTAGCAGATGATGAAGTAGCCATCTGAACAGTATTTTCATACCAGTGGGAGTCATCGATGAAGAAATCGCGACCTTCCTTCTGAGCCAATCCATAACTTAGCCACAAAGCTAGAAGTGTATTGCCAAATCCAGCCTCGCTAGTCTCCATAACGAAAGTCAAACTGCGCTGGCATACAGGTAGGTCCGACTTGCTGGAATTTACGTGGCCTACAACGGAGATGTACTGCTGTCCTTCAGGCATAGTCGGTAGGAATCCAGAGTTTTGAGCTTCGTCGACAGGCATGAACGCCCTGTCGGGCGCGTAGTACGGGCGTTTCCAGAAGTGGTCTTTGCTTTTGCCCTGGATCCTTGAACGTCCACTCATGGCTTCGACGCTTTTACTGACACCCTCGCTGGCGGAACAGATTTGGCTGTACTCGTCGTGCTTGAGAGGAAACTCGTATGAGGGAGGAATCGAGATTGTCCACCTGGGCTTACCGTGCCGGTCCTGGAAGATCAAGGGAGTCGGGTGGTCCGGGATGGGCGCGCCGTTGATGAGGTCGACTTGTTTGTCAGAGTGGGCAAAGACAGCGTCGAATTGAACATCAGCCTCAAACAGAGGTGGAAGATAATAGCAGACCAGGACGATGGTCATCACAATCAATATGACCACGGTGCGCCATCTAGGGGTCTTCTGCCAGTCATCGAAGAAGCTGTGTTGATTCTCACGCGCATGTTTGAGCAGCGGCGACGGAAGAGGTGCGCTGTCCTCCCTGGGAGGAATCCACAGATATCTTCCTTTCTCTGCGCTGTCCTGAGATTGTTCGGCGACGACAGGGGAGGTGTGAGACGAAGCGGACGAAGCCGTCGATGAGATAGAGAGGTTGGTGTTCCTGCGGTCGCGCATACTGCCTGAGCGAGTGCCGAGTCGCATGAGCTGCTTATTGGGATGCTCGAATAGATGCCGGGCAAGGACGAAACAGTCCAGTCAGAGATGGATATCAGGGGCGGTGGTGTAAGCTAAGCTGACATATGTCGGTTGAGGTGCAGGTCCGGCTGTGCTCCAGCTTGTCCGGTCGTCGTGGTGTCACAGGTGTACCTCGGCCGCGCAGAGGACTTTTTGAGAAGCTGTGAGAGGAAAAAGAAAGGAAATAGATACCAGTTAAGAAGAGGAGAGCGATCAAAGGCAGTTAGAAGGACCGGCTTCTGACTGGATTTGTGAAGAGAAGGGCTTCCAGAGCCGCAATGGGTGCAGGTCGCAGAACGTTGCAAAGCTAGAAAGTTGGAGACTGGAAGAAAAAGAAGATCGTGAATGGGCACGACTCGGCAGGAAACAGAGGTGCTGCATGCACGTTGAACACATCCTGTCGGTCTGTGCGAATCCCAGCCAGGGCGGCGTGCGGTCGGATCTCACACAAACGATCCCTGTTTGCTTTGCATCTTGCTACACTTTACGAGACGAGCTCATCAAACTGCGAGCTTCGTATGGCCGTTTCTACGTTAAGGCTCGCTTCGACGGGCTGTCAAACCCGTTGTCACAACTGGAGGATGGCGAGCGTGTTTGATAAAGAGGTGGCTCGATACGTGAAACACCTTGGCGCTGGAAACCGACCCACTCTTTTCGTCCGGCCCGCAGCGTCTCGAACGGACAAACAAACTCAGCCACATCAAGTTACCTACAATACCCTGTCACCGATGCTCCGCAGGATATGTAGAGCATCTCGACAACCCCCGTTCCCTTCTCGCTGTCCGTCCGCGCACATAGGTTTACGTGCGTCTCTACGAATTGCTTGCCTGATCCAGAGGGCAGTGACTTGATCAGGAGGCAACATGACTCGATGTGGGCAGCCAAAATCGTTACCGTATGTCGTCAAGCCGCATCTGGCTCCAGCACACAGTGGAGTAGCGGAACGGGAAATGCTGTGCACATGGATCCGGATGCGAACACGACAGGCCAATCACGAATCTCAGATGCATCACAACGCATATGTAGGCTGCTTGAACAAACGTTGCCCAGCTGGATCACGTTGCCGAAGCATGCACTCGTGTCGGCCTTGAGATAGAAGGTTGGACGCGGTGCAGCAAGAAGACGGATGCACTCAGAGTAATGACTCCTGCCAGTCGCTGGCCGCTTGGGAGCACAAGTCTCTTTGTAGTAGAGTTTGCGACCGGTATGAGAACTAGCAGCCAGAATATTGTAGATCTCATCAATCTTATATTGCTCGTTCGTGTCTATTTAAAGGCCTTATCCACTTTCAGCATGTGCATCATTATGCAAGATAGGTCGATACATTCAGTCAGCGGCTAGGTAAAAAGGTTGAATAGGTTCAACTTTGTTAAGCAGATGTCTATCATTTACAGCAACAAGACATAACCCAGACAACAAACCTGCCAGCTCGAAAGGATAACCATCAGACGACGAGATGAATTCGAACGGACTGGCAGCTTTAGCCGACTCGGCTGGCAGCCGAATGATATGCCGATGTTCTACCGATTGGCTGTAGAGGCAAGCGAAGACGCTGCTGGCAAACAGTGTGCTGACGCTCACTGCATCGCTCTTCAATCGCGCAACCACGTTGACGACAACCTTGCACAGCTCCCTCGCGATCGCTGATACCCTGACGCGCCGCTGTATTTTGTCGCATAGCTCTTGTCTCTCCGACTGACGACGAACCGATTCTCCGCCGATCTCATTAAGCCTCGTGCACTCGCAAGAAGATCTGCCCTGACCATGGCCGACTACGCTTATGGAACGGGCGACGAGGAGCTCAACGAAATCAAGAAGCTTGAAGCCGACGTCCAAGCCAACCCCGATGACTTTGAGCTCTGGGAGAAGCTTGTTCGAGCTGCAGAAGGCCTGGAGGGCGGCCTGAACAGGAACTCGAGTCCACAAGCCATCTCGGCTGCCAGGAGCATCTACGACCGCTTCTTGGCCAAGTTCCCGCTATTCTTCGGATATTGGAAGAAGTATGCGGACCTTGAGTTCGCCATTGCTGGCACCGAAGCAGCGGAGATGGTAAGCATTTGTGTCAGGACATTCGATGATAATCGCTCATACGAGGGTAGATCTACGAACGCGGAGTGGCCAGCATCGGCATTTCTGTCGACCTGTGGGCCAACTACTGTGGCTTCAAGAGCGAGACAACCCATGACGAGGCCATCATTCGAGAGTAAGTGCAAAAAACACCCCCCTCCTGTTTGCATGACCTTCACCTAGACCGTATCCGTACGACCATGAAAAATCTCGCTTCATATGACACACAAGACTTCTTCGTCTTCTTGAAGACGGGTGAGAATCCCTCAGACCCTTTGAGTCATGCACTTCTCACGCACAGCGTTCAGAGTCTCGTCATTTTTCCAAACTCGCGCCTCGTTGCATTCTTCCCTCTTTGGTGTTGGGTGGTCAGGAAGTTCTCGATCACATCTGTCAGCCTTGCGAGGCCCATCAGACTCTATACCTTGTTTGGCCCCTTATCCTTCTGCCTCCCGTTCCTTGCCCACTACGCGACATGCATGGGCTAACGTGTATAGGTTGTTTGAGCGAGGCGCTACTTGTGTCGGCCTGGACTTTCTGGCGCATCCCTTTTGGGATAAATACGTCGAGTTCGAGGAGCGCATTGATGCCCAAGATAAGGTCTTCAGCATCCTTAGTCGCATCATCCACATTCCCATGCACCAGTATGCTCGTTACTTCGAAAAGTACCGTCAACTGGCTGCCTCACGTCCGGTGACCGAGTTGGCGCCCGAGTCTACCCTCACCCAGTTCACGGCCGAGCTTGACTCTACTTTGCAAGGAAAGAGCCAGGTGGAGGTGGATCGCGCCATGCGCACTCGCCTTGATGCCCATCACCTCGAGATCTTCCACAACACTCAGGCCGAGACGACTAAGCGCTGGACCTATGAACAAGAAATCAAGCGCCCTTACTTCCACGTGACCGAGCTCGACGAGGTTCAGCTCGAGAACTGGCAAAAGTATCTCGACTTCGAAGAGACCGAAGCCGATTACACCCGTACCTCCTTCTTGTATGAGCGCTGTCTCGTAACATGCGCTCACTACGACGAGTTCTGGCACAGGTACGTGCGTTGGATGTATGCTCAAGCAGGCAAGGAAGAAGAAGTTCGCAACATCTTCCAGCGCGCCAGCTGCATCTATACTCCCATCGCCAGACCAGCCATCCGTCTGCATTGGGCTCTGTTCGAGGAAGCCTGCGGCAGACCCACTGTAGCTTCTGCAATTTATGAAGGCATCCTTGTTGCTTTGCCTGGCAACCTCGAAGCCATCACCCGCCTGGCTAATCTTCAACGTCGTCAAGTCGGTTACGATGCTGCCGTTCAAGTCTACCAACAGTACATTGCGGATCCTGAATGCTCGAACGATGACAAAGGAGCTCTGGTTGCTGAAATGGCACGATTGGTCTGGAAGGCAAAGGGTGACGCCGAAGAAGGACGCGCATACATGTCCGGCCAGCAACAAAATTTCCTGGACAGTCCTTCTTTCTGGTCCGGCTACCTCAGCTTTGAAATTGATCAGCCCACCACATCGCAATCCGAAATCGAGCAGTCTGAACGTGTAAAGGCCGTCCACCACAATATTCGTCGCAAGAGCCGTCTCGATGCCGATGTTGTCAAGAGCCTTTCTCAGAAATACATGGTCTATCTCACTGAAAAGCAGAGCAAGCTTGCTGCCAAGGAGTATATGGAACTCGACCTCGAGGTCAATGGGCCCGCCTCTGTCATTCCCGTCATCAAGGCCAAGAACGTCAGCTCAAAGGCCAACGGAGGAGCGGCGAGGTGATTCCGGGCTGGCTTTCAACCAGCTTTCGCCAGGATATCACCCGCCATGTCTCAAATAGTGCCTTGCTGCGTAGATAACCACCCGAGTTTATAGCGATCAAAAGTCAATAATTCAACCAGGCTCTGTCATGAGCGAGCTTTTCCGTACTCGATGATCATCTTGGTGCCTGTCCAGTTTTGGGGGGCTGGGTTTTGAGTTTGCCATCAGCACGCGATAAGGTCTCATGTGGGGAACCGATCATGCAGGCACACCCATGGTCATTGCGTGGTCTACCACTTATCTCCATTATCTCGCAGAGTTGGCCGATAGGGGGACAGATCGGCAATATGACCAACTTTAAAGAAGCAAGTATCGGTCGACCAAGTCATTGTACGGCTCTTGCAATCAGGCAGGGACAAGCTGTGGACAAAGTGAATTACTCTATCTCCCTCACAGCCCCGCCTTCTGCCAGGTTAGCATTCTGTGAACCATATAAATGAGGCATGGCAGCCGGCGAGTGTCTCTCGCTTCTCTAATTTCTCCTTCACACTCTTCCCCGTTCTCGCGGTCACTCATCCTTTGCGGTCTGCTTGCCGGCGTAGTCACCGTTTGTGTGGTTACCATGTTGTTCTCTCCTTGGCTCGAGGCAGCCACCTGCCTACTTACTTTCCAGATATCAGGCGCCGTCGCGAACGTCATTAGACATGAAAACTCCCACGACGGATTTTCTGGGTATACGGGTCAGCATCCTGACGGCCATGGCTTGAACTTGTCGAAGCCGCATCATGGCTTGCACGGGGGCATCGCATCCGAGAGCGAAATCTGCAGCGGTATTGGTCGTGACCTGCTTCTAAAGGGTGGCACTGCCGCAGATGCCATGGTCGGGACCGTCTTTTGCGTGGGCGTCATCGGCATGTATCACTCTGGCATCGGCGGAGGAGGCTTCATGCTTGTACGAGGCTCCGATGGCGAGTACGAATTCATCGATTTCCGCGAGACGGCACCGGCGGCTGCGTTCCAGGACATGTACAAGAACAATATAGATGCGAGTCTGTATGGAGGATTGGCGAGGTGAGATCGAGATTTGTGCAGCTGCAATCCACACGGCAATACTGACATCCAGACAGTGGTGTCCCCGGCGAGGTTCGCGGACTGGCACACCTACACCAAAAGTACGGCAAGCTGGCGTGGAAAGACGTGATGCAAGGCGCGATCAAGACGGCACGCGACGGCTTCCCCGTGACCGCCGACTTGGTACGCTATATGGCATCTGCAACGGAAGGAGACTCTTCCAACTTTCTGATCGAAGACCCCAACTGGGCCATCGACTTTGCACCCAACGGCACATTACTGGGTCTCAACGACACCATCACTCGCAAGCGCTATGCCGCAACCCTAGAGACGATCGCCGAGCGTGGCCCTGATGCATTCTACGAGGGTCCAATGGCCGAAGCCATGATTGAGACTCTGCAGGCGGCCAACGGAACCATGACGATGGAAGACCTGAAGAACTATACAGTGGCTATCCGCGACCCCGTCGAGATCGACTACAGGGGTTACAAGCTGAAGAGCGTCAGCGCACCGGCATCTGGTGGCGTCGTGCTGGCCATCATGAAGACGCTCGAGGGCTACAACACCATGGGCGAAGAAGCCTTTTTGAACCTCAGCACCCACCGTCTGGACGAAGCCACGAGATTCGGCTACGGCATGCGTGCCGAGATGGGCGACCCGCTCTTCGTCAAGGGCATGGACGAGTACCAATCCGAGATACTGAACGCGACGACCGCAGGCGTCATCCGCAGCCGCATCTCGGACACGCACACGCTCAACACCTCGGCCTACGACCCCAAGAACCTCGAGATCCTGGACACGCCGGGCACGTCGCAGGTGGTGGCGGCCGACAGCTCGGGTCTCGCCATCTCGCTCACGACGACCATCAACATCCTCTTCGGCAGCCGCGTCATGGTGCCCTCGACGGGCGTAATCATGAACGACGAAATGAACGACTTCTCGGTGCCGGGCGCCAAGAACGCGTTCGGCCTCGAGCCCTCAGAGGCAAACTACATACGCCCCGGCAAGCGGCCCATGTCGTCCATCTCGTGCACGATTGCCGAAAACGCCGACGGCTCGCTCTACTTTGTCACGGGCTCGGCGGGCGGCAGCAGGATCATCACGGCGACGCTGCAGACGCTGTGGCATGTGCTGGACAGGAACATGACTGCCGCCGAGGCGTTGAGGCAGCCGCGGCTGCATGACCAGCTCTCGCCAAACGTCGTCAGCTTCGAGTATGCGTATGATAACCGTACCGTCGCGTTCATGGAGAGCTTGGGCCACAATACGACGTGGGTTGCTCCTGGGCAGAGTACGGCGCAGTGTCTGCGTGTGCTGGGCAATGACACGTTTGACGCGGCGAGTGAGCCCAGACAGCTGAACTCGGGAGCGTACGTGGTCTAGGGAAGGAGAAGAGAGAAACAGGTACATGGATAGAAAAAAAAAACCAAAGACACATTTACACGTACAGAGACAAGACTCGATGATGCTTGGATGTTTGTTCTTGAACGGTTGAGGATATATTACACGTCTATGAGGGCAGAGTAGAGAAACTAGATGAGCTTGATGCCTCGCTGAGTAAAGCCAAGCTTGACGTGCTCGTAAACCTCGTCGGGGGTCTGGACGGCCTGGACCTTGACGACGCGGCCGTCCTTGTCAAAGTACTCGACGACGGGCATGCTGGTCTCGACAAAGGTTCTGAAGCGCTTGCGGATGCTCTCCTCGTTGTCGTCGGCTCTGCCGCTGGTCTTGCCGCGGTTGAGCAGACGCTCCTCCATGACGTGCTCGGGGCACTCGAAGAACAAAGTGAAGACGCTCTTGCAGACCGACTTTTCGAACTGCACGGCCTGGTCCATCTTGCGCGGGAAGCCGTCGATGAGGAACTTGTTGATGCCGTCGTTCTTGATGGTGGCCTGCATGGCGTTCTCGAGCAGCTGGATGGTGACCTCCATGGGGACAATCTTGCCATCGCGAATGTACTCCTTGATCAGGTCGCCAAAGTCACTGCCCGGGCGGTCTTGCTCTTCGCGCAGCAGGTCGCCGGCAGACAGGTGCTTGAACTTGTAGTCGCGGACGATGTTGGCACATTGGGTGCCCTTGCCGGCACCGGGACCGCCGAGCACAAAGATGACAATGGCTTGGCCGTCGGCGTGGCCGGTGGGGAAAAGAGGCGTGTCGCGGGTCATGGCGGGGATGGTGGGGAGGTGGGTGGGAGGCATGGCTTAATGCTCGGAGTGGGTGTTTGAGTTGAAGGGCTTCTCGGGAGGAGGACGCTTGTCTCGGGGAGGCAGGACGTAGTGGGATCTGCCTGAGCCTTCTCTGGACTTGGAGAGCTTCCAGAAGAGAAAGGAGCCGGTGAAGAAGATGGCGACCAGGGGGAGGATGGGCAGAGGGTTGTTTGCGAGGGGACCGCGGCGGGGCGTGGGGACTTGGGGGCGGTTGTAATTGGCACCGACTTTGGTGGCTTTGGCGGCGGCGGGGTCGACGGACGGAGGGTGGTGGGAGAGACGGGCGAGGGACGAGGAGAAAGACCGGCGGGAGATGGCGGGCAGGGAGAGTCTTTGGACGAGGGAGCTCATGATTGCTGGCATTTCGGGGGAGACATTACGGGGGGCTCGCGGCTTCTGTTTCGGGAGCGCGGAGGGCAGCACAAGAAACCTCCGACCCTGTGCCGGCCAATCACGAAGCTCGAAAGCGGATGCCGTCATGCTGTGAGAGGAAAGTGCACTGTGGATAACCAACTTATTCGCGCCGCCTCTTTCTTGGACCCATCCCAGGACTGTCGCCGTCTTGCAAGACTCCGGCCATTATTTCATGAGCCTTCGTCGCCTCTCTCGCTCTCCTCTGTACTCGCTGTCCCTCACTACATCCTTCCATACGCGACACAGCCAACATGGCCGACGCAGCAGCCCCCGCTAAATCGCAAACCGATTCGTCCGCCAATCGCGGCAGGAACAACCGTGGCAGAGGCGGCAGAGGAGGAAACAGACAGCCCCGCGACGGTCAAGACGGCGAGCAGAGCAACAGACCTGCCGGCAGGAACAGAGGTCGTGGTGGCCGCAACACTACTGGAGGGACAGGAGGGGCACAAGCCGGCAAGCCCAGCGACCAGGCCACCACCGAACAACAGCTGCAGGCAAAAGGCAAGGCCCTTGCAATCCTGCCGCAAGCCGACGACGAACATGTCGAGGCCGAGGTGTGCTTCATCTGCGCATCGCCCGTCGTCCACCAGAGCGTCGCTCCCTGCAACCACCGCACCTGTCACATCTGCTCGCTGAGACTGCGTGCTCTCTACAAGACAAAGACCTGCGCCCACTGCCGAGTATGCCACTCCACTCCTCTCTCTCTCCAACCGCCGACTAACCGCCTGCCAGACAAGCGCCGAAGACGTCATCTTCACCGACGACGCCAACAAACGCTTCGAAGACTACAACCCCAACGACTTTGCCCACACCGATGACAACCTCGGCATCCGCTACGAAAGCCAGGAAATCTTTGAAGATACCGTCCTGCTGCTGCGCTACAACTGTCCCGAGCCGTCTTGCGACGCCGCCTGTTTAGGCTGGCCCGACCTGCATCGCCATGTCAAGAGTGTCCACCAAAAGCAAATGTGCGACCTCTGCACCCGCAACAAAAAAGTCTTTACCCACGAGCACGATCTCTTCACCCCCGCCGAGCTGCGCAGACACGAAAAGCACGGCGACGACGTCCCTGGTGCCGAGAACCAATCCGGCTTCAAGGGCCATCCGGAGTGCGGTTTCTGTCGCCAGCGATTCTACGGCGACGACGAGTTGTACGCTCATTGTCGTGACCGACACGAGCGTTGCCATTTGTGCGATCGCCGCGATGGTGGCAGGAAGCCTCAATATTATGTCGATTACAATGCGCTCGAGGTCCATTTTCGAAAGGACCATTTCATGTGCCCTGACCAGGAGTGTCTCGAGAAGAAGTTTGTCGTTTTCGATTCCGAGATGGACCTCAAGGCTCACCAGCTCGAGGCTCATCCTAACGGGCTGACCAAGGACGCACGTCGTGATGCCCGCCGAGTCGATATTTCCGGCTTTGACTACCGCGCTCCTCATCAGCAAGACCGTCCGCAGCGCAATAGGGAGCGTCGTGGAGGAGGTCGCGGTCGGGATCCCAATGCCGATCCGCTTCCTGTCTCGTCTGCGCAGCCAATGGGTAGAGCCGAATTGGCTTACCAGCGTCAAATGGCCATCCAGAGCGCTCAGTCCGTCTCGACTCGCAATTTTGGCGGTCAGTTGACTCAGCAGCCTGAAGCATATGCCGCGAGGCCTCCTCCCAATGCCCCTGAACCTACCACCGTCACTGCCCCTCGTCCTGCCCAAGACTTGTTCCCCTCCCTTGGTTCACTCAGTCTCCAACCATCATCGGCAACTCCCCGTTCTACTTCGCCCGATCGCTCTTTGGCAAATTTGACTCCCCAAGAGCAAGCGCGTCGTCTACGCCACAATGCCGTCACCGAACGTGCGTCTAACCTTCTGCGCAACGACCAAACCAAGTTGGCCGAGTTCCGCAACAAGATTTCTCTTTACCGTCAAGGCGCCATGACCGCCGACCGTCTCATTGACGCGTTCTTCTCTCTTTTCGACACCTCTTCAGCCGAGCTGGGCAAGCTTATCAAGGAGCTTGCCGACATTTTCGAGATTGCTACCAAGCGAGACCAACTTCTCAAGGCTTGGAACAACTGGAGATCTATTAATGAAGACTACCCCTCCTTGCCCAACGCCAGCGGTGGCCAGGCCGGACCTAGCACCACCGCCGCATCGGTTCTGGGCAGCGCAATGGGTTCCAGGCGTATCTTGAATCTGAAATCTAGCACGGCGCAGAGCTCACGTTCTGCAAACACTCGCTCATACGGTTCAGCTGTTGCACCAAGTTCGGGAGGAAATCTCTCCAGTGGCGGTGCTCTGTCTTTTCCTCCCTTGTCCGCATCCTCGAGATCAGCAGTTCCTGCCGGTCCTCCTGTCCGCGCTCCTCCGGCCCAAGCGACTTGGCTCAACTCTGCGCCCGCGAGCGCACGTCAAACCCCCCAAACCTCGCGCTCAGCAACGCCCAGCAACAGCAAGCCTCCCGCTCGGAGCGGAGACGCTTTCCCATCACTGCCCAAGGCTGCAAAGCCCACCAGCACAGTATTCAGTCCCGGCTACACTGGCGCGGGCGTTAGGCGCGTCAACTCGGCTGCGCCGTCGAGCAGTGCGTGGGCGGCCGGCAGTTCAAATGGCGGCGTGCAGAGTCCGCCTGTAGAGGAAGAACCCGAGTCCAAGGTTATCAGGAAGGGCAAGCAGGGTAAGAAGCAGGTCTTGTTCAACTGGGGTTAAAGGGCGTGGAAGGCATGTTTATTGGTTGGAATTGAGAGCGTTGGACTAGAAATGATTGGTGGTCCCCCCCCCCACAGTAGGGTTTTTGTTGAATTGAAAGTTCTTGGTAGACTTGTTATACATGAAGACTTTTGACACATCAACAAACGTCGGCAGAAACGCGAGCGAGCGAGCGAAGCATGGCTGCTCTGTGCGGCGTCTTTGATTGTACTTGGCACTGGAATGGACAGGAAAAAAGCAGTATCTTTCGAAGTAGAGACCCAAAGCATCTCAACCCAAGAAAAACCCCCTTCCCGTCACCTCCCTCTTCCCCCCCCCCCCCCCCCCCTCTCAGACCGTCAGTTCGTGGCTTGCCTTTTTTTTAACGTTCGATCTGACCTTTGAAGCATGTGAGTACATAAAAAGCCCATCCTCCTCGTCCGTGTTTCCTGGTCGGCCATCATGGCATGGCATGCATGCATCACCGTGCTCCTCGGGCATCAGTATCCTCCCTCGAGCCATCCGCGCGCCGGCCGGGTTCTCCCAGGATCACGGCTGCAGCGCGGAGGATTGCGCGTTCGAGACCTGCTACTTGGTCTTGCTCTTCTTGCTCATCGTTGCGACGCTGCTCTAGCTCTTCGAACTCGGGAAAGTCGCCAAAGTCGAGATTGCCGGCGTCGTTGATGGGGATATCGGCTGTTGCGTCAAAGGAGTGTTCGGGGATAAAGGCTTCTTCTTCTTCTTGGTTGGAGCTGTGGATGTTTTGCCAGAAGTCTTGGTCGTGGGGTTCGTTGAGTGGGTTGCCGGTGAAGAAGGGGTTTGGGATTGTGGGACCCCTGGCTTGGGTGTGCGTGCGAGTGGGATTGGCGTTGTGGGTTTCGTTGGCGTTGTTGGAGAAGGTGGTGCTGTTGGGGAAGGTGGTGCTGTTGGAGAAGGTGGTATTGTTGGGCGTGTGTGGCATGAAGAAGGCGTGGGGCATGCGAGGGGGTGCTGTGTAGGTGGGAGCGCCAAAGAAGGGGATGTGCTCGTCCACCTGCGTGTACTCGATGATTTGCTGTCCGAACCAGGTTCCTGTCATGTGGGTTGTGGTGGTGAGGACGCCGCTGTGTTGTGTTGGTGTGTGTTGTGATGCGTGCAGGGGGAAAGAGGGCACGTACGTGATATAATCCATCTCTTGCACGGTGGTGGAGACGACAACCATGAAGGCCGAAGTTGGATTGTTGTGGTCTGCCATTGGATCGACGGTATGGAGACTTTGGAGAGGCGTGGGAAGGGAGAAAAAGTTGACGGAAAAGGAAGGGGTTGATGTGTGCGGAATTGTCGTGTGTTGCGTCGTCGAGAGGCTAGTCGGGTTGTCCGCGGCGACCGCAAAATCATCGTCCGGGTTCTGATCACGGATAATCAAGTTTCCGACGGACGATTGGGGAGAGGATGTGTAGTGGTTCAAGGTGTTGTGTCTGTCTCTTTCCGAGACGGAGATGGCGTTGCAGGTTTTCGAGGTCGGTGACCCTGTCGGAGAAGACGTACAGCCAGGGAGGCACTCCAGGAAACCTTTTCCTCGGATTTCCCAATCTATCTATCAGTGGCTACATTTTGCCTGTGAGCTTGCTGCATGACTTGGTGTCGACAAGGTACAATGCCGTATATACAGGGCAAAGAGCCGTGGTCAAGTAGGATGACCAAGCGTCCAAGGGGCAGTTTCGATTAGAGAGAGACGGGGGATTGGAAGAGTTGAAGGTAGACTGAGAGAAACGTGGAGCCAAAAGAACGAAGTTCAATACTTGTGCTGGAACATATACTTGCTCTGACTACAACAACTGCTGGCTCTCGAATACCCAGGCCTGAGACAAATACACCATCGAGCCTTTGCTTACTGGCTTCGACATTACCTCGTAGACAAGAGGATAGAGTAAGACTCGGCTTGATCTTGACCGAATGATAATGAATGTTCAGTCATGGTCTCGTCTTGGAAGGATCGAGATGGCGAAGTTGAGCAGCTCGCGAAGAAGTTCACGAGCCGGCAAGGTACGTCGTCGGCACGTCGTCGGTGGGTGAGGGTGAGGCCTCCTTGGCGCTCGGCCGAGGCTCGTCTTCTCCGCAAAGCTTGTGCAGCTGCCACCAGAAATTTGTCTGACCAGCGACAAACCACCTGACACACATTTTCCCATTCGCCCTTCCAGTCGAAGAGACTGTAATACAAAGAGAAGGAAAAAGAGAAAGAAGACCGCAACCATGTCGCGCCCCGAGGACTTGCTACCGCCGGACCTCTTCTACAACGATGTCGAGAGTCGCAAATACACAACCAACAGCCGCATCAAGAACATCCAGGCCAGCATGACCAACCGCGCCCTCCAACTGCTCGATCTCCGTTCGCCCTCACTCATCCTCGATCTCGGCTGTGGCAGCGGCCTGTCGGGCGAGATCCTGTCCCAAGTCGAGCCCGACGAAGGCGGCCCGCACACCTGGATCGGCATGGACATTTCGGCCTCGATGTTGGGCCAGGCTCTGGACCGCGACGTCGACGGCGACTTGATGCTTGCCGACATTGGCCAGGGCGTGCCCTTCCGACCCGGCTCCTTCGACGCTGCCATCAGCATTTCCGCCATCCAGTGGCTCTGCAACGCCGAAACTTCCGACGTCACTCCCGAGGGCCGCTTGAAGCGCTTCTTCGACGGCCTGTACGCCGCTCTCCGCCGCGGTGGTCGCGCCGTCTGTCAGTTCTACCCCAAGAACAAGTTACAAAGAGACATGATCAGTGCTGCTGCTGTCAAGGCTGGCTTTGGTGCCGGTATCCTCGAGGACGACCCGGGCACCAAGAGCGAGAAGCTCTACCTTGTTCTCACCGTCGGTGGTGGTGACCTCGGCAAGGAGCAAGCGGCAAGCAGAGACATCACTGGTGTCGTGAACGGCATGACCGATGTCGACATCCAAGACGCCCGTCGTAAGAAGGACCAAAGGTCACGCATGGACAAGAGAAACGTCAAGGGAAGCAAGGGCTGGATCATGCGCAAGAAGGATCAAATGGAGAAACAAGGCAAGGTTGTCAAGGCCAATTCAAAGTACACTGGCAGGAGGAGAAAGATTGCGTTTTAGATGTGCCACACGCTTTGTTGGGTCTTTTCACGGAGTACACGGCGTCATGGCTAACGGATTCATTCTCTTTTCAAAGTCAGTCAGCAGACGAGATACCCAGGTGCGCTCAAGGGTTTGCACAAACATCTGATGCTCGAGACATCAGTTCTTTTCTTTAATGATTCCTCTCTTTGTCCACCAAAAGATGCACGCTTTGCTTCCGGCTTTGCTTGCCAACATCCTGTCTTGTCACTTTCATGATTACGCAAAATTGAATGCATGTTAGCATGCGGCAAGGGGGACAGAGAAGATACAGGTCCCTCGCACCTTCTCGCGTAACCTATCATCTGCGAAACACATCACACTATCGCGAGGCGTAGCGAACTGGCCTATTCTTGTGCAGAGCCTTTGAGGAGATACATATCTTGATGGATGGTTCACCAGCCCTGTGTCTTACCCTCCTTTGTCATTGATAGTCTGGATGGTCTGGATGGTGATGATCCTGAGTGCAAGTACAGCCCATGTCACGTTCGATGGCAATGCCATCTGTTCTCCATTGGTCTTGGAGTGACTTCGAGTCAAACAACAGGCAACTGTCGTGTTGACTGAAATCACTGCTCAGTCTCTCCGATCTCAAAGGGCCCCGGCCACACTGTCGAGACGCATATCGATCAACGATCACAGGAAACTGTCCACGGAAGGCTCTCAGTGGCCAATAAGAGCATTATCGCTACCAAATACCTCCTCACCTGTGCATGTGAGCAGTTGAGTCTATATGTAGCCCCTAATTCTGTGATTTTCCAACAATCACATATGGTCTGGTGGTCAACACTCCAGAATTCACCATTCGTTGCTAACCAACCATGATAGTCTTCTCCTGGTCCTTAACTAACAACGAGTTCGACTCTCAGCATCAGCAAAACATTACGCCGCAACTTTGGGAACACAGTGAAGAGAGAAAATCTGAAAGAGTGAAGGAAAGCTCAGAGGTGTAAGTCCTCAAACAACTTGACAACCAGTCAAGGGTCTCCAGTAGGGCAGCACCTACGAAACGGTGTCCGGACGATCACAGGGAGGCGGGAGGATCCACGGAGAAGAGGGCGAGAAGAAAGAGGTGAGCAAAACATCCAGACCAGTGATTTCTTTTTTTGCTGATTCTGGCAAAGTTTTGATCTTTCCACCATCTACCCCTCGCGCTTCCGACGACAAAGCTCACTGGGCTACTCAATTGAGTCTTGCCAGTCATTCTCAAAGACATTGCCAGAGTATACCACTGCTCTTGTCGCTGCTTCCATGAAAATCTCGATCGCTCTCTGTTTTACTAGTCTGCTTGTTTGCGTGGAAGCAGCGTTTGGGTTCTTCGGCCCAGCTTGCAGGTGAAGCAGCCGCTAGAATGTCCCTTGCGTCGAAAACAGACGACTTTTCTTTCACGGACTGCCCGAACTTTATCGCAAAGAAACTCCGACCTTTATCGCAGAAACTTCTACTCACGACCATGAAAACACACAACAAGCAGACGATGATTCCAGCAAACATGTCGGATACCATATATCCACCACCTCCCACGATGAATCCAGACTTTGCACATCTCAACCAATCTGTCAGCCATGGATGACCCTGCGTTCCTCTGGCTACAGGTTCAGCAGAACGCCCGATTCATAAGACCCTTTGCGCGGGTAGTCTCGGCCGTTACTCGCGACAGTCCTACTGATGAGCATCCAAACGGTGAGCTGTTCTACACATTCGTCGTTGTGGATTACGACCAGTATGGCAACGTGACCGAAACGCACAATGATCCTGAGTGGACCAATGAACCTCTCCTGGCACTGCAACAGTTGCATCACGAGCTGCTTGACTTTGTCAGCGAACGACTGATCTCAGGTGGATTCCGGACGTTGGCGCTGCAGAGGAGCGATGCGATGCCTTACTCTGGCGGAGACTCCAGTGTTGATTCTTGCGAAGATTCTGATGACTCTGCATCAGGTTCCGTGCCATCCCCCCCTGACGCTCCACAGTTGCAGAGACAGAATCAGCCTGAACCACTTGCACTGCGTCGTCTAGGCCCGGCGCATTATCCTAAACCCTCACCCAAGCTTGGCTCTGAACCCTGGACTGCCCGCTCAGGCACTGGATCTGGAGGCCTGCGTACTTCGCAGCTGCACAACGATGCCAATCCGAATGCTTCGTCGTGGCAAGAGCGAGGCAGATCAGACACGGCAGTGTGGACGCAACATGCCCAGAACGAAAGCTCTCAACCTCAGCCGCGCTCCACGGGCTTGGGCATGAGCATCACAGACGTGCTGCCCCAAGCCACTCAAGCTGCACCGAGCAACTTGCGCGAGTACAATGACCGAACTTCGTCGAGACAGCAGATGGGACCCCTCGAACAGGCCCTGCATGAGCATCTGAGCAATCGAAACGGCACCGAGATGGTCTATCGGGTGTCAGAGCCGGAGACTCACACGTACCCTGCACTTACGGGTATCCCCCCTCGACAAGTTTCCATCCAGCAAGCACAACGCGATGCCCAGAACTCAGCATCACAGCCCTCCACATCTGCCGCTCATCCACCCCCTTCCCAGCACAATCTACCTCTTCGATCCCATCCGCCACATCCCTCCGCGTCTGAGAATCTGCAGATTCGCCCTCATGGATCAGCCGCGCATCCAAACAGTGTCAACTACCACCCTGAAGGAACTCAGCATCAAGCCCCTCATTCCTACTCTGATCCCACGACTAGCTCCATCCTTGAAGTCGATCTGGATCGCATCACGCCTCAGATGCTTGCAGACGATCCCGCAGGAGCGCTCCTCAGGTCGAGTGAGCTCGCGTCGAAACTCCGTGAGCTGAGAGAACGGAAGCAACGTCAGGAGAGCGCGCTGAATGCCACCAACGCTGAGCAGCGACACGTCGAGCACTTGCACCGCGAGTCGCTCGAGCACACCGACAACGTCATGCGGGTCATAGGCGGCACCAACGTGCGACTCCGGACGCTGCCTGAGCGTGAGGCCGAGATATTGGCCCGCTCGACAGCAGTGGCATCGCACAGCACGGATGATTCTGCGGTATTGTACTCGAACACCCCTGAGCATCAACTTCGTACAGGCCCGTCGCTTTACGGCCGGGACTTCCAGCAGACGGCCACTCGGCCGGTCACTTCGCAGCAGCAGCGTCAATGGCCATTGCCATCAGACCAAGACAGCCCCCATATCCGTCAGGGATCCGGCGACTCCGACTCGACAGTCACACCCGCTCCTCGCATCGCCCGCCTCCGTCCATCTCGATACGCCAACGCCTCTACCTCCCCTCTGCCACCGGCACAGCCAACCTCGCCGGTGCCTCCCCGTGCGCCCACCCCGCCACCTAACCCATACCTGCCCCAGCACCTGCGAACCCAAGGTTCCACGGCCACGATGGTCCAGCAGCCCCAGGTGCACACCGACACCGACGTCCGCAGACGTCACTCGCCGTATCCCCCTGCTGCCAGCGACAACGCCATTGCCCGTGAAGAGATCCCCTTGCAGACTGCCGCCCAGCAGTCCCTGCAGAGCGTCCTGCACCGCGACGAGGACGACAGAGTAAGTGAGCCTCGACAGCAACTGCGGCCGTCTCGGAGATGGAAGTACTAACGTGACTCCGAACAGGCTCCGGAGGATGGCACGCTGAGGAGGGTGGCGCAGAGGGCCAGGAGGATCAGCAGGCACATCAGCGGCACGTTCGCCAACAGACGCAGGTCTTAGCTTTGATGTGGTGGTCGGAAGGCGGCATGCTGGTTGTGGATGAGATTGAACTGAGCATGAGCAGGAGACAGACGTGGTTTGAGGAGCCGGTTCTTCGTTGACACTTTTTGCTTTTGGCTGTCTGTGTCGGGAACGAAAGAGACTGGGTTGTGGTGGCTTCGGGTTTGGCAGAACGTGTGATTTTTGCAAAACTTTCTTTTGTCACCATCACATCGGGCAGCTTACAACATTCGGCAGTAGCTGGATTACCTGGACCAGGGTAAATTGATAGACAAGAAATTGTTGTTTTTCGTTCTCCACAGGAAGTTTCCCTCTTTTGAAGCCAAAGTGTGATTTCAAGCCATCGGTGAGTAGATCATCTAACGATAAAAAAGGGAACAAGAAAGAAAACGAAATCTCCAGTGACATTCTTCAAGACGTCACCCGCCTCGCCTATGTATATATATATACCCCACTCAGAACAACGATAACTCCGGCCAACACCATTGCTGCGTTTGTACGCTCAAAGAGAAAAGCACAAAAGATGTCAGGTGAGAAGAGAAAAATTCATCGGTCATACTGCCCATAAGAGAGCTTTTTCCTTTTTTTTTTTCTTTGCTGAAGTTTTCTTGGGATTTTCATTGCGTGTATTTTGCAGTGTCGGCAGCGTCAAAGGAAAAAGCGGCGCCTCTGGCCTGTCGCTCACTGCGAGGGCTCAGTGGCAAGGCAAAGAGCTCATCATCGTCGGCGGCCGAGTCATTCCTCGCCGCCACTGGTGGCATGGCAGAAGTCTTGAATTCGATAGGAGCTTCATTGACGGCAAAGGCATCCAATGAAGCCATGTTGCTGCCTGTCTGTTGCCTTTGCTGTGCGAGGATTGACTCTGGAGGTAGCTGGGGCGCCATTCTGCGTGGCTGTGGTGTGGTTGATCGTGGCTCTTGAGGTTGTTGCGCTGGCTTGGCAGCAAGACTGGCAGGGTCGGGAAGACCGTGCAAAGCGGCGAATGAATTGAAGTTGACGGCGACATCAGTTCCCTCAGGACTCAAAGGGTTTTGCTCACTGGAAGCAGGAGCAGTGTCGAGTTGCAATCCCTTGAGCTTCTCCAGAAGAGGACCACGGCCGGGGCTACGCGGACTGGTGGGGCTGGGCAGGCCAACGTTGAGTGTGTCGGACTTGTTTGCAGCGGCAATGTCAAGGCCATGGGGCTTCGTCCGAACACCAAAGTTTGATTCGATCCAGTCACGCTCTTGCATGGCCATAGACAAGGCAACACCCTCGGGATTGTGCTGCTCCTCGTGTTCAATCTCCTGCTTGAGCACCTGCAAGCGCTTCTTTGCCCAGACGGTATGCAGGACACCCTTCTTGCCCGCCTGACGTGCTGAGGCACCAAGTTCGGGCGAAAAGATGGCGGGCAGGGGGTGGGTGCGCCAGACTGCGGCCTTGTCGTGTCCGTCGGGCGACTGCAGGGTCAGCGTTACCGTTCCCGGAACGCGCTCGCCTGCCGACAGCAAGAAGTACAGACGATGCAGGCCTTCCCTCGAGCCGTCTGCCGTGTTGGCACCGAGCACGGCAGCTCTCTTGCCGTCCCATCCAACCGTCCAGTCACCAGGGAGGTGCTTGGTCTGGTCATCGTCCTCCCACTCAACCATCAAGACTTTTGTGCCATTCCTGCTGTCACTGCCGGACGGCTTCTCGAACTCGAAGCGGGCGAGAGCGTTGCCGGATGTCAGCGAGGGCGATTCGACGTCGTCATAGTCGGGGGTCAAGGGCGTGTGCATGCTACTGTTGGCAAAGAAGCCAGTCCCAGCGGCACATGTTTGCAATGGCGGCGGTGGTGGCGGCGGGCCCGACATGGTGGCAATGGGCAATGGAAAATGGACGGGCAAACAAAAAGATCGAGGTTGCAAAACCGAAGCCTTTGCGTGTCGCGTCGGTCTAGTGCGGCATGCAGGCTGAGATTAGGCGTGGTCTGGCTCCTGCAAAGCAGCTTCCGGGGCTGTTAGTCGAGCACTACTCTCTCTGTGTGGCAGCCGTGTCTGCTCGCGATGTGGAAGCTTGCTCAACCTATGGCCCGGCCCACGATGGATGATGTCGATGTCGATGTTGTTGCAGCTACCGTCAAGAACCCGGTCAGGTGTTTGCCATGACCGCGACGGCTAGATCGATATTGCAGCAGGGACTGCCAGTCCGGCACTCCGAGAAGACGACCATCTCACCTTCCTGCGCTATTGTGCAATGATCTGCAGCCGCCATGTCGCTTCCAGCTGAGCTAAATTTAGCTCTTCCGTCCGAGTACGGATACTCCGTACCGTAGGCTGTCGTTCCGACGTTTTTTGACAACTTTGTGCCCCTGCAATGCCGCTGCGAGCCTTTGTACGACGCATTTCTTGTTCGTCCGTCAAGTTGTCATGCAAAATTCACTTTCTCTCATTCTCTGTCTTTGGTCTCTTATTGAACTCATCATTGCCCGCCCAGGCTTTCATAGTGCCAAGCTCGCCTATTCTGCCTCTGTAAAGTAAATGACCTCCAAGTCCGCAACTCCGCCGTGTCCCGAGATCGAGGCTACATGTATGTATGTGAATGGGTATAAAACTGCCGTGTAGCCAGAAGAAGCAGAAGAAGAAGAAGAACGAAGTAAGAAAATGCATACGTCCGATCGAATTACCAATATTTGCGCCACCACAAGCGGCGACTGGGGTATATCATGAGTTCGTGAAACCCGCTCGTATGTACAAATAATAAAGGAGGAAAGCCACCAGACCAGGATGTGCACCAGGATCCATGTAGCCATCATGGCCGACACGAGGGTTCTCATATCAACAAGAAATCCCATCCTTTCTGCTGCATCACGTCCCGCCAGGAGACGTTCTGGTAGCTTCCCATTGATGCACCACTGTCGACCAATAGCCACACATCTTTAAAAAGCTCGCGGATGCGGCCGAAGGAGCCAAAGTTGGCGGCTTCTCCCAGGCGCGAGCATCTTTCCTCGAACATGCTGCGGAACGACGAAGTGGGCAAAGACACTGAGCCGACCACGAGTAGTGGCCAGATGAGTGAGCGGTCATGGCCTTCCGGTCCAGCCGGAATGTATTCCATGACGTTGCAGAATGCGTTGACCAGACTGGTCACGTTGTGATCATCTACTCTGAACCCCGGTACCAGAGAGCAGAGGTAGATGCGAGCAGCGTACATGAAAGCTGCAGTCACGTTGATGCTGAGTTGCTTTGGCTTGATGGCTCCGGTGCCAGAAAAAGCACTCTTGACAGCACCGGGTCCTGGCTCGCAGTAGCCGATGCTGTGTCCGAGGATCTTGACGTAGTCGCAGAGCACAAGGTCATCCATACCTTCAAGCCTGTGAGCTTCAAGGCACGCAATCTCAGAGATCAGGAACATGATGTTGTCGTCGCAACCCATGAGTTCCGACAAACCAGCGCTACCCTTGCCGATGTTCAGATCGCGATAGGTGTCGGCGAATCTCGGGTAACGGCCCAGCATGGTTGCTCCCAAGATGTCGACCCAAGCCGTCAATGCCATGTTCAAGGGAGGGCGTGAGAGATCTCCACACTGCATTGCTCCCACAACCGTACTCGGAAGCTCGAGACGGTCGACGAGATCGGCGGCTGCTTGGAAGTGCTGATGCCAAGGAATATCGGGGATCGAGTCTGTGGAACGGCCGACAGAGCATTGGAAGAAGATCATACCAAGAGTTGCCTCGAGGATTTGGGCGTGATTCTTGTCTTCGTTCAATGCACTGCAGAGCTCAGAAATTGCCGCATATCGATGTCGCAGGATGTGTTCGTCAATTTCTTCGGCAGGAATGTCCTCGGTGGACTTCTTGTGGAGTCCAGAAACACTCAGGCAACAATGAAGATAGCTCTTGTTGGTCTCGAGTGCTGGCAAGATGATGTCTGAGCGAGTGGAGCTGTGCTGATTGGCGTCCAGAATTGGGAAGATGAGTTTCGATACCTTCTGGATGAAGTGGTTGAGCAGAGGCTTGTCGATCTCGTCTACCTCAATGATCGTCTCATGGTTCGGCGTCGTCTTGCCATGGGGCAGTTCGAAAAAGTCGAAATTGACAGGCTCTTCGGTGAACGACTCCTGCTGCATCTCAAAGTAATCTTGTTGAACCCAGCTTTCTGGGGGGAAAGCATGGCAACTGGATCCCATCGGGGGCGGCTGGAAGGTGCTGAAGGTCGAGATGGTCGAATCTCTTCTTGTTGGAACGTCGTTGATGAAGATTTGTCGCTCAGTCTTGATATCGACTTCGTATGGAGAGAATAGTGGATACTGTGCGTGGGGCATCAATGACTCTGGCGGCGGAAGGGCAAAATAGCCCTCGGGAGAAACTTGAGTAAAGTTGCACTCCGGAGCAAATGGTGTGCAGACAGACGGTGTCCGCGATGACGGTTTCGAGTCCGAACATGTTTCCGTCTTGCAAAGACTGGGAGGTGGTGTGCTTGCGTCTTTGGTCTTCTTTGCTGTTTGAGTGACCTTGATCTTCTCCTTGACCAACTCCTTTTGTTCACTACGAGCAGCAGTATTGCTCCACCACATGGGACGCTTGTAAACACAAGTCACGCCCAAGTGATTGCATGCTTTGCAACCGGGCTTTCCTTCATCACACTTCTTTCGGCGCAGACGACAGGTATAACAGCCTAGAAATCCGGACTTAGAAACGGACGTGCGCAGGTTTGAAACGGCCACAGCAGCTTTAACTTACCTGTGCGAGAACGGCGATGCATTTTTGAGGCGTTTGACTTTGCATCTTTCGAGACAGCCATCTTGGTGGTGGTGGACTTGGGGTTTGCTGCGGCGACGGAGGACGACATCTTTGACCTATATGTACTGCAAAGTGCAAGGCAACCCAATCAAGAGATGATGGTAGATCGAGGGCTGGTAAGGGTCCAAGGGACTGGGAAAGAACTGTAGTGGCGCAAAGACGGGTGTTGATTAAACGATAGCGCAAAAGAAGCCTGGACCAGCCTGGCTAGCGGAGGAAGAGAGGGAAAAGGACCAAAAGAAAACAAAGCTGATTAAGTCGGCCTGCGATTGCTGGCTATGGCCAAGGGGAAGAGGAAACAAGTACCTTATATGCCCAATCCTGGAAGAATGTGACCAAATATCACCGCATCTATTCTTAGATCGCTCCAAAAAGAGGGTTAAGGGCATTTTTCCGCCATCAAGGCTAGTCATGCCATACGCAGAGCAGGATAAACTGCGATTGGTTATCTGCACTCGAGTGGCACGGGACCTACATGGGTGGACTCAATTGAGCATGGATCGGCTCACGCTATTCTTGTACGCCACAAAGAGCCATGATGATCCGAGAGGTGAAAGTGACATGGGAGCGCTGAGCCGCATGGTTGTACAAAATGCACATGCAATATGATTATCGACGGAAGAATTGATGGATATCCGGGATTGCTGACTAGATCTGGCATGTCCAATCGAAACCTGAAAACGATTCCCTGATAGCTTGTTCGTCCGTGGATTGATTCCAGTCAAATGACAAAGGCCGAGACATTTCGATAGGACAGGCTCAGTATCAATTTTGATTTTTGAATAAAGAAGCTTGGACTGAGTTCTCAGCTCAAGTCGCAGAGCTCCGGCTTGCTGCCCGCATCCACAAAAGATGTAGGAACTCGGAGTCAGTGCACCGGGGATCTTGGGCATTCGATTGCACGAAAGTGGAGACAGTCGTCAAGCCAGATCAGCGACGCATGCCATTGCATAGATGTCCCGGGTTCTGTGCCCAATGCCCCAAACGATGGAAGATGCGTTCAGAACGGTAGTACGATAGACTTGCTCGGTATCCGCACATTCAGTGGTTCGTACGAGCGTATGCTCTACCAGATGGCGGTGTATTGTGATACCATGTCGGCTGGGAGGAGCGCATGCGATCGGCCTCATGGCCATTGGAGGCCGCGTGACTCGCTTGGATGCTCCGTCTCTGCAGGCGTTGCCGACGTGTCGACGCGCTTGGCTGGCATTGCCGCATGGCGAAAGCGGAACGAATGGATGGGAATTGTTGACGGACGTGACGAAGATGTGCAGCTTGCAGGTCGACTGTGATTGATGCGCTGTAGCGCCGTTTCTCAGGGTCTCTAGCCAATCAGGTCGGCAACTTGGAACGCCTTGTGCACAGATGGGGGCTGGCTCGGGCCTCTCCGTTGAGTCGAACCCTGTTCCTGCAAGACGACACGGCATGTCGCTCACCTTTTCGTTCTGCAAAAGACAAGTTTTTCTGGACGAGTACCATGCAGGAACTGCAATCTTTGCTGTGAAAAATTCTAACAGCTCCATATGTGTGCAACCATCATTGGTACTGACTATCTAAATGCTCGGTTCAGTTGCAATATGGGTTCCTGGAACCAAATCTTGCAGGCGTGGAGTTTGCACATGGCGGCTGCAGGCTCAAGTCCGGCCATCAAGAACGGCCGTAAACATTCAGTACTCTACCGCGGCTCGCGCATTTGACCAATTCACCACTCAGCGTTCAACATCCCGGTTCGACGTCTTCATTGGTTTCCAACCATCAGAACTGGCTTTTACTATCAAGTCACGCGTGGTTTCCCCGTCAAAGGTTCGGCCATCACATTCTGCCTCTTTGAATATAGACATTTTGGCCGAGCAAATCGGTAGCGAGCTCTGCCAGCCAAACATGCCTACGAAAGTCGGATGCAATTCTGACCGAAAACATCGCCTTCTGGAGGCATGCCGCTTTGCGGGACGTCTCCGCCACTCAGTTCACCGCTCGTGTTGAGGCCGCACGAAATGTGTGCTGTCTCTTTTTCCCTTGCATTGTGACCATGTGCGACACTGACCAGGTTAATACGACAACGTGATCGCTGCAGTATTCGCTGGAGAGAAGCACGTTATGCATATTGACTATTGCTCTCCACGCGTCGTGGGGTACTACTGGCTTCGAGGTCCGGGGTCAGTTAGGTGATACAGCATATGTCTCATTTCGAGGCCGACGGTTCCGATATGCAGTCGAGAATCGACTCATCCCTTTTGGGTTCACCCAGCACTTGACCTCGATTTCGGAGCCAATCATCTTCTGCATGCTCCCGCATATGCGCCCTAATTTCCATCACGCCCACCACCACCACGACTGGCTGCAGGTGAAATGGCGCCCAATGGCCAACGTCAGTCTAAAACAAGTCTAGGACAGGTGTGTAATCTATCCATGCAGGCACAGCGAGACTGCTCCTCCAACCGCTCCAATCCCTTTAACGCCTGTCAATTCCGCGGCGATGGCTGGTCACACTCTCTGGATGCACACGGGTTGATACGGGGGGATGTGCCCTCCCATGCGCACAACGGCTATCTTTACAAAAGCCCTCGACATTTCTGTCGCGTACGGAAGGCCCGAATTCCAATCTCCGCCGTGATTCCGTGCAACGAGCCGTATGTTATAGAATATCTCACTGGCAACGGTGTTGACTGTCGTTCCATCTGGACTTTTGCTGTTCTTTCGGCTGTTCTCTTTGCCATCAACGTCATGGTAGGCAGATGCATTATCCCGGGTCTTAGATTTTAGCTGACCGGTCAAGCTGGCCATGACACACGCCGCCCACGTGGGTGTTCAAGACCCACAGTATCAGAGTCTCAGGACGCCTTTCTCAACTCCATCCAAGACAACTCGACCACTCTCAGAGGCGACTGAGATCTTCGACACAGATGTAGAAGACGATGAGAGTTTGTTCGAAGAGAACTCTCCTAAGCCTAGTTTCGACTCGGTAAGTGGTTTCTTCCAGACCTCTGTGCTTGACAATATACTGATAGAGTCACAGTTCGATAGCAGGAGACGAAGTCAAACTACCATTTCTTCTTACGAGGAAGCGTTGACACCTCGCTCTGATGTGAGATTCGAACGCAATGGACCATTCGAGGTCCGCGTCAAGCCTGTCGAGGGCCCGAAAGGTCCACATCTGTTCCGTGCCTCGCAGTCGTCGGCCGAGTTTGCATTCGATTTTGCTCTACAGATGTCTCCTCTTTTCCCAAAGACCATGGAATTGCCACCACAAACGCATGCCCCTTCGCCTCAAGAAATTGCATTCTCCCCACAAGATCTGTATGTCCCTGGTCTGGATGCAGTACTTCGGTCGCCTTCACCTTACAGTGTGGAACGGTGGACAACAAGCGATGTACTGAACTGGATGATCGAATCTGGACTACCTCACGAGGTTGTAGACAAGTTTGAGAAGCATGACATCAATGGAGCGATCTTGATGGAACTCGAATTCGAGAACCTCAAGGAGCTGGAGATTGAATCCTTTGGCAAACGGCATCAGTTGTGGAATGCGATCCAGAACCTGAGAGGTGGGGAGAGAGGTCCAAGCCCTGTACCGACCCCGTTCCAAGACATCTCTCGACCACCGACCAACATCAGGTCCAAGTCTGATGGCGATATTCCCCGAGACACGCTTCCTGCCGTGCTACTGGAGGAGGATATGACGCCGGTCAGTCCTGTCCGCCACAAAAAGCGTCGTGGTCGAAAAAACCGTCATCACGACGATGTGATTACTCCTGCAGAGTCTGTATCCATTGTCGCCATTGAACAGCTCATGCCAAAGCCTCACAATTGTGCCAAAGGAGAAAACTGCCCCAAATGGCGCAAGCAGCAAAGACTTTTCGCCCGCATGCGTGAACAGCAAGGCTGGCCCATCAGTCCCGACCATGGTGGTCAGATCTTGATCTCAGGCGACCCCGGCAATGCTTCTACCGCTTACAGGGTCTTGGAGAATGTTCATGTTGCACAAGATGCCCAACATCATCATCAAGACGATACTCGTCGACCTGTCTCGGAGAACATGCCGCCCTCGGTGGTCGCTTCTTCTGACCTGCTCGGACCTGGCCAGCTTCCTGCATTTGCACTCCACGAGAACATGCTCTCCCAACTCCAGATGAGAGACCCTCAGGAGAATGTCAAGCAGTTTCTCAACTTCCAGCATATGGGTCAACCACCAGTCGAAGCTCCACCAACGCCGCCGCTTGACGTGTCTCCCAACAAAGGCTTTGAGATGTTTCCCTCTATCCATCAACAGGCATACCCTTCATTACAACGACCCTGTCAGACTCAAGAGCCCCATGAGAATCTGAAGCACCTGCCCAAGCTGTCGATTCCTCGGTCTACAAGTGCCAACCCTTGGCTGGGAAAGCCAAACGTCTTCTCGCCCGCAGAAACTGTCATGTCACCCTTTCGCAGTGCAACAGCCTCGCCTGGTGCCGGCCACATCTACCGATATGGCACCCCAGCATCAGAGATGGACGTGCCTGTCACTGTAGTCCCCGTGGGCCCCATCTCTCGCGACACAAGCCAGTCAGTGCCTCCCAACATGCAGTACCGCGAGCACACCCGAGCAGAATGGCGCCGTCCCTCGAACCAATTGCCCGCCGTCGACGAAGACGCCGTCTTCTCGCCCGCGACAGCAATCCAGCGCTCGCCCAGCCGGCTCCACGTCGTCGACAAGGCCAAGCAAAAGGAGATGAAAAAGGCACACATGCAAGCCACCTACGGCAGCGACGTCTCGCACGCTGGCTACATGAAGAAGCGCAAGACCAAGCTGCTGCGCCACGAATGGCAAAACGCGCACTTCCGCCTGCACGGCACACAGCTCGCCATGCACGAGAACAACCGGCTGTCGGCCGCCATGCTCGAGAGCATCGACGTCGACGACTACAGCGTCGCGTGCGCCAGCCTGCCGTCCAACAACAAGATCACGGCGGCGCTCAAGAACCTCAAGCTCGGCGACAAGAAGAAGGACGCCGACTCTGCCGCCGCTTTCTCCTTCCAGCTCGTGCCCAGCGGCCATGACCGTGTCAAGCTGGCCCAGGGCAAGACGCACCACTTTGCCGTCACCAACAGCAACGAGCGCATTGATTGGATGAGGGAGCTCATGCTCGCCAAGGCGCTGAGGCAGAAGCAGAGCGGCTTCGAAGTCGAGCACAACGGCGAGAAGGCCTAGACGGAGGTGCAACGTGGAAGAGACGAAGCAAAAGACGGGAAAAAAAGGCGAGATTGTCACACTGATGCTTTTTTTTTTTTTTTTTTTTTGATACCCATGGAAGTATCTTTTCCTCTCAACAACCAAAAAAAAAAATCATTGCAACTAACGAACAGCATGACTAAACGATCCATCAGCATACCCATTGCCTTTGAAGAAGAAGAAGAAGAAAAAAGAGATTATCCATTCTTACCAAGGCATCTTGTTAGCAACATATAGCCATCTTTTTTTCCCGTAATAGTATCATGTAGTCGTCAATCCTAATGCGTATTCCATTACCCTGACTTGTGTCGTCAGCTGAACCGTGAATGTCGTGACCGCTTGCAAGGATAGCCGGTTTCCACAGGTTTCCTCTCGGTGGCAGCATGTTCGTGTAGACAGTTCTAGTTGTTGCTTTCGGTATCTCGCTCTTTGGATATCCGGGCCAATGCACAAAAAGCGGTCCGTGTATCTTGTCCGGCATATCAAAGCCAGGGTCGCACCACCAGCATGTAGTTGGCGCTCACGATCCTTCTACACGTCAACCTGGAGGCGATTAAACACGTCCAGTAATGTCGTCAATATAAATTAGACAATCCAGGTTGAAGGGTTGCTAGTTCACGCTGTAGGCGAGTGGCCATCTTCGTAAGTGGGACACAGTTCTCGGACTTGCACACGCATGACCTGAGCGAATTCTGAGAGTCACGGTGGGAAGAGGGTGGACCGAGTAATCAAGCACACGAAGCGCACCTAGATCACAGATATTTTTTTTCAAAATGGAATTCAGGATCTAGATTCTTGCTCAAGCCAAAGACTTGTCATATACATAGGCGTTTTTGGAAGACGAGCGGGTCTTCATGAAGAGAGCGCAGAGTCCGAGAATGACGGCCAAGGCACCGAGCTTTGCGACCCAGCCAAGACCGGCGTCAACAGCCTCGTCACCGTAACCGGCAGCCAGCTCCTCTTCCTTGTGGTGCGACAGAGGTTCGTCGCCCTTTTCGTTGACAGGGACATCAGCAGCAGGAACAGGCACGGGAGCCTTGGCCAATTCGTCGTCGTCGTCTTCCTTCAGGTCCGCCACCGGCTCAGCCGATCCGATGAGCTTTTCTAGAGACAGCAAGCATCAGCGGTCTCTGAGCGGCGAGATGGAAAAAGCAAGCTGATCCGGCCAGACGTACCGGCCAGGGCTGGATCAGAGCTCCGCTCTAATACCTTCTTCGGGGACCTCGAGCTCGCCGCTCTTGGCAATCTTGACGGGCTTCTGGGGCTTGTCGCTGGCGCCCTTGGGGACGTTCTGGATCTTGTCGACAATGTCCCAGCCCTCGAGGACCTCGCCGAAGACGACGTGGCGGCCGTCGAGCCAGGAGGTGATGGCGGTGGTGATGAAGAACTGGCTGCCGTTGGTGTCCTTGCCGGCGTTGGCCATGCCTGGGAAGCAGAGTCAGAGGGGTGGCTTGATTGGGTACGGGCAAGCCGGAGACGTACTCAGAAGACCCTTCTTGCTGTGCTTGAGCTTGAAGTTCTCGTCGGCAAACTTGTTGCCGTAGATGGACTTGCCGCCAGTGCCGTCGCCCTTGGTGAAGTCACCACCCTGGATCATGAAGTCCTTGATGACACGGTGGAAAGTGGAGCCCTCGTAGCCAAAGCCCTTCTCGCCAGTGGCAAGCGCCCTGATATTGTCAATGCATGTAGGATGTGGATAGCTTCAAGGGGCATGTACCTGAAGTTCTCGGCGGTCTGATGACACGTCAGCATGAGCTATGTGCAAGACAACTGAGGCAGGCATACCTTGGGGACAGTCTTGCCGTAGAGACCGAGGACGATGCGGCCGAGCTCCTCATCACCGTGGGTGACATCGAAGTAGACCTGGATGCGGATCAGCAAGTGGCAGCAGCGGGACGAGGACAGCAGCGAGGCAGACCTTGTGGGTGATCTTGGGGCCCTTGACAGCCTCGGAAGACTGGGCAAAGAAGACAAAGGTGAAGGTGAGGATCACCAGCAGGGAGACGACGAGTCTCTGGAAGCCGGCCATGTTGATTGAGGGATTCTCTGACAATAAATGGCAGGCAGGTTGTCGAGGGGGAATGAGGGGACAGAAGCAGCAGCAGCAGCAGCTTCAGCACGAGCAGGGGACGATGCGGAGAAGACGGAGCGGCAGCGGGACGACGGGGGTCTTGGCGGTCTTGGCACGTCGCTGCTCAGTTCGAGAAAGCTGATGGCCGACGCCGACGCCGACGCCGACAGCGACAGCGACAGCGACAGCGACAGCGACTGTCGACTTTGCGCCCGCCATCCTCACGACAACACCAACCCATCTGCCACCATGGTTGTGAGTAGCAATCTCCGCCCACCGCCCATCGCCCATCGCCCATCGCCCAGCCACAAGCACGTCTACTGACGCTCCCGCAGCTCGTCTTTGGCGTCAACTTTGCCGAAACGCGCCTCGTCAAGAGCGCCCTCGAGAGCTTCTACGGCGTTGGCCCTCAAATCTCGCAGCGCCTCATGGCCCGCCTGTCCATCCACAAGACGGCCAAGTTCAGCGCTCTCGGCCACCGCACCGTCAACGACATTTCGGCCGAACTCCAGAACATGACCATCGAGAACAATTTGAGGAGGAAGCTGCAAGACAACATCAAGCGTCTCAGAGACATGGGTTCCTACAGGGGAAGGCGCCACGCCATGAGTCTGCCTGTCCGCGGTCAACGCACCCGCACACAGGTCCGTACACAATTTCTTCGACGTCGGTCCAGCTCTGACAACCCGTGCAGATCAACACCGCCAGAAAGCTCAACAGAGTCGTCCGCAGAGGTTGATCTTGTCCCTTCCCATTTTACTGTACAACTATATTTTCACGGCATTGGGCGGCGTAGCGGCGGTCTGCGATACCAAAAATCTCTCAATTTCCTTGCAATCCAATCCTGTCCTTCTATATCCATGCAACCATGATCCACCAGCCTTCAAATCAAGAACGAGAGGAGTGTAAAATCAGCGCCATCTATCCAGATCATATCCTTGATCGGCCAGCGAGGGTATCATGCATAACGCCACCTATCCATGCATACAAATGAGAGCCGAGGCCCGTCCATGGGTCAAGGACATGAATGCGGCCAAGTCGTTTGTGAGTTCGTCCAAGTCATTCTCATCGACTTTGACCTGTCTCAACATCAGTCAAAAGACAGCGCCTTGCCCAGATTCACCATACACTTACTCAGATGCAAAAGTTGCTACACCGTCATGCATGTCAGGTCGATGCAGCATACAGTCAGGATCGCGTTGGGGTCTTTGCCCTCATTGCCCTTGGCCATGACAATGTTGTTCGGGTCTTTGCCATCGTTTCCGAGTCCAAGGCCCCTGGCGAGCACAATGTTGTTTGGGTCTTTGCCTTCGAGGCCCTTGGCCAGCACGCCAGCAGAGTAGATTGACAAGGTAGAGTAACGAAGCTGGTGAGCCATGAGGTTTCTTGCAAGTCAATGTCTTGGTTTGGTGTTTTGGATTCTGTGCCGCAGAGCCTGCTCTTCTTATAACCTCTTGAGCTTCAACGTACATGGCGAAGTTCGAGGCCGTGCTCTTACTTCAGTCATCAGGCAGCAGACCCTTTGGAACAGTGTCAAGACCACTAGGCCAGGGCCGCCAGGCCAAAACCACAGCATAACGAATGCTATTCGCTAAAAGCCAACATGACTTATAGTTAGAACATTGCGGTGTTGGTTTCTGGAAATGTCAATGCCTGGCCCCAGAGCGGGCCATAGCCTCCCAGTGGCCTCAGGGATGTGGCCCTTCCTTGTCTGCCTGATCGAAGGCATGAACACTTTCTCTTTTGGGAATGAGGTGAAAGGGGATGAAGGAAAGGAGAGCACCTATGTGACGAATGTTGCTGCGGGTAAGAGCGTAACAGATACAGTAAACTTCAAGTGCTGTACTGCTCTTGATTGACCCGTTGCCGATTGTTCCATCGAACCCGTCCTTGATGATAGAGGCGAAGCCGAATGTCTGCCTTAGACTGCTTAGCCATGACGTCGCGCCAACACGCGATGCTCGTAAACTTACTACACTTTGTGGAGAGCAACCCAGGCTTCCATGTTCTGATGAGAGCACATGGTCATCTACTGCAGCAACTTCTAGGCGTAAGAATGCTCCGCCCGCGTGTGGTGACTCGAAGCATCAGACCCTATCTGCTCCAAAGAGCTCGAGCACTGCCTGGACAGATGCCTCAGATCGCGGTCAACATTATGAGCAAGAGGTCTACTAGTGCCTGAATCAGCTTGATTCTTTTCCCCTTCACAGCCATTGATCCTCCTGTCTGGGCGTCCCTGACGAGTCAACTCCGAGACAGTCACGGCCGGACATGGGGCCAACTTGAAGGCCGATCGTTGATCTACTATTTTCCCTCTACAACACCACCTATACCCATCTTGAAACACTTTTCTCATATCCAAGAAAATGTTGCAACAACGCGTATCACATCAGTTCACTGGGAATCAACCACACTACTGAAACTCCCGAGATGACAAGATGTTGTCCCGCTGGCCGACCCGAGGTTGCGTCCCCACACCTTGCCCATGTTTGAACCAACATGACAGTCGCATCTCGCGTCGTCCTGGGATTACTCATACAGACAAGCCTTTTCCAGGATCATTGTGGCTAAGTTTGCGCCCTATTCCTTAGTCGAAGACTAGAATAAAAGATGGAGCGAAGTGTCCCCATACCAACGTGGTCTACCCGCTATCCATATTAACATGTGTTCTCCAAATAGGCACATGCCTTGCTTCTTATCTTCTGCCTTTCATCTACGGAGGTACTATGAGAGATGCCTAGATAATGATCTGCCTAGAATCGCTTGCTCATCCCGCACTAATAGCCGTACTGCTCGACCATTCGCCATGTATGGTATGTATCTGCAGTTGCGTCACCAATTTCTACAGACAAACCCCGTCCAACAGTTAAGCATCATGGAGATCTACTGTGACCCGATCGCTCCCAGATCCAGAGAATCTCAGCAGTCAAGCGACGAACTTCTGCAGAAGACTACCATTACACCGAGAAATACTCAGGGATAACCATAGTGGCTCTTCCGGTTGATTATAAAAGTGTGTGGCTCTTATCGGACAAAAAAGAAGCGCATAATCAGTTGCCTGCCTTCCTGACCGGTTCCTACGGACCACTGGTTTGAACGCTAACAACTCAGCTTGGTTCACCGGTAAAAACCTGAGGCATTGATGTCCAGCCGCTTGCATCATGCAAGTCGCATGCTCGATCCTGTACAACCACGTTTGCGAAGTCCTTCTGAATCCTTCTCAATCTACGTCCGCGATCGAAGATGCTCTTTACCACATGCCAGGGTGCAGCGATTGCAACACGCGCTCTACAAATCAGGTAGTTTAGGTCATTTCTATTGCTGGCACTATGGCTTATCATTGGCTTGCAACCGAAATTTGCTGCATATTACCTGCATATATCTACCGACCGGTTGGTGCGGGGCCATCAGCTGACTTCGTGCTTCCATCCATCACACCTGGACAATTTCAGCCTGGTCGACTCATCTCACATTCACAGCCACAATGGCATGTAGGACTTTGGTAAAACGGTCTTAGTCTATGCTGCTGTGCGGTACGGAACGCTCCCTAGTGTCTGCAATCCCAATCCTACTCAGACCTTGCACAGCCCTGTGCGCCCTTGATGGCTGCTCGGACTGGAGGTGATCAGTTCGGGTGCACAGTGATCGGAATGGAATCCTTTGCTTACGAGGCCAACAAAATGGAAGACCCGGACCTCGGGCCTGACCTACTCTCTGATCGGGCATTGTTTCGAGCTCTGGTCGAAGAAGCATTTGCAATACCAGAAGTCATGCAGCTGGAAGACGAGTTTAGCAGTCATGGCACCTCTTCGCCAGGTCCTGATACTCCACCGTCGTCTATGGGAGGGCAGGATCAAGCCTACAGTCCGGATGGAAGCTATGGCTCTCAAGCGTTTGCGGAAGGAGCGTTCATGACAGATATGCTTGCCGGAATAGGAGGCTCCACCGTCATGAGGCTAGAAAGAAGCGGCTTTGATGACTTCAATCAAGCCGAGGAATCCTTCCAAGATTCTCTTCTTGACGTGTCGTCACCTTTGCAAAGACACCCTTTACAGTATCCACAAGTCCCGTCACCAGCCTATGCTTTTGGAACCCGCGTGGGACCCTCACAGTCCGGTGCTCTTCACACAACCCCCTATACACTGTCCTGCTCAGCAGCTGGCCTGTTTACTGGCCCGATGACTGCCTGGAATCCCATGGATCAAGCTCCGTTTGGTCAGGAAAACCAAAATTCCATCATGAGTACGATTCCGATTGCAATGCCTCGTACTCCGGATGCACAGGCCGGCCACGACCGAGGCTTTGTCGGCGTCGATGCGTCGATGGCTCAAAGGCCCCTACAACCTGGCAACATAGCTGCCATGTATCCAGGAGCATCCTCTCGGGAAGACAGTGGATATCAACCAGTCGACAACACACCCAGAGGAAGCGGCTTCGGGTTGATGAATTCCACCAACAGCGCTCAGACGCTTCCAGTTTGTCAGAGACAAGGTATCCCTGGAGGGCAGTATGTCACGGCTTACGAAGCCCAAGAACCCACTGCTACGAACTGCGAGCCAGTTGCGCCGAGCGTTACCATGAACAGTGCACGTCGTTCCAACGCCAAATTGCCCAGGAGGAATGAGCCTGTTCAGAAACACAAAAGCAAAGGCGTCGAGCGTTCGCGGTTGCATGTACGTAGTGGCAGCAGCAGCAGCAAGCAACTAGAAGTCGACAAGCGTGCTCACACACCATCGTCCGCACGGTCCTTGGCAGCCTATGGACCCGCGTCTCCAGCAAAGTCTACGGCGTCCAGCTCGAAGCCTCTGAACAAAGGAGGACGAAGCGGAGGCCTCGAAGCCGACAAGCGTGCACACGCCAATCAGATGCGGAAGGTTGGTGCGTGCTGGATTTGTGCCTTTCAGAGAGACCAATGCGATGCGGGACGTCCGTGTAATAGGTGTCTGGAACGGAGCGTGAGAGGATCTGAGCATCTCCTGCCTTGTACACGCATTCACCTACAAGAGCTAGTCGTGAGGTTCCTGCCTGGCTTCATGAACACACAACGTCGCCGTGCGGAGACGGTGTCTTTTGTGGAGAGAAACCTGGTCTATTGGAGGTGTGACGATCCGATCCCGGTCTATCTGACAAGCCACGGTCTAGGATACTTTGCGTGGGACTTGCACGAGTTTGAGCCAACATCTCAGGATGTCCTATTCCAAAAGAGGTACATCTTGGGACTCGATGGAACATACGAAGAAAGGGAGAAACGATCACCACCGCTTGCTCTCAAAGAAGTCAACCCGGGCCAAATCCACAAGCTTGAAGACTATGTGGATAGCATCATTGACCAGTATCTTGCGGACTTTCAGGTCGAGGCATACAAAGAAGAAGAAGAGCCATGCGCCGTGTTCCAGACTGAGCTGCTGAGGGCGCTGTGTGAGTTGTACAACAGTCTGCCTGCGGAAAAAGATGTAGGGATACATAACATCCTGGCCAGTCAAGCAACTGACACGAAATAGGACAAGAATCTGAAAGGGGACCTACGCCAGGTGTTGAGGATGTTGGTACTTACCTACATCATGGAACACGCCATCACCATATTCTCGGCCTACCAAGACACAGCCATCAGCATGATGCAACGCTACAACGACCCGAGGGCGTATGGGGAGTGGACGGCCCCTTGCATGGCCAGCCGGCAACTCAAATACTGTTTCTCGGAGATCCAAACACAGCAATACATCAAGAGTCTCAACCGCCTCCACCAGATCCTGCGGGGGGCAAGGGACAAGAACAAGCTGTGGATGTCATCGTTTGTGTTGATGCTCGGCATTGCTTTCATGCTGGAGCAATGCCAGCACTTGCTGTGGCTCAAGGCCGACCAGAAAGCGGCTGTGCGCGAGGCCACTCCCTTGGATGCAGTAAAGGGAGCTCAGGAACAGTGTGCCGACATTGACAGTGGATTCAACTTCCTGTGCAAGCTGTACCACTGCAAGTACCGTGGCAAGCACCGACAAAAGGTGCGATACGAGGAATGGAGGCATCGAACTTCCAATGCCGCCGAGGCAGAGTTTGCAAACAAGATTTACGATCTCGTCGACAGGAGTGGTGAGTGCAAGGTGTGACTGTTTCAGTGAGGGGGCTCTTGCTGACCTTTTTGGAGCTGGTTATCTTCTCTACCGCAAAGACTTGAAGGTCTCGGGCTGGCAGGAAAACACGTACTCTTCCCGCTTGCTCGCCCGATTCTTGGTGGATTTGATGGGGATTGATCGGTCGTCGCCTTGAGAACAGCAAGGGCGCGAGACTGTCAGAGACACGGATGGGTAACGAATCACTTTACGACCACGACACGACACGACACTACACTTGATGAGGTATGGATGACAAGAAACACGGCATGATTGGACAAGGAGAGCGAAAAAGGGACCTTTCGTTTCTTCAACAGTGACAGTGGCGACAGTAGTAATATCAAAAAGAAAAATGTTTGTCTATTGAATAGTCCTCGAGCCGCACTGAGCAGGCAAAACACGAGGGTGGAGAAGACAGGGCGCTGCTTATTTCGCCGTATGGAGTTGATCTCCCACTCAAAATAAGTTAGCATGACCGACACTGAAGAGCCGTCACGCAGGCATTTTGTGGTTGTTGTTGTGTCTGTTCGTCTCTTTTGCAGAGAGAGTATTCCCGTTCCAAGCTCTTTTCCGTGCCCCCCCCGCTGGGAGTTGGCCGTCAAGGGCGCACAACTGTCCTGTCGCCGTGCTCATCTCTTGAGCGCAAGGTGGAGCGAGGACGTGGTGCGAGGCACAGGGCTCCCGGAGAACGATCAACAGATGCGTCGTTCCGACATTGTGTCGCGGACTGCGGAATGTCGATGCACAGCAGGAAAAGGAAGAAAGCCAACAAGCCCCGTGTCGAACAAAAGCCGAAACTTTTCTCTCCTCGGCTAATCACCACAACAGTTGGCCAGCTCTAGTCCCTCCCACATCACAACTTATGACCACTCATGCCCCACTGACAACGGCAGTTTCAAAACGGCAACCGCGGCCGCGGCTTCTTCTCTCTTCTCTCAACACACACACACACATATACATGAGAGCGGATTTAATCAACCTTTGGATTTTCCGGTATTACCTACGGAGCAAGGGTCATATTGCCGCACGAGAGTTACACCGAGGGGCTTTTTAGGCTTCTGCGTCCTCCGAATCCTACTGTGGTTCTTTTGGCGCTGCGAGTCACCTGCGCTTCCTTACATGTCTTGTCTTTTTTTTTGATGCTGTGTATGCTGTTTTCGGTGCCGTGGTTGTGGGGGTTGTGTATGTACGGTAGGACTATGCTGCCGGTGCTCTGTAGACTGTATCGTCTGCGCAAGAGCATCAGGCATGTCTGCAGTGTTTTGGACGCTGTACACGGGAAATGCTCGCTGAGAGATCCTATGACGACTGCTTGTTCAATTTCTCGTCGACTATCCTGGCAACCATCTTCTCAAGCACAGCAGCATCGCCGCCGGTCTTGCCCTCAAAGTAACCGGCCACGCTCTTCTCGACGTACTTGCCGACAATGTCGACCTCGACGTTGACGCTCTCGCCCTGCTGCTTCTTGCCCATGACGACCTTCTCCTGCGTGTAGCTGATCAACATGACCTCGAACCAGCCCTGCTCGTCATGCACGGCGGTGATGGTCAGGCTCGCGCCGTCCAGAGTGACATAGCCCTTTTCGACAATGTAGCGCAGCACGGCCGGGTCGCGGGGCCGCAGGCGGAACACGCGGGCCTCGTTGTCGGGCGTGACGCTCACAATCTCGGCAATCGTGTCGACGTGCCCCTGCACGAAGTGACCGCCCATGCGCGTGTGTGCGCTGACGGCGCGCTCGAGGTTGACCTTGCTGCCCCGCTGCAGCGCGCCCAGGTTCGTGCGGCGCAGCGTCTCGGGCGCGGCGCCGATCTTGAAGGACGAGGCGGTGAATTGCGTCACCGTCAGGCAGGTACCGTTGACCGAGATGCTGTCGCCTAGGTTGCAGTCGGCCAGGATGTCGGCGCAGTCTGAGATGGTCATTGTGGTGCCGCCGCCCGAGGTGGCATCTTGGGGCAGCAGCTCCGACACGGCTGTGCAGGGTCACGGTGTTAGCTGTATGAGGACGACGAACGACGGACGGGGACGAGGTCGCGTACTGCCTAGCGTTTCGACGATGCCGGTAAACATGTTGGTTGATTGGACAGAGCACGAGAAAACCGAGTGACTCGAACGAATGGGCATGTCATTTCTCGGAGCTCGACATGTCATCAACGGCGTGGCTCGGAGTGCTCGGAAGCTCGCCGAAACATGCCCCGCCCTGAGAGCAGGGTCAGGGTCAGGGTCAGGGTCTAGCGTGCAGCGTGCAGCTTCCAGTGCGATTTGCTGCCACCAATCCAACCAAGGCCGTCGGCGCCCAATGCCATTCGCTTGTCTCTAGCCCGGCTCTCGTCACTTGCATACACACAAAATCCCATCACACGCCAGATCCGCGCGAATCACACAGACCCGCTGCGCACGCTGGCACCATGAGCTTCTTCGCCGGCCCCTCATCATCCCACCGCTCCACCTCCCACTCGCACGGCGTCGCCAAATCCTCCAGACCCGCCTATTCGCGCGCGCCTTCGTCCTCGGCCTCCTTCTTCTCCCGCCACGGCGGCTCCTCGTCCTACTACAAGCGCCGCCCGCGCGACGGCTACGTGCAATCGCTCGTCCACAAGCTCAAGCGCTTGATAAGAGAGCTCTGGGATTATGCGCGCAGGCACCCGCTCAAGGCCTTTATGGCTGTGGTGGTGCCGCTCGTTAGTGCCGGTGGTGCGCTGCATAGCTTGCTGAGGCAGTTTGGTGTCAGGCTGCCTGCTGCTTTTGACGGCGTGACCACGACGCATCGTGGCGGTTACTATGGCAGCTCGGGCTACGGATATGGCTCTAGATACGAGTCGGACTTTGGCGGCGGCAATGCCATGGACACTGTGGGCAGTTTGATGAAGATTGCCCGCGCTTTCATGTGAGCCTTTGTGGGGTTCTTATTGCAGACCTCGAAACACAACCACGACGCGCAGATGCGATCCTCGCTCGCTGCCCGAGGTCTGTTGCTCGTGAGCAACAATCACGACCGAGGATGCTGCCACGGCCAAATCCGTCGGCGAGGATATGCTCATCGGATCAGAACGACCTCTTCTCGAACGAATTGATGGATGATGATAATGCATGGAGTGGTTGATTTTCTGTGCTCTTGAAGAAAGGCAGGCAGTCTTCTCGAGCGATTGACTGGTCAAGCGCCGGTTGTTTACGATTCCTATGTTTCATGACTTATACAAAAGCAGAAAAGACAGACGCATGCTCGATCAAGTTACAGCATGATAGATGATAGTTTGGAATGGATAAAGATGAATGCATTCAATCATGTCCTGCGCACGTGATGGTTCCAACGGTGTGTCTGCACAGTGGTGAGTTGGAAGCGGACGCGAGCGGATGTCAATCGACGCCAAGTTTCATGGAAAATAGCGGAATGTGTGGACGAGATGTGTGGACGAGATGTGTGGACGAGATGTGTGGACGAGATGTGTGGGCGAGATGGTCGGGCCAAATGGATGATCTCAAGGATCGGTGGCAAGAGAATTGGCCCCGGGAAGGAGCGGCCTTTGACCCTCGGCATAAACAGTGGCAAGCCGGCGGCCATCATCACGTCGACGCTGATTGGCCAGAAGCGGGCTGTCCTGGGGCAAACCTCAAACCTCTGTTAACTTGCATGTCGACGACTCTTTTGTTCCCGCCCGCTCGTCCAGTGCCTGCCAACTGCACGTCCTGATCTCCACTCCACACCACATCCCATTCACCATGTCGTTCAGATTGGCCACGTCGCGCATCGCGCCTCGCATGTTCCGCCGCGGGCTGGCGACGACGGTCGAGTCCAGCAAGGGCCCCATCGCCGGCGGCACCGAAGCCCTCAGCGCCTCGCGCCCGACCCTCTCGCCCAACGAGACGACGACCGTCAACGAGCCCGCCAAGGACGCCGACAGCAAGGTCAAGACGTTCCACATCTACAGATGGAACCCCGACGCCCCGACCGACAAGCCCCGCATGCAGAGCTACACCCTCGACCTCAACAAGACCGGCCCCATGATGCTCGACGCCCTGATCCGCATCAAGAACGAGCTCGACCCCACCCTGACCTTCAGACGCAGCTGCAGAGAGGGCATCTGCGGCTCCTGCGCCATGAACATTGACGGCGTCAACACTCTTGCCTGCCTGTGTATGTTTTTCTCTTTTTCTGGCCACCTCGACGCCTTGTCTCTCATCCATCCAGTGCTAACAACACCCTCCAGGCCGCATCCCCACCGACACCAAGGCCGAGAGCCGCATCTACCCCCTCCCTCACACCTACGTCGTCAAGGACCTCGTCCCCGACCTTACCCAGTTCTACAAGCAGTACAAGTCCATCAAGCCCTACCTGCAGCGCGACACCCCTCCTCCTGATGTAAGCCACCCTGCCCGCCTCTTCCATCCTCTTCCACCTACTAATCTTCATCTCAGGGCCGTGAGTACCGCCAGAGCAAGGAGGACCGCCGCAAGCTCGATGGCCTGTACGAGTGCATCCTGTGCGCCTGCTGCAGCACCTCGTGCCCTTCGTACTGGTGGAACTCGGAGGAGTACCTCGGCCCCGCCATCCTCCTCCAGTCGTACCGCTGGATCGCCGACTCGCGTGACGAAAAGACCGCCCGCCGCCAGGACGCCCTCAACAACTCCATGTCGCTCTACCGCTGCCACACCATCCTGAACTGCTCCAGGACATGTCCCAAGGGCCTCAACCCCGCCCTCGCCATCGCCGAGATCAAGAAGTCCATGGCCTTTACCTAAGCCACCTGTCTTGGTGCCAAAATTCCGATTGTTCTTTGATTTCCCACCGGTGTACATTGGAGCGAGGGTCCCCGTCTTTTTCTTGTTTAGTTCTGAGAATACCAGCATTTTTCCCATTTTCTCTCTTTTGACCGTGTGTAGGTAGTGCAATCCCAACCATTGCTCTCCTGCATCTATCTCCTCTTCTCTTTCTTGGGTCCCTTCCCTTTGTATTCAAATACCTGTACGAAGACTGATTCTCCATCAATTGTCTGTAGTCTCTTCCGTGTCGTATCAATCTGTTCATGCTCGCTCAACCAGAAACTCCATGTACTCTTGTTCGACAAATGTTGCTATACTCGTGCAAGCTAGACTGCGGTCCACAGGGAGCCCCTACTCGGGATCGGCCATGACGCTGTCATCCTCGTTCACCACGGATCCCGTGCCTCGGCTGCTAGTTACCTCATCACCTCCCTGATAAATCACCGATCTACTCTCGCTCCTCCTGATGTCCGACATCGTCGTCTCACTGTTCAGGCCAAGACTCTGCAGGTCAGCTTCCGTGGCTTCCCTCTCGATTGCCCTCATTCGGACTGCAAACTCCCGCTGCAGTTCCCTGAGCCAGCTCTGCAGAACAGCTCCTTCCATGGCGCCATTGTATGCATGCATCAACTCCTCTCGGAGTCCCAGGATGAGCTTCCTCTTTCGACCAATCATGACGGCCTTTGATGCTCTCTTCTGTCGCTCCACCTGTCTTTGCAGCTTCTCGGCCACCCTGCTCGCATACTCGATCACATCAGCAGGTATGGGCAGCACTTTTGCCAACTGTAGGCCATAGTGTTGCTCAGATACCACACCGTCAGTCAACTTGTAAAGCATGGCCATCGTGTCGGCCTCGGACATGTCCACGGCCAGATGCTTGTTCACCACACCATTGCGTTCGGCCATGATCTTTGCCAGGTCTCGAAAGTGCGTTGCAAACCAGACCAGCGCTCGACTTGCTACCAACGCCTCTGCAATGGCTAGCGCGATAGCAAGCCCGTCGCGTGGACTCGTGCCTCGACCTAGCTCATCAATGATGATCAAGCTGTGGCGGTCGACGTGTCGCAAAATAAAGGCCGTTTCCCTCATTTCGGATGCAAATGTCGACACATTGGCCTCGATGCTGTCATCGATAGAGATTCGTGCGAACAACTGTTTCGTGATTGGAAAAGATGCAAACTCTGCTGGAACAAAGCAACCGATCTGGGCCATCACAGTGAGCAAAGCGATTGATCGGATGTAGGTACTTTTTCCGCTCATGTTGCATCCGGTGATGATCTGGAAGCGAGATTGCTGGGTCGCAAACACATCGTTCGGGATGAACGCACTGTTCTGCACTCTTTCTCTGATGGGGTGACGGCCCGCTTTGATGCCCAGAGTGCGTGTGATCCTTGGACGGGTGTATTCGTATAGGGTGACGTTGTGAGCGAAAGCAGAAAGCATATCCAGCATCGCGATACTCTCCGACACCTTGAAGAGGACGGACATGTGAACGCGTATCTCTGCCATCAATGTTTGCACAGCCTTGTCGCTCATGAGTAAGACTTCGGTGTGAGAGTCGGCAATTTTCTGGCTTCGCTTCCTCAAATCTAGTGTCAAACACTCGACCTTGTTCTTCTTTCGAATCACATTGATGAAGACAGGGGGCAAGTTTCTCTCCTCAAGCTCGGAAGCATTGACGCGCAGGTAGAATTGTCGAGAGTTGTCAAAACGAAGCTCCAATGGTAAGGCGTGTGTCTCTGGCTACCGTTAGAAAATGATATATCTGATCATATCCAAGAACTTGCCGGACAGCTCTTCGACAAGCTGATACACGTCCATATTGGCTTCTTTGTATGTCTGTCGGGCCACGTCGAGCAAACCGTTCACTCCAGACTAGGTGACATGTCAGCTTGATCAAGTTCGAACGGTCGCTGCCGTGCTCGCCTTGACTGCGTATGTTCTCTGATTACGCAACTCGATCGGCGACTTTGCATACGTGATGTCCTCATTGATGAACTCGTCTATCAATTCCTTGATGGGATCAATGCTTCGCGGTGTACAGTTCTTTTCACAGAGTTAGCATGCGATCGTGTAGAGAGAAGAAGCACTAACGCGTTTGATCTCCTTCAGCATGGTGCTTCTGGTACCTGCCAATGCTTCATGAATTGGCTATATGCTCCAGACAAACTGCTTCAGCATGATGATGTTATTGATGTTTTGCTCGGTGGATTGCAGAGAAGGTTGGGTGGGGATAATGATCAGCTGAGTCAGTATCTTGTCTGCATCCAATATGGTCTTCAGAGCTGCTCTGGTCGCAAAGAACATTTCTTCTCTGCTCGAGAGCTCTTCAAGAGCATCGTACCGAGTTGTCAGAGTTTGCTCGTCGGTCAGCGGCTGTAAGACGTTGCTACGTAGAAGCCTCGATCCCATAGGTGTCAAAGTTTGGTTCAAGATACCGAAGAGGCAGTCATTCGACTTTTGGTTTTGTAAGTTCTGTATCAGCTCCAGTGATCGTATTGTAGACAGATCGATCATCATGGAGCCCTCAGACGCCTCGTATTTGATTCTCAAGGAGTGCGATGGAAACGTCTTGCTCAAGGCGAGCTCGATGAACTTGAGAGCCTAGACTTGTCAGATTACTGTAGCCATGCACCAATGGCAGAACATACCGCAGCAAAGCAACACACCGAAAAGTAGTTGCCGTTGACGGACATCTTGATGGTTTCGACATCTTCGACGAATGCAAATTGTTCGATGAACTCGATGCCCGTTGTTTCTGCCCAATAGCGTCGATCGAGTAGAGTCAAATTGCTGTTCAGGTCGTCCAGGTTCTCCTCGATGATTGAGAAAAGCTTCGACTTTGGCTGGGCCGCGGTCTTCACAATCAATATCTGTGAAGGACTGAAAACGGCCAATTTGTGTAGCGTCCGGACGTATGACTGACTGTCGGGTATTTGGCTGAGGACAGCCTCGCCCGTGTCGAGATTGACAAAGGCAAGACCCACGGTGGGTGCAATGCCACGAGACTCGCTAATGGCGCAAATGATTTGTCGAGATTCTACGCCGACCGTCGAGATGGCGGTGCGAGGTCGAGTAGAGTACTCGTATGAAGTGTATTGCGAATGGCTTGTAGTGCTGGACGTAGAAGCGCGAGAGGCTGCAAGACCCACGCGGCTTTGCGATGCCGATGAAACACTCATCTTGTAGACATCTGTGCTGGGAGAGGTCGAGGAAACACGAGGAAATGAAAATTTTGTGCGATGCCAGTCTGGCAAGTTGCGACTTCCTAATTTTGTGGTGCCAGATCAACCCACTTTCCTCGTCGTTCAGGAGTGAAGAGCCAAAACATGTAATTGGCATATCGGATTTACAGTCGTGCCTTGTTCTTTTGAAATTCAACCTTGTTAATGCAAGAACCAACACCCTCGAGGTTGACTTCTACAACATCGCCATCCTTCAGCCATACCGGAGGTTTGCGGCCCATGCCGACGCCTTGAGGACTATTTCTTACGGTAAGCACAAGTCTACGTCTTTGGAATGCAAGGCTACTTACGTTCCCGTAAAGATAAGATCACCTGGCAATAGAGTTGTGCCCTCACTTAAAACGCTGATAGTTCTTGCAACCCCGAAGATCATGTCTCCAGTGTTGCTGTCCTGGACCGTCTTACCGTTCAACTTGGTCGTGATTTTCAGGTTTTGCGGATCAGGAATGAGCTTGGTGCTGACGATAGCGGGACCAATTGGAGCCCATCCATCAAAGCCCTTGCCTAGCCCCCACTGACCTCCGCCACGCTTGAGCTGCCAATCACGGTGAGAAACATCGTTTCCAACAGCGTAACCGGCTACGTGCGACAGTGCTTGAGACTCGGCGATATTGCTGCCCTCTTTTCCAATCACAGCGACCAACTCGCATTCGTAATCGAGACCTTCCCCCTCTTGTGCGGCGGCAGAGACAGGAATACTGTCGAAAGGACCAGCGACGGCCGTGACAGGCTTGTAGAACAGGACTGGGTACTTCGGAATAGGCATGTTGGACTGTGGGCTCGGTTCAGTGTGCGTCGCAAACATGGATGAGAGGGAGGCGCACTTCGATGGCATGCTGCTCATAGTTGAGTCCAAGACAACGGACGGTTCTGATATCCTCGCGAGCAAGCGGCGCAAGGAGCCTTTGCACATCCTAACCGATTCAGCTTGTGCGACATAGTGGCATAGCGAACTGAAAGCGTACAGCTATGCGGTCTGTGACTTGGTGCTTTCCCCATGGTTTGCCCTGTATAATTTTGGCCTGGGCTGCTCTTGTCAAGTCGTTTGCTCCAGACTGTATGAGTGCGTCGCCGTAGTATGTCTTGCCATCTTTGGCAAGGAAGCGGATGAGTCGCTACTGGCGTCCAAGATTAGCATCCGCGATTCGAAGCCCCCGACCACGACGTGATGTACCGAGAACGACGCCATTGTAGTCTTGTCTGAGAATGTAGAGGGTTGTGGTCACGGTTGGCCAAGGCAGTCTTGTCCCCAGCTTTTCCCCAGAAGTTCGCTTCGTCATCAGGACTTCCGACATGATCGATCTTCAGGTCCAAGTCTATGACAAACTCCTGCCATACAACTTCGGCTTTCTGAAGTGCCACAGTCCTATTACCGACCACAGTTCTTGAACAGGTTCCTCCAAAATTCACCGACTTCGAAAGGAGTGCAATTGAGCAGGATGGCACGTTTGTCTGGTCTGCAACGCGAAGTTTTGTCCCTCTACCGCAAATGCCTTAGAGAAGCACACAAAAAGCCTCAGGTAGGTGCGCTGCTTAGATAGTCTGAATCTGCGCCGCTAATTGATACAGGATGTGAGGGCCAATTTTCTCGAGTATACTCGGTTTGTCGTCGCGTCGAGAGAACTACAGTCACCCTACTAACCGGGCAGATCTGAATTCCGAGAACATCGCAACTTCGACAAAAAAGACTTTAGCGCTATCGAATACATGCTGCGAAAAGGCCACCGTCAGCTAGAAATCTATTCGTCTCCTGGAATCCGCAATGTCATGAGATAATTCCGTACTCGTCGCCGGCGCCCATCTCTTATCCGCCGCTTTCCGCTGCAGTTCACGTCAATCCTTGATCGCGCCGGCACTGCATGCCCATGGGTGAACTGCTCTATTTCCGTGTTCTTCGACCGTGCAAGCACGTCTTCATTGCCGTTGCCACCCAACCACTTCTCGTCGACTTCAAGTAGGTATCACGTGACTGACCAAGGACAGAAGATTCTCGATGCTTCCTTCCTATTCTGGAAGCTTCTCTGCCTTGTGCCAGTCTCTTTGTCAGGAGACCATACTAGTAGATTCTAGAGGACAGTAATACAGCGGCAACATGGTGGTAAGACGCGGAAAGCAGTGTCTGGTATGCTCTAGCATTTTCCAAAAGTGCTGCCTGGATGGCCGTTCGAAGGTATAAAGGCGAGACTCGAGTCCACCCTCATTCCTCATCATCAGAATCAAGAACAACAACCACACAAACAATTACATGCAAACCTACCGCATCACCAACAAGCTCCCTCAAGCTTACAGAGTCATCAAAATCGCTCAGCCTACTCCAGTCAGAACAATGTCTTTCTTCCCACGCTTCCCTACCGGCGAATTCGCCCCTCTCTTCCGCCTCCTTGATGACTACGCCTCTCATCAGCTCTCTCGCCAGGAAGACGATTTTGGCTTTGGCAAAATCTCTCAGCTTCGTTCCTTCCAGCCTCGCTTCGATGTCAAGGAGGTCAAGGATGGATACGAGCTTCATGGTGAATTGCCTGGTGTCGACCAGAAGGACATCCAGATCGAGTTCACCGACCCCCAGACTCTGAGCATCAAGGGTCGCACCGAACGCCACCGCGAATCTGGTACCCCTCCTGCCGCTCTCGAGGGTCAGCAGGAGAAGGGCCGCATCACTGCTGCTGAAGACTCCTCCGACAACTCAAGCCAGCACTATCACAAGCCTACCGTTGAGGATGAGACCACCATGTCTGGTGCTCAGCCTTCCGAGCAAGCTTCCAAGGACCAGCAAGTCATTACCACCAACAACCAGAACCAGGTCCAGCAACAGACCGAGCTTCCTCAATCCCGCTACTGGGTCTCTGAGCGCTCCGTCGGCGAGTTCTCTCGCAGCTTCGCCTTTCCTTCTCGCGTCGACCAGGACAACGTCCGTGCCAGCCTCAAGAACGGCATCTTGAGCATCATCGTCCCCAAGGCTTCTGCACCCACCACTCGCAAGATCAACATCGAGTAATTGGTGCGGGCCACAACATCCTCATAACTCATCACCAAGAAGCCACACTGCTTCACGAGCTACGAAGATCACCGGACAAGATGCATAGCGATGGAGTTTTGGACCGTCTTTCCTTTTGTTGATTGCTTCTGCTGGTTGCTTTTTTCGATGGCTTTCAAGTCTCTGGCTGTTTCCTCAATGTCTTTCCCTCATGCATACCCTGTATTCTAATACAACCCCATTCTACTTCGTTTCATCTTTCACTCAATCTCTTGGCTTGGCCTTCCTTCTTTTGTGTCTCTAGCTAGCATACAATTGACTGTCTTCAACCCACCTTTGAATGAATTATCTTGTGACACCTGTCTCTTACATAGCCGAGTACCATGTATCTGAAGGCAACACGAAAAGGAAGGCGAAAACATCACATCCAAAAAAACTTTGGTCAAGAATAGTATTCAACATTAAAGTGGAACCTGACGGCACGAAAAAGTCTATGTGACAACAAGAAAAGAAGCCAACCGCACCGCTGAATTGCCAAGACAAACAATCAATCAAAAAAACGTAGCAACATATTAATCCTTGGTGGTATCCCAATCGGGGAACAACATCGTAAGCCTCTTCATGCTCAGGCGGTTGGGCTTCTCTTCCTTGGGCTTGCCGTGGTAGGCGGCCCGTGACACGTGCATGCCAGACCATTGAGCGTGGATGTCGTTCCAAGTGAGGCGCTTCCTGTCACGGGCGGCCTTCTTGGTCTCCTTTGCAGGCTTTTGCCACAGCTTGGGGCCCGATTCCGCGGTGGCTTCTTGGGTGAGTGTGGCAAGGCGCTCGAGCTGAGCCTGTTGGAAATGTCGGTGCGGGGCCTCATCCATGGGGTCAGAGATCTCCCCAGAAGGCGTCGTGTCATCGGGAGCCTTGGAAGAAGAGCGTCTGCGCATCCAGCTGCCCACAGGTGATATTTGGGGTGTCTGGCCGACCTCGGCGGTGTTGACAATGATGGCAGCAGGGATGGACTTGACCTTGTGCATGGAGTCGTTGCCATCGGACGCAGAAGAGGCGGACACAGAGCGGATGCTGACGGCCTTGGCCTCACCGAACTCGGCTTCCTCCATATCTCCTATCTTGGGGCCGTCGGGTGTGCTGCTGCAGCGCTCACGCCAGTTTCTGATCAGTGGGCGCAGGGTCAGGAGACAGGAGGTCGTGACGCCGACACCGACTTCGGCAACACCGAGGACAGCAACGGGGTAAGCGTTGACCCAGAAGTGCGGACCGGTGCCACCGAGGGCGTGGATAAAGCCAAATCTAGGCATCGAGATGACGCTACCAATAGATCCGAGAACCAGGATGAAAGCGGCAGAAATCTTTGCTTGGTGGTTCATCGGCATAGCGCGAAGAGCGAGGATGGGCAACAAGGTGAGAATCCAATCGGTTGTGGTGTTGATGGTGCTGTTGGTGTATTGGATGCCTTGCATGACATCCCAGTCAACGCATTGAGCATGGAGGAAACGATTGTAAAAGTCCATGGGACTGCCACAGCGGAAGATTGTAAAAAAGCAGGTCGTGAGGCCGAAAGCGGTGTGTATGCCCACGACGACATGGATAAAGATACGTTGCCAGCGCTCTAGGAGAATGCGGTTGAAAGTGATCGCCAGGGAAGCTTTCAAGAACACATTGGCAAGATTGTAGAAGGCGAACTGAAAGATCTGGTACTTTCAAGACGTTAGTCTTCGAAACACGCGTTAGGAGACAGTTTACTTACAGTAACATAAATGGTGGCCGTCTCGACATCTTTCAGGTTCCGCGCGATTGCGATGAGCAGCCCGCTGTCGACGGTGAATATGAGCTATGAGTATGTTAGTATAGAACAGATTTGAGACTCGAAATTCTGTAGCTTACTATCGCTATCACCATGAGCCAGTCATCAGCACCGAATGAGCGCATGATGTATCCTTTGACGAAAATACGCAATGAGAAGGCGATCCATGCTATAGCAATGAAAGCCCCGGATACACCGATCATGGTGTCGGCCCTCTCTTCGGGACCCATTGCGGCGACGGACCGAAGCGGTAATGTCAGATAAGTGTTGGGAAGGAGAGTCGGGTCAGCACTAGTGAGCGAGAAGCAAAGAGTGTGAGGCCTGTGTTAGAAAGGCCTTTTAAAAGAATGGATTCAAAGACGTGGAAAGAACGAATGAAAGGTCTAGTGAATACTCCGGTAGAAACGAAAGTGCCAGAGCAAGCGACAAAGAGAATAGAGATGGGGGTGTAAGGGAAAGTCACGCTTTTTAGCTGTCTCATTATGCTTACGATGGCTATATGCGTACAATTGGTCCTACAACGGCAGTAGCAACATGGCGTCGATAGACCTGTAGAGAGTTTGCTGCATTCGAGTTCCAATGAGACAGATCTATCGAAATGCACAGGCTTCTCGCACTGTGAAGATCGCCCGGATTGGTGAGCGTTGAGACGTTTTCTTCGATAGATAACCGTGGAGAACATGGCCAGGCACCGTGAACCCCAGAAAATATTCATGACATGTCTCGAATTTGACATGGATGGAGGTGGTGTGCGCAGATGCAAGCTTTGTTCACGCGATAACCAGAGAAAAGTGTATACAGAGCCATGACAATGCCTTTCGTGTGCATGGAGAGTCGAGGTCCAGGACTCCAGAAAGATGGACAAACCGTTGGCGAGATTCTCTTGGCATTCGAACCCAACCACCTCTTCTCTTCTTCGTTCATCTGTCTCACCAGAAACAGTCAATCGTCAACGCCTATAACGACTATGCAGATACCGAGTCAGTCGATTCAAGGCTGTTCCAGGTCTTCTTGTTATGCTGGGAAAATTTCGATTTCGAGACCCCCAAGTCCTGTCAAGTAGGACTCCATCTTTGCTCTTTCCTTCCAGGACCAGCAATAAGAACTGCCACGTGCTCTGTCAAAGCGTTCCATCAGAAAGAATGAATAATCACCACGCAGTCGAGGTGGTTCCAAGACATTTTCAGAGCAAATCAATCTACTCATGGATATATGATCCAGCATCACCAACACAGCCGCAAAAGACTTCGACATCTCGTCCTGCATGGCAGTCCAAATCGCTTCTTATGACCAGTCGAAATCGATAGACGTTTTTATGCGAGCAGCGAACTTGCACAACGTCTAAATGACAAAGCGACCTCAACTCGCTAACAAACGTGTGCGTTCCCATACACGAAGGACATCGCAGAAAAGGACGAAACATACAAAAGAAAAACTAGGTCATCCAGCCCTCATCGCCACACGGTGCCATGTCTCGTTCGAACTGCAGCATACGGTCCTGTAGCCAGCTTGATCTCACCCCCGGCGAAGCCTTTCCTAGCCTCGGGTCGTTTCGAGTCTTGCAACGACCGTCTTCGCTGAACGAGAACTGTTTACAATCGGTCGTACTTTGGCACTTTGCTTGACAGTCCTCAAAGGAAGTAGCACCATTCTCATCACCATCACTCTCGTTGTTCCAGTTCTCAAGGTCCGCAGACATCCTGGGCAGTATTTACTCATTGAATACGTCTTTGTGTCGAAGGAAGCGTACGTCGTCCTGTTTGGATACCATCCATTGCTGTTCGAACAGCCAGAGATCGTGCACTTCGTCCGGGGATAAGTGGTGATAGGATACCGTAGGGTAACACCACACGCGTTTGTTGGTGTCGGCCACAGGACGACCATCTGGGCGCGCATAGGGCACGATGCCTGGATAGTCTCCTTGTATGATCGGCCATGCGTCGGTGAAACGAACACCCGCTTCGCTGAACACTTTGCCCAACACACAATCACCGGCCCAGTGACCGTCAGTAAAGGCTTCAATCTCAGCTTTGTGAGCGGCGTATTGCTCTACTGCAAGCTTCATTGCCGGTTGCGATACCATGAAACCTGATCCGCCATGTGCGAAAACAACATCGCCAATGAACATGATGCTTCCCGTGTAATGCGGCTTTGAGGGGTCCAGGATGGTCAGGTATTCAAGCAGCGATGCCCACAGTACGTATGTATCTGCCTCGACAAAAACATACCACTTCATGTTCGGGTGTTCGTGGAAAGTCCTGTTGATCATAGGAAGAAATTTCCACTTGTCGAGCTTCCAACCTGGATTCTCCAATTTTCCATACCATTCTATAGCCTCACTCTGTGGTCCACTGAGCTGGGTTGTTTCCAAGACCGCTCTACCTCCTTCTTTGAGGCCTCGATATAACTCGAAGTCTTTATGGCTGGCAAGAATTTCGGTGCTCACAGAATCGAGAGCATTGAAGATATGTTCTCCTTCGAATTCTTCTTCATAGTCCGAGAAGATCATGTAATTCGGATAGCACCTTAGGGTGGTCGAAAGGTGTACCGGAAGCTTGTCCTGAATCTCCGTAGAACCGGTTTTGAGGACCACCAGAGTATCGTTGGCACCAGGCAGATTTCGGCATGGTAAATGATGTTCCTGAAACGCATTGCTCGAGGTCGAGGATTGTTCGTCTAGAAGGGCTTTTAGGTGCGTTGAGTTCCACAGAGCAAAGATGGCAAATAAAACCACAGCTGCCAAAACGCGAGGCCTCAGTCGTTTGTTGCTCATCATAGTGGATGTCGTATTCTACCACTAGTAGCTCTGTATCGGCGAGTTCTTCAGCGACCGCAACAGCCTCGGTACCGAGCAGCAGCGCCAGTCAGCAAAATGGCAAGAACAGCTCGAGCATGAACACATCGATCGCCGTTGGTGTAGGCGTGGGAGTAGGAGTTGCACTTGTGTGCTGCGGCGGTGTTTTTATCTGGCGCCGAAGCCGTCGACAGAGAACGGAGACGTACGATCGTCCACCTCCCATCGAGATGTACAGACAAGGGTGGCAGAAGCCTTATGAAGCCTCTCTCACGCAACTACCGTCCAGAATGAACTCATCATCGAAATCAATGGCTCCGGCGGAAGCACTTGGCTGGCCTATGGACCCTTATGAGTTGCCAGCACAAACACCAACTGGTTTCCGGCGGCAATGGTTTGGTACTTGGACAAAGTCAATCTGAACGGTAGCTCTAGGAATCATGTCATGATGAATGTATGATTTCGTTTAATACACGACTTCAATTGAGGTTAACCTCGTCCCCAGGACATTCCACTCTTTATCAAACACCTTAATAACGTTCTCATGAGCTCATTATAGTCGTTCCTTCAAAGACCTTTCTGGTGGTGGTTATGCTGTGTTAACAAGTTCTTGTACTCAAGTGCAATCTAGCCCTGGCTTTTTGATAGAAATGGACGTACAAGACGACGACGTGGGCACGCTGGCTGAGGGCGAACGAGACCGATGTTACGTCTGCTTTATCTCATGACGTCTACTGCTTCTTGAAAGCACTCTCCTTCTCAATCCAGTCACCCAGGCTCTGCAGGCCCGGGTGCTCTTTCTTGAGCTCGGCGATGTTGACAGTGTACCCATCAGTCTCAAACCACTTGAACATAGAACCCATCTCCTTGCTGGCCCACAACAGACCAGCGCCCATGAACGAGTACGTACATGGAGCCGCATGGCCGGTCTTTTCCTGCCAGACCTTGCTCGCTTGTGCGAATGTGAGATCATCGCCTGCAAGACTGATGGCGCGGTTGTGGAAACGGTTGGGGTTGCGGAAAGCTTCTGCAGCAAAGTGACCGATGTCCTTCACGCTGATGACCTGAAGCTTGCGATCAGGCGAGAGCGCTGAGTACCACATAGCACCAAACATCCGGCCGAAGAACCCCGGGCCCCAGTTGTCCATGAAGGCAGTCGGCCGGAGTATCGTAAATGACATGTTCGAACCTTTAGCGTTGTCAACAAGGTGTCGCTCGATGTTGTGCTTGCTACGGAAGTGGGGAATGTCGGTTGGGTTATCCAAAGACTTGTCGCCGCCGCGATCGACGGAGGTGTAAACGAAGTGAGCGACGCCGCGTTTCAGGGCTTCATCGACTAGTGCTTTGCCTTGGATTTCTTCGGTTTCGACAGTCTGACCTTTGCTGCCGAACGTTTGCACGCTGAAGACACCGTGGATCGGTTTCTGGATGGCTTCGGCGGCATCGAAAACACCTGGCACGTCGTTGAGATCACCCTTGACTAGCTTGATGGCGGGAGACTTGTTTTGCAGTGCTGTCGCTGAGGCAGAAGAGGGATTGCGAGTCACAGCCAGGATTGTGAAGTCAGAGCTGTGAGAGGGAGAGCTGACGAGGGCATCAATAGTTGCACCGCCCTGTTGTCCGGTCGCACCGGTGATCAAGAGGTTCTTAGGCATGTTTGAAAGATTTTGTGTTTGTTCAGATGTTCATGAAAGAAGAAGTTCTTTTATAAGTTACCTCTAGTACCCGTCTCGATGAGTTCCGCAAGGAGGAACTGTTGTGCCGACGGTACATGTACGAGCTCGGGCTTCGGAGATGATGAGGTGATCGCAACAATCGGCACACCAAGCTCCGATGCCGATCATCTCCCGGAGTTCAAGCGTCGACTTGTCGCAAGGAGCTCCGAGTTCGTTCTTAGTTGAACGTCTTCTTCCATGCTGCGTCGACACCATGCATCATGATTTACAGGCCTCAAAAACATCATGAACGGCTTCATTGAGATGTTAATTCTCGACTATATGACTGAACTCTCCACAACGATTGGCTCTCTGCGACTAATTCTCTGCATCTTTATGCGTGGATATGCTTGATCAGAGGAATGCAACATACTACAGACAGAGCTATGCCATCAACACCAGAACGCCTACATCAGGCTTCAGCTCTCTGGAATTCTCGAATGCCATCTCACTTCCGGCCAGCTGGATATTTGGGTCCCGAAAGGAGCCTTCGTTATCATCTGAGTTGATCGTATGAGACCTTTTCACTACAACCCACGTCTTGATCTGTACCACAGGAAGCACCACATCTGAGGCTCTGACTCGCTGATTCACGCGGTGCTTTCCATCGTTTGTCAGAGGTCAGCAGTCAATGACTTCAGACAAGAGCAACACTCTGGTCTGTTCGGATCTGTGAAACCACATTGTCACGATCAAGCTTCGGGTACCCTGTCTGCTTTGTCTGACCTGAGTCTTTGGAACGATGTCAAAGCAGCATGTCATTGAGATGTGCTAGTGGTAAGTTAGAAATCCTCAGAGAGAGAAGCTGCAGGGTGAGTACAAGGCAATCCCGAGCTAAAAAGCACGGCGTGGGTTAGAGCATCGGCGACCACACGCTCAAAATTCTGCGAAATGTGACTGCCAACTTCCCCTCAGCGACCGCTTGTTCCACCAGAGTCCAACAATGTCCTCATCAGGCACCTCTGGAAGCGTCGGGCTCCCTGCCGCCAACGCCCCCGCTGCCCAGCAGCACACGGTCACTGTCGCAGGCACCAATGGACCTCAAGTCTCCGCGTAAGTAGCAACAAAACCTCTGCAGGGTCTTAGGCAACCTAATATGCTTGTATTAGAACAATCAGCAGACTGCAGCGCCCCACCACTGTGGGTGCTTGGTGGTCTTGCACCCAACAGCAGTGGGACGCCCTGCGCCGCAATACCGCCAACGCTGCCACGGCGGACGCGGCTGTGAACAAGCTCAAGCTCTTCGACAAAGTCCGCAGACTTTGCGAAACCCCAGGCGGCAGGGTAGCCCAGACTCGCTGCAGCTTTTGTGTGACCAAGGGGCACGCCTGCTACATGCCCACGGATGACAAAACCACATGCGCTTACTGCGTCTGGAGGCATAAATCGGGCTGCAATGGTATTGCCGCTGTCGCGCCCGCCCCGGTTCCGGTTCTGGCTCCGGCCCCGGCTCCCATCCCTGCGCCTGCGCCTGCGCCCGCACCTGCGCCCGCCCCTGTCCTGGGCCCAGCCCCTGCTCATGCCCTGGCCCCTGCCCCTGTTCCAGAATGGATCGAGCAGTGGGACGATAATACCATGGGCCAGGTCAGATGGTCGGATGTTGAGGGACACTCAGTTCCTCTGGAGGAGACAAACTGGACAGATGTCATTGACCCTCGCCTCCTCAACTGAGGGTGTGGTAGTGTGTAAGAGTAACAATCAATCTCTTTGTCTCTCCCCAGACACACAATCCTTCTAAAGATCACTATAGAACTGCATGGTTGCGTGATGAACTTTTCGTGTGTTTGCCAGGGACGTCGAGCCAAAGGCTCCATCTACGGTGCTTAACAAGTGTTCCTATGCAGGGTAAGAGTGTGTGCAATGACACGGAGTAATTTGAATATGGCATGCTTTGTGAGATAACTTGGATGCCGTTGGTCGCTGTGAGCCCGAATCCTCGACCTGGAATTACGATGCGGTCTCGTTCCCCACACTTTGTGCGCCTTTGAAACTGCCAAATATCATTTCGCAAGTACCCACCAACATCCGCGAGAGCATCCGTCTCGAAAGTTGTTAGACGGGGACCTGAAACCATAGCTGGGCCCCTCTTCTAATTTGCAGAATCATTTCAGAGTCTTCGAGTTCGTCAAAGCGAACCTCAAAATCCTCCAGTTCATCAAAATCCACTTCCAGCTCAAAGAAGCTGTCTCCCTCGTCCTCTTGCACAACGGGCACGGTCCTGGAATCACTGCATCAGAGTGGCCAGTTAGAACGAACTTCTACGATGTGCATCCAGGCAATGCCACAACGCCTAAATCGACGCAGTGACTGGCAAAAAATGGAAAATCGATTCAATCAAGCAAAAGAAAAATACAAAACGTACAGCAGCAGGGATTCCCACGTCGTCACCGACCGTAGTACTAATCTGCCGTTCAACTGCTTATGTATGGCAGAGCGGACGGGATGCCCAGTTTTCAGCTGACTGTGGCCGTACGTGATCGACGTTCCATTTTCATTCAATATATAGTATCATCTCAATCCTGCGTAGCATGAGTTCGCTCAATTTCGTTCACGACATCGGTCGTCATCTAATTCAAGAGCGTACGAAACTGCTCATGTTCTGTGAGGACGTTCATAACTCGTTCTGAACCGTGTCAAAGGTTTTCTTGCTTCCCGCAGATGTCCCGCCACCTCGAATGCTCGTAACACACAAGTCGGAGGGTTTTTAGGCACCGGTTAGCAAGGTCGGCCGATGTCAGGTTACTTGATGCATTGGCGCCGAATATCGCTGGAACGTCTCCACACTACAGACCGCACTATGGTGTTCGGACTTAGAAGTTGAGAGAATACGCTCGAATCGATTGTCGAGCGGATAGATGTGAATGAAGCGCCTCGAGACGAGGCGCTAAAGGATTTTGGGACCCATCTGGTGCATCTCATGGCTTGCAGATCCTCTAACTCAACCCCGCAGAGTACTCCACAAACCCAAAGCCATTGCCATGCCTCGTCTCGGTGCCAGATAATTGCCAATGAGTTCTTCATGTTTCTTATTCATAAGCAGACCTAGAGGCAGTGAGCTTCCCTTATTACCGCCCATCATATTGTCGAAGCATTTTCAGCAACTTCTTCCTGATCACACTGAGACACAATGCCTTCAGCAAGCCTGAAAAGCAACAAGACAGTTCGCATTCTCGAGGATGCAGAGCGCAATGGATATGGAGTGCTTGCAGCCATTGTGTAAATTCATTCTTCAGAAGGGCCAGAGAAGCTCGGGTACTAATGCCGTGGTCACAGCTACAACATTGAGCACATCGTTGCGACGGTTCGTGCTGCAGAGCGCAAACGTTCACCCTTGATCCTCCAAGTCTTTCCATGGGCCATTACTGCGAGCGATGGACTGCTTGTCCGCGCCGCCGCCGACGCTGCCAGTCGTGCCAGCGTACCTATCTCAGTACACCTCGATCATGCCCAAGATGAGGCGCTCATCCGTCACGCGGCCGATACACTTCCTTTCGACTCGATCATGGTGGACATGTCGCATTATGAGAAAGCAGAAAATCTCTCCAAGACTGCAGCGCTTGTTGAATATTGCCACATAAGAGGAATTGCAACAGAAGCCGAGCCGGGTCGCATCGAGGGTGGAGAGGATGGTATTGCGGACACGGCAGATTTACGAAGCATATTGACGACGGCTAATGAGGCTGGAGAGTTTATCGAGACAGGCGTTGACTTCCTTGCGCCGGCTTTCGGGAACGTACACGGCGAATATGGTTCAAAAGGTCCTCAACTGGACTTCAAACGCCTGGAAGGCATTCGTAAATTTGCCGGCGAGAGAAATGTTAGGGTGGTCATGCACGGAACCAATGGATTCACCAAGGAGATTATGCGCAGATGCATTGCCGGCGGGGTCTCCAAGGTCAACGTCAATAAACTGATATTGGAAGATTTCCAAACCCACCTGGAGCAGAATGCGTCGGAACTTTCGTTGACGCAGTTGCTAGAAGCAGGCATGGTCGAAGTTCAACGGACTACAGAGGAACAGATGGATATCTGCATGTCTTCTGGGCGAGTACTATAGACAAATCAGGTTTATTGTTTCTGAAAACAGAGCTTTGGGAAGAAAGATAGTCACCAGAGACACTGCAGGATGCCGAATGTCGATTCTTTCGATCATGCTGTGGTAGGTTGTGACTTTTGTATGCCGTTATCGACAGATCGTGATTTTTGATAGCAAGTAGATTGCCATGCGGTTTTGACCAGCACAATCGCAAGACGAAAGGAAAGACCAGGGGAAAGACTAGGGTTGCATTCCATTAATAATTGATTAATTATTAATGGATTATTAATGGTTACTAATTCATTAATTAATGGATTATTAATGCCGGAGTATAGCCGCCCCGCGCGCACCTGTCAGCTATTCAAAAGTGCGGTGCTTAAAGCAGTATAGCCAAGCAGGTATAGAGGTAGTAGAGACGATAGAGGCAGCATATAGAGCTACTAGATCGAGCATTACCACTGTCGATCATTAATAATTGCTAGTAAACAGGTTAACAATGGCCATTATTAATTATTAATTATTAATGAATTATTAACGTTAGAAAGTCAAGCCTAGGAAAGACCAGAAAGACGAGAGGAGCAAGCTGAAAGAGGAAAGCCGAAGCTGCAAGTCCGGAAAGCTTGCCGATCGCAGGCGTTTAGTCAGCAATAATGCGCTAGAATCATTGTGGGGTAATGCCTCGGTTTCTTCCTTCGTCATAACATAAGTTTGGAGTTCAAAATGCATCGTCTCATTGTTCTGTGTATCTACCACGCGCCAACAATGCCTGCAATCGGAATATCGATACCAGTCGTGTAACTTGCGACGTCACTAAGCAGATACACGTATGCGCCGCCCAGCTCTTGCGGCATAGCAAGTCGAGGCATGCCACCGTAGTACTGCATCTTCAGATTCCAATCGGGCGCCGTCTCGATGTAGTAAGTCATGGCTGTCCTGACGAATCCGGGAGAAATGCTGTTGACACGAATACCGTGCTTCGCCCATTCCATCGCCAGCGTATGGGTCATGTTCCGCACTGCGCCCTTAGTGCCGCCGTAGGGTGCTGATGGCGCGGCACGGTTCGGGCGATAACTTGTCATGGAAGCGGTGAAGACGATCGAGCCTTTCACGCCGAGCTTGATGAATCTCCTCGCAGCAGCCTGTGCACACGAGAATGCGGCGAACACGTTCAGCTTGAATATCTGTTCCACTTGTTCGCGGGTGAAGTCAAGGGCAGGCTGGTGTTTCGTCATGCCCGCATTGGCGACCAGGCCATGCAGCGTGCCCTCGGTGTCGATGATTTGGTCGAGTGCCGCGTCGATAGATTCTTCCGAGGTCACATCGCAGGCGAGAAACTTGAGGTTCTTGTGGTGCTTGGCCAGAGCCGCAAAGTCTTCGCCCGGTTCCATCAGGTCAAGCGAATAGATGACTGCAGCCGAATTCTCAAGGGCTACTTGGGCGATACCGAGACCGATGCCACGGTTGGCCTTGCACTGTGTCAGACAGAATGAGGTCGATTCAGCGCGACAAGACATACTCCTGTAATGGCAATAACTTTGTCCTTCAGCGTAATCTGCCAGCTCTGGTTCGGCGGAGGCTGAGTAGACAGAAATGCGGGCATTGGGTTTCCTTCGCCAGCCACAACATCCTGGTGGCCATTTTGGCTCGTATCATTGTTGCCGTTCGTGGGGAGGTCGACCGAGGGCGCCATTGTCACGAGATTGAAGTAAGTCGGAAAAGAATTGTCTAGAATGCAAGATGCAAGAACTTCGAGACTGAGATCTCGACGAGAGAAAACAATTCTTATAAGTATCCACCATGCAGCTATGGTGCCTGCATGGACGACATTGTGGAGTTGTGCCTCGAGTCGGGGCACACATCTCTATGAATACCCCGGATCATGTCCATCGTTGACTCACCTGACTACTTTCACCAGCGTGCGGGGGTGGCGCCGAGGAGTTTCGTCTGTTGAGCCTCGACTCGAGTCACACTGGAACGCCCTGCAATATCACTGGCGCTGTATGATCCTTGTGGTAGATGCCCCGCCAGTCTGGACAGTGATGCCTCGCATCGTTGGACACCTCGCCTAGGGGGCTCGGTTTGGGCAGCACCACTGCCTTCCTTGAACAGCTCCTCGCGGCTGTACTCCCCATGGGGGGAGTAGACGCTTTGGCTTCCGAGGGCGTGGTAGGTTCGGAGCGTCCAGATGCGGACAGACAACCTCCACTCATAGCATCTGGTCTCTTTGATATATATCTCCTCTCCATCTCTCGTTGTTCGACCATCTCAATTTCGATACTTGCACTTGCATTTCCTTCTGATCATCTCTTCTTTTCTGGAACACTGATTCTCTATCAATACTGTTCTTCGCACAAACCACCGTTCAGGGAACGTGGCGCGACTATGGAGCTCAAGGAGCTCAAGGATCTCAAACATGAGTGCGATTTCATTGAGTATGTGCAAAATGATATCGACCTACAGTTCGAGCCCGGCGAGGAGGCAAAGCTTGTCCGGAAAATCGATCTCTGGCTATTGCCGACCATTTGGTTGATGTATCTGCTGAGCTACATGGATCGTACCAACATCGGCAATGCCAAAGTCGCCGGCATGGCGGACGATCTCCATCTTACAAGCAACGAATACTCTGTCTCACTAGTCGTGTTCTTTATCAGGTACAGTCAATACATGAGAATAGCACAGGTTACAGAGGCTTACCCCAACATTCAACAGCTATGTCTTGTTCGAGGTGCCCAGCAATCTGCTTCTCTCCAAAACACGCCCCTCGATATTCTTGCCTATCATTATGGTTCTCTGGGGTACAGTCACCTGCTGCATGGCAGCCATCCAGGACTACAAGCATCTCGTTGCACTCAGATTTGTGGTCGGCATTTTCGAAGCTGGGTTTGCGCCAGGTATCCTTCTCATTCTCTCTTCGTGGTACAAGAAAGACGAACAATCGAAGCGTTTCGCCGTATACATCTCAGCAGCCGTGCTATCAGGAGCTTTCGGTGGACTCATCGCGGGTGCTATTACGGGAAACCTTGACGGTGCCCATGGTCTAGAGGGTTGGCGGTAAGTGTGGCCAAGGATACCTACAACATTCTTCCAAGTAACATGCTGATTCCGTCGAAAAGCTGGCTCTTCCTTGTCGAAGGCGCCGCAACTGTCGGCTGGGCTATCTGCTCCTACTTCCTCCTGCTCGACTTTCCCGCTCAGGCCAGTAGCAACAAATTTTCCGAACGTGAACGGCTCCTCGCTATCAAGAGACTAGCTGCAGACAACGTAGCAACCACAGAAGATGATGCGCCCAGAATTTCGAGCATCAAGGCTTTGGTAAAGGCTCTTTCCAGTTGGAGGACTTGGATCATGGTGCTAGGATACATGGGTTCGTGGACTCCAACAAAACAGCGAAAGCGTGAATGCTAATTGGACATCAAGTGATCGTGGGCAGCTCAACCTTGAGTTACTTTTATCCCACTCTCGTCAAGGGTTTGGGTTACAGCAGTATAATGGCCCAGTACATGGTCGTCCCCATCTACGCTGTCGCGGTTGTCGCCGTCGTCATCTCCGGCATCGTTTTCGATCGCCTGCACGAGTACCGCGGTCTGGCCATTGCAGGGTGGCTCACTCTCTCTACCATCTGCAGCATTTGCGTCTGCGTAGTGTACAACTTCACCGCGCGTTACATTCTGCTGATTTTCATGGCAACCGGCCTGTGGGCAAGCAACGCCCTCGGTTTGTCGTATGCAAGCAGCACTTTTGGTGACATGGAGCAAGAGACCAGGGGTGTTGCTCTTGCTCTCGTCAACGCGCTTGGCAATCTGGCACAGATATACGGAGCTTATCTATTTCCCAGTGGCGACGCTCCCAAGTATCTGCTTGGATTTGGAGTCATTTCTGGCATGTGTGGCGTGGGTGTAGTAACATACACCGTTGCTCAAGTACTGCTCCGGAGATACAAGTAGGGTATTCTCGAGGATGCCAATGCTGGACGTCAACGAATCTTTGATAGATTGGATCAGTCATGCTGTGTATGAATGACTTTTGTAAGATGCTGCTTGATTTGTAGTCGGTCGTGCTTTCTGTGTTCAATGTTCAAAATACGAGACAGCGTTTCAGGGCTTCCCGGTGCCATGAGAGAAGTTTTCGAGTCGTGGCTGACTTTTGGGTTAACTTTCGCGCACTGCATCCATGTTGCGACCTTCAAGATACCGGCTGCTTCGAACACCAGATAAGGTGTGATCACGTTCAGCTATACATGTTTTTTTGGTTGTTGAGTGTCTGGGTTCTGGCTTTCTGTATACAGATTTGTCTATGTCCGTTCAACGTCTATTTGATCTCATGCAGAGCTCCTGTTATCGCGCACCTCGCCCTCCAACGTCGTCGAGTTGTCTTCGTCTACGTGAATCTTGAACATCTTGGAAGCCATGCCATAGCTTTTGCCTACGGCCTCACTGCCATACACCCTCATCTCTTTCTCGTAGGCCGCCGTCACGCCCTCGTGATATCCATCACGGAGCAAACGCGCTAGCACTGCCGAGTCCCGAACAGCGGTGTTCGCGCCCAGACCCCCAGCTGGGGTCATGGAATGCGCGGCATCTCCAATGACAGTGACACGAGGGTCATTCGGCCACCCTGGCACACCACTAGGCGTGGAGATGGTGATCTTCCAGAATGCGCCTTCTGCTGCATTGGACTCTGTGAACAAAGGCTTCAGACGGGGGTTCCACTCCTTGGTGAGCTCTCTGGCAATGTTGGATGCCGTCTCGCCGACGATTGTGTAGTCGTCGTTCGGAGCCTTGATTACGCCAGGCTCTCCGACCATTGTCCAGCCGAACTGAGTGTTGGGGTCGTCCATATCATCTGCGCGGACGTTTGTGATGACTGCAAATGAGCCGTTGGGCCGGCTGTTATCCACAATGCGGAAGACGCCTTCTCCCAGGCCTTTGAAAGCAGTTGTAGGTGCCTGCCCATGGATGCCGCGGGCACCTGTGTCGTAGACCTTGAGTCTACCACCAGACAGCTGTTTCGCAACGTACGAGTTGATGCCTTCCCCACCGATAAGCATCGAGCCTTCTTCCGATTTTGTGCCGTCGCTGAAGATGGCTCGGACGCCGTCGGCCGTCAACTCATATCCTTTGACGTGCTTGTTGAACTGCACATAGTCTTCGCAGCCTTCCATGAACAAGTTACGCATGTCTCCGCGCGCTATACCCACGACCTTTCCCTCTCGCGAGCTGAGACTTTCGTTGCCGTCACCGCTGCTACCACCAGCAGCAGGCTGAGGTTGGGGTTGAGGCTGTTCCATTACTTCGCCAGTGATCGCATCAATAATCTTCATGCCGCCTCCGCCAGTCTTTCCGCAGCGGTCGTAGAATTTCTGCCATGCTGCTGGGTCGAGTACGGACTCGATGGCGTCAAGACCCTCGGACGAGAGACGTAAGCGGTATCCTTGACCACGGAAAGCGAGCGAGGCGTCGCGTTCAAAGACACGGAATGGTATCTGATAGCGCAGGAGAGATCGGGCAAGGAGGAGAGATGCCAGACCGGCGCCGGATATGAGGATGGGCTTCTGCGGCATGCTGATGTTGGTGGTTGAGGTGAAGGTGGGATGCGGGGGAAGCGCGTCATTCATTTGGTCAAAGTTGGCCCGTACATTTTTTCCGTTCAAGCAGAATCACATCATCAATCGTGCAGAAAAGCATCTCGAAGCAACACATTCTCGGCGTTTGCAAGAACAGTGTTGGAGTGCTGACTATATAGTGTGAGAGTGGCTCGACGCAATTGTGCCATACACCTCGAGAGACTGTTTGAGTCAATAGCCCGAAGCTCATCATAAAGTGTTTAAGGAATCTTGTCGGCAGGAAGTGCTCGCACTGTCGGTTCCTCCCCTCTGTCCACAGAAATCACCATGCAGTGTTCTGTGCCTGGATCCCTCTTGAGTTTGTGGTGGATAAATATATGAGTCAGTGCAGGCTGAAAGGTCGTCAGAAACTGGCCCATATTGCCAGTTAGACTGCCCGTTCCAGGCACAGATGAGTTGGCGAACAAGGCCATGAAAACCATGATCTTGTGCCTTCTTACTACCGATAGGGACTAACACATCGGTCTGACTTCGTGATAAAGCTGTGGATGAGCTCGTATCAAATCCAAGACCGTAGGCTTTGTCGATCGCTTTCGTGCAGCGAATTTCGTTCTGATCGGTCCTGCGCGGTCCGCAAATACATGAACTTCCAAGAGCTCGGTCAGAAGATGGTCAAATACTCCATATCTGATTTCTAGGGGGATGGTCAATAACGATGCCATCAAGAGTGGGATGGGTGAGGTTACTTGATAATTGGCGAAGATGAGAAAGAAAAAAAAGTCTGGTAAGACGGAGGGTGACGAATACTTATATGCTCACAGTGACTCAGAGCTAGAAACTTAAAGGCATCACAACACTACTTCTTCGCCTTCTTGAAGGCAGCCTCAAGTGTGCTCTGACTGCCCTCTCTTTTGCGTGTTCTCGCGCTCCGTCGACTTGGACTCTTCGGCTTGACAGCTTCGGCTTGGTTCTTGAGAGGTTGTGACTCGTGGTCGCGTGTGTAGTCCTCCGCACCGTGAGCGTCTTGAACTCCCAGTGAACCAGCCGGACCACCTTTCTCTCCTTCAGTTGGACCTTCAGCATCGTCGTCAAACATCTGCTTCCAAGTGCCATCCAATACTTTCGGTGAGTTTCCATATAACCCAACACTGTAAGCGCTCTTTAGACCTTTGATACAAATATCTCTTTGTCGCGCGAAATCAAAGATCGGCTTGGGATATATGTCAAGCTCGCCTTCTTTATCGTGTTCACCGTCGCCTTTGATGAGAACGCCCGCCTTCTTTTGATCTTGGATGGGTGCTTTCCAAGGCTCGTAAATGTATTTGACAGGCATGTCTTTGAGCTCCGGCACGTACTTTCTGACAAACTCGCCTTCCTTATCCCATTTCTGCGGAAAGGCGATTGGAGAGTAGCAGCGGTAGTACTGAGAATAAAAGGCAACACAGGCCAGCCATTGCCAGTTACCGACGTTGCAAGCGGTTTCGTGATCAATGAGTAGCTCTTCAAAAACCTCTGCACCGCGCTCCCAATCGATGTAGCAGCCGCCGCGCGTCAAGAAACAGGCAACAGCATGACGGCCCAGATGGTGTATCCAGCCTTCCAGTGCAAGCTGTCGCATCAAAGCGTCAATCCAGGGAAATCCAGTTTTGCCTCTGCGCCATCGTCTGAACCATTCCTCCTTTTGCGGGTCATCGACTTCATATTCACCAGTAATTAATCCCGTCTTCTCGTCGATCTTGGAAGGCAAATGCCAGGGTACAAATCGACAGTGGTCATTTTTCATGGTCTGGGCGAATGAGTAGCCCAAAGCTGCTTGGGCGCCAAAGTACATGTCCCTGAACAGCAATTGTCCATGTAGGGATGTGGGTGGTTCAGTGGCTTTTCCTTTGTGTCTCTCGAGCACCCCTTGCACCTTGTACCAGAATAGACGACATGACAAAGAACCAAAGTGCAAGTGTGGCGATGTGAGACAGGTGGATTGTGGTTCAAAAGCGGTAGGCGCAGTAGAAGGCTTGCTGAATGTCGCTGTGAATGTTTCGTTGGAGATGACATCTTCAAGAATTTTCAGTGCCACCGACTCGCCACCACGATGCGGTGTAGTTGCTTCTTGCAGCCCGAGCTCCTTCAATGTCGGCACGGAAAAGTTGCCATTTGGTCCTGCAATTCCATCCTCGTAAGAGCCTTCATCGTCGATCCGGTGCGTGCTGTTGAAGTCCGGTTCAGCCTCAGGCTTCTCCTGCTCAAACTCCAATGACAAGTCGCCTGGGTCGGGCAAGCTCTTTGGAGCGGGAATGGGCTTCGCAACACTTCCCAACTTCGCCGCCGCAGCCTGGACTTGGGTGATACTCATTGTTGGCTTTCCATGATTTATCTTGACAAGCTCATCACTGTCGTATAGTGTGCGCCCAGTCTTTACAATGACCTTTACCCCCATCTCATTGGCTATCTCGCGAATCTTTTCATCACGCTCCCGTGCGTAAGCATCAGTGTCCTTTTCGAAGACCAGATGTGTGATGCGCCACGCCTTGAAAAGCTTTGGAAAAAGTGTTTGGGGGGCTTCGCGTAGTACGAGGAGCTTAGATTTTGAGTTGATCTTGGTGATGCTCTTGGAAATGTCGTTTTGGCAATCGATCAAGAACTGCCAGCGGTTGACTCCCACGCGCGCGCGGTATACATAGTGTGGATCCCACGTCCAGATGGGATAGAGGCATTCTGGTTTCAGGTCGAGTGCCGCAGCCAGTGCTGGAGAATCATGAAGTCGCAGATCGGTGCGAAACCAGTAAACAACACGCACCTGTGACATCTTTCGTGTGAGGATGGTGCTTGTAGATGATCAGCTGTTTGGTCGTAATTAACTGTGACTCGATGCAAGGAGCGCAAAGCTCGATGACAAAGACCAACGTCTTGTACTCTTTGTCTATCTCGAACTTGCAGGTTGCCAGCGTAACCGTTCCTGGACCGATGATGACATTAATTGATGGTGTCGAAGGGCAGATCGCGCTATCGCGAACCGTTCGTCGATCCATGGTCTTAGATCGCGCCAAGGCGAGGCGCAGGTTATATGACTTAAGACTTCGATTTGAGACATCGAATTGGACAAGAATATAAGTCTGAGCAAATAATGAAATTATGAGCAAGTGCGCTAGCTAGGCCTTTGAGACAGCGGCGGGGTATAGAAGTGCCTCCTGTGTAAAGACCTTCGAGTAGAAGAGAAGAACGAAAGAAAAAACAGCAAAAAAAGGGAACCACTCCAACAGAGAATAGCCACTGAGGCGGCGCCGCGAAGGCGCCCTGATCACGCCAAATCTTCCACTAACGCCTGTACCGAGCTTATCTTGCAAAGGACGAGCAAGTCCAACGCCATCAACCTGGAACCATTCCGTTCACTCGTAATCTTTCCATTATGGGGGAGAGCAACCCATATCATGCATGAAAACCTGAAAGACGACCCGAAGAAGAGAACAAAGGCAGATAGACCTTTAGTTCTCTACCTTGAGGACGGGGTAGGCAATGCCACCATCACCGTCGGCGGTGGGCTGCTGCTCCTGTTCGTGGTGCTGCACGGGCTCGTACTGGGTCTCAAGAGGCTTCTGCTCCGAGGGCTGGTGGTCCATGTGCATGTCATGGTCAACGTGATGGTGCTGAGGCTCGGCGTACGCGCCAGCCTCGCCTTCAAACTCCTGGTTGGCGATTCTATCGCTGATCCATCTGCGAAGGGCCTCGATGACTCTGACGTTCTCGACCCAGGTGGCCTGCTTGTCGTCGGAGTCGCTGCCAGGGCCGGTGCTGGGGCTCTGGACAGCAGTGGAGGTTTGAGAAGCAGCACGCAGAGCAGGGTCCAGAGAAGACGAGTCCTCGTGCTGCTTGCTGGCGCGAGGAGTTTTGGCACCCTCGGACTCGGTGTCCATGGCCTCAGACTCGAGGTCGTGAGGGCGAGGAGTAGGGGCCTCGCGCTGCAGGCGACCACCGCTGTAGCGACGACCCTCAAAACCTTCAAAGCCAGAGGCAAGGCCTGAGGCGGGGGCAGAAGTGGTGGCGGGGTAGCCGGCGCCCATGTCCGAGATGGCGGTGACGGAAGGAAGGCTGGGGTACATGGAGCTACCGTGGACACTGCTCATGCTAGAGCGAGAGTGGGTCGACATAGGAGACTGACCAGCAGAGGTGTACGACGAGACCGATGCAGGGGTGAGGGCAGGAGTCTCGATGGCACTGCTCGAAGGCATGTTGGAGAGCGAGCCCACGCCAGGAGTCGAGGCCGAGGCCGAGTGCTGCATGCTAGGAGGGCTGTCGCTGTTGCGGTACTGGGTGCCGAAACCGGGATAATTGGTGTATTGCGAGTGGACACCAGGCTGCTGGACTCCAGCGGCGGCGGCGCTGTTACTGCTCTCATAGACGGTGGCTTGGAGCTGCTCGAGGAACTTGTCGATCTCAACCAGGTCCTGCTTGGTGCGGGCGTTGGAGGGCAGAGGCAGCGAGTAGGACTGCGAAAGAGGGCCCTGGGCCATGTTGCCACCGCCAGTCATCTGCATGCTGCCCGAGTTGAAGTGATCGAGGATCGAGGCGCCAGTGCTATACGAAGAGTTGTGGTTGTTGTTGTTGCCGCCGCCGCCGTAGCTGTTGCCGGTCGAGTAGCCATAGCCAGTGCTAATGGGCAAGGGCAAGCTGGCAGTCTGTAGGCGCTGGCCAACGTCGTAGTAGTTGCCGGGGTCGATAGCGCGACGCTTGATGTCTCCGAGGAAATCGTTAAGTGCCTCGATAGCGCGTCTGCGCGTGTCCATGCTCTGGATGTCGGCAAGGCTGTTGCTGGCAGGGTAGTTGACCTGGCCGTAGCCTGCATACTGCGGCTGCTGCTGCGGCTGCTGGAAGAAGTTGTTGCTGTTCAGGCTGTGGTGAGGCTGAGGGTAAGCAGTGGGAGTGCTCATGTCGTGGCCGTAGTAGCCATTGGCGGCTAGCCTTGTTGTCAGCATGCTTTCAAAAGAGCAAGCTGAGACTTGCGTACGCTTCACGTGCTGACCTTGATAACCGTTGCCGTTAGGCCTGTTCTGACCCATGTTGGGGTCAGGCGAACGCAGAAGCACAGAGTCATCGGCGTGCGTCTTGACGTGCTTCTTCAAGTCCTGGGGTCTCTTGAAAGCCTTGCCACAGAAGTCGCACTTATGGGGCTTCAGTGGAACATGAACACGGATGTGAGAAGTGATGTGGTCACGCTTGACGGTCGTGACACGGCAAGATCCCCAGTGGCAGGTGAGATTGAGATTGTTAGTGCTCTTGCGACCGACATGGCGTTCGCAGACGTGCTCCTGTGAGCTGTGTCAGCGTGCGCGCATGTTTGTGAAGTGAAGGATAACTTACGTAGAGAGCCTCGGGAGTCTGGTGACGCTCACCGCAGTTCAGCCACTGACAAGTGAGTGAATCGACAGTGCTGGTCTGGCCAGCGGGGGGGGGAGCGATGGCATGCTGAACGGGTTGGGGCGAGGCATGCTGCTGCATAGGTGATTGAAGGGCATGCTGGATGGGCGACTGCTGAAGTGACTGTTGGGCTAGCGACTGTTGTTGCAGAGGCTGGTGCTGGAGTTGAGGTGGCTGCAGCTGCTGGTGCTGCTGGACTGGCGATGCCTGCTGGAGTTGTTGAGCGGCGGCGGCGGCTGCTGCAGCGGCGGCAGGGTCGGGATGGTTTTGAGGTTGAGGCATTGCGCCTGCGGCGGTGTCTTGAGTGGAAGCCATGGTGTGCCAAGCGAAAGCTCGAGCGGTAAGAACGCGTCAAACTTCAGACGCGCGATGCAACACGAAGACAATTGTCGATGTGTAGATCTACACGTGAAGATGGTCTTGATAACAACCAACACGTGCGAACAATGAAGAAAACTTGGGATTGAGGGCGTGTCAAGGGGTGTCGAAAAGTGAGGACCAGAAGGAATCGAAAAGTCTGGGCAAAAGAGAGGGGAGGGACGAGACTTGATAAAGATGAAGCGGCGCTCCTGCCTCGCTTGGCCGGCGGAAATTCTCAGCTTTCGTACTCGCCGAATCATCCCGACCAATCAGAGGCGATTCCGTCTTGTATCCGACGAATCAGATCGAGCCAAGCCATTGAAACTTCGGTGCCGAGCCACTAAAGACTTGGCCGATCTTTTCGTCCGTGCGTTGCGTTCCTTCGTTCCTGCTGGATTTGAGTCCGCGTTTGACCTTCTTGAGCCATTACAGGTTGCTCGAGACGGATCCCGTGGTCTCCGAGTGTTTTGGACCGTTGACTACTCGTCATGTCCCTGATCCTTGTACCAAGGCGCTGCACAAGCACGCCATGGCTTGCTTCAGGGCATGCATTTCCGAGTATATACCAGCAATCCAAGGCCGTCGGCGGTTGAAAAGGGGTAACTGTTTCCCCTCAACAGATCCCGGATTACAACTCATGGTTTTTTTCGGACTTCGGACAGCTACTGTGTGGGGGGTCAGGCAAGGAAACCAGATGACCTCGTTCGAGAATCGCCTCCTGCCTCTCACTTGGCACTTGGCTCAATTGCACTGCCCAGTCGCCGAGACATTCCGCCGCACCGCCCTTGGCTGCAAAGAGATTCAAAGCGAGCCGCTCCAAGGAAACCTTCCGAATCAACAGCGAACCGTATGTCTTGATCTGGGGTGGCCGCGTGGAGTCCTGTTGATCCGGGTGGCCAAGCTGCCAATTGACAGGTGGGATGCGTCCCACGTGGACCGCACAATTCAGGCCGGGTGTTGGACAAGGTAATGGAAGGTGAGCCGTTTGCTGAGCCCACTATTCACAATGCTGCGGTACACATCTTCGCTTGGCTGTATTACACATACAGTACCCAGCTTGATGTCAGCGCTGTCCCAAATTACCAAAAGGCGGTGCAAACCTTGGTGCGGAATGACGCACACAGCATGTGTCCAGGGTTCTCCCAGCCTGACCTGAGTCCAGAGATCGTTGTATCACCGTTATGAACAAGACTGGGTCTTGTACGTAAGCGACCTCTGCGGCATGGTTGTTTGAATGCTAAAGGATTGAACAGAGTAAGTAAGTTGCAGAGCTGTGAGAGCCAAGGGACGCATTCTAAGGAAGCACCGGCTGAACCTCGGCCATCTTGCCAAGGAAGGTCTTGGGAGTCCTTCTGTCCAGAGAACTTCAGATAATAGCCAGCAGTTGGTTCTACTTAAGACGTTGCCTCTGTGTTTTTAATTGCTCACCTGAGATACAGGTAGGCCTGCCTTCTGTCAGTCTGGCTGACAACAGGAGTCAGAATCCTCCAAGTATAGGCTTAGTACAAGTCTAACAAAATCGCTCACGAAGCATCAAACTCGGTTGTATCAAGCGGCCATGAGACTTAGAGAAGCCATCGAGACAAGCTGCACCCCAACAACGGATGTCTGCTTGTATCGACCGCTTCTAATCGCACAGGTGGGTCGAACACCATCAAGGCTTCGTAAGGTGAAAAGTGGCAGATGCCACGATGATTATCGTAGGCCCCCTCCTCAAGATAGGCGCTATAAAGAGTATAGCTCTTCTCGTGAAGAGCGCGAGCATTCAACCCAGGCTCCGCAAAGATTTCTAGAATTGGTGTCGCAAGCAACCTCTTCGAGACAGGCGCTACGAATAACGCTGCTGCTTGCTATCTCAAGTGACCCAAGATGTTTGCTGCGAAATTACCGAGCAGCGCGACTCTCTGACTTCGGCCTCATCGCTGGGCAGTACGCTTCAGTCGAAGACATCAGGAAGTCATGGGGACAGCAATGGTACTTGGACCAAGCTATTGATGTCTTAGTCGAGTCAAGGAAGCCAATCCTCGGAGAAAGATCTTCTATGTGCCGGTCACGGATCCTCAGAAACATACACCACCACCACCACCTCCGGTAACGAGTCTCAAAAGCGTCAAGTCTTACTTTACTTCGGTATCAAAAAATCCTACAGACACAGCTCCAGACAGCAAACCTTCCGAGCAAGTCTTTGCCTTGTTCTCGGGACATGGAGGAGATTGTCTTTGCATTTGAACCCTAAATTTGACCATTGGGTCACTACGAAGATCTCGAGGACTGGCAGTGTCCTTGTCTACAATTCTTGTTCTATCGAACGCATCGCCGAGGCGATTTGTATCTTCTGCAAGCCTTTGATTCCATTGCTTGTGAACCTCGTCTGTATCCGTGCTGGTTTACCCTGGGATCATCAATTTTTTCTATTTTTTTTTTTACACAGACCTTCTTTCTAACAAACAGCAGATCAACACAACCTCGATCACTGTGGCGCCGCTGCAGTAGCAACTACCTGTCATCAAATCCAGGGAGGGGTACTTGAGATAGATATCCCTCAGATCCCCTTCCGATTTGCCTAGTAGGTAATGCTTCATCGTTACTTGTGTGGGACGGCATTCTCGCTTCCATCAGAGAGTAGAGTTTCATCAATCGTTGAGCCAGATAAAGTGCCTGGAATCCATGGTGGTGTACAAAGATTGTTGATGCAGTTGATTCTACATATGATGAATCGCTATTTTATTAGGATATCCGTCAACTTCACTTCACACATTCGATAGGGGCAAGCACAGTTGTGACCAAAGACATTGGTATTTAAGATAGACTACATGTTTCCGTCCGTCCAGCCTATACCACATTCCCATCTCAGAGAAAGGTCCTCGATCCAAAGTTTCTCATAACATTCGTGCATCTGAGTAATGATCCTCCAGCACAAGAACAATCCACCTCGAAGCCGGCGCAAGAAAAGGAAAAATGGTTTGGTATAAAGTATAATTCTCGAGGCCGTGCAAGGCTCGGAGCAAAACACGAGTTTACTCGACCTCGTGAACCGAAGAGGGTATCATGCCGAGCATTCGATGCAGATGGAAGGGTGGTTGTGGAGGGCTGCTTGTTTGGTGGAAGAAGCAGAAGAGGAGCTTAGATGGCCTCCTTGTTGGCCTTGGCCTGAGCCTCGTGCTGATGCTGGTCGAGCTTGTCCGAGGCGGCGCCCATGGCGCCAGAGACACGGCCGGAGATGGAGTCGTCGGCGGTGTTGCCCTTGGCCTGCTCCTTGTTGGCCTCCTTGGAGGCCTCGGAGGCGTTACCGGAGATGGTCTCGGAGACGTAGTTGGCGGCGTTGGCGATGGAGTTGCCAATCTGGCCAACGATACCCTCCTGAGGCTTGTCGACGTTGGGGGCAGGCATTTTGATTGATGTGGTGGGTGGTGGGTTTGGTGTTTGAGTGGAGGAGAACTTTGTTTGATAGAAGAGTGGTGTTGGTGATGGGTGACGGGAGAACAAGCAAGAGGGGTCTACTTATATCTGTATTCTTGTCCTGGGCTGCTTCTCACACGTGCGAACAGCTGGCATTGCATTCCACAATGATCGAATGTGTCTCCACTCGAGCTCCAATCACAGGCCGACTAACATAAAGGCGTTGCTGCTTGCTAACGACATCGAGCCATGGTCTGACGCTACAGCAACGCGATAGCCAATCCAGACCTTGGAATGGATGGGCCCCGCCAATTGTTGCTTGCGAACAGCCCCTCCGATCAGGACACCCCTCTTTGAAATCTACGTCATAAGCTTCGGGTCGGAGACGGCTCTCAGCAGCGATACAATGAGGAACAGGCCACCTTGAGCGCTTTCTTTGCATCTCCGCCCAGAAAAACACCGCAATAGACCACTCCTGATGCTGCTTGAGATAACACTCGTTGAAAAATTGAGGCATTTTCCATACTTTACCATCAGACGGCAGCGGGGTGCCCCGAAAAGCAGGGTTGTCGATCTAGGCTTTGAGAAGCGGGGAGAGCTGTGTACCTGAGCATCATTTCCGCTTGCGGTAGCTGCTAGCCACTGTCGTCATAGGGGTGCCCTTTTGCTTTCTTTTGCGTTCGATGCAGCAGGCAATCTCGATCTATGGATTTGCATGTGAGAAGAGACGGTGCAAGCCGAGGTTGACGGTGACCACGCGGCAAGCCCCTGTGAGCTTATAGAAGCGTTGCTATGGCGTTTCCAGAAGAGGACACCTGTAGGCATAGCGATGTATGTTGCAACCGCTGTGACGACGCGAGGAAACGGGAGGAGATCATTGAAGCTTCGCGATGATCTAGCAGCTAGCTGCGAATCCCCCCGGGAGCTAGACTGTGCTCAGATTTGGAGGGTGCCGCATATGGCGTGAAGAGAAGTTTTGGGAGACTCGAAGAACGTGGGGAGAGATAATGAGATGGGACCCCTTCTTCCGAGCGAGGTCTCCAAGATGTATACAAAGCTACGGCGAGGCAAGAACGATCAAAGCGGCTTCCTTCCTCTGTCGAGAGCAGCCGAGTCCCTGTTAAGCTGCTGACTTTCTCGGGGCGCTTTTCCCGTCATGAATGGACTCGCGAATTAGATGAGTGAAAAGGTCGTCGCTCGGCAGCTGGGAAAATGAAACCCACTGAGTAGGATCCTCCTTGAGACACTCGAAAAAGAGGAGGGCGGCGCACAACAGTACCACAAAGGAAGAGAAAAAGGAAAAAGGAAGGCTCAGAAAGGCTCACCACCCGGTATCAACCTCGCCTTCTCGGGTCTGGGCAGTATATCGTCAACACCCTTCTCGACCTGCTGCTTCAGCTCTTCCTTCTTGCGCGCCTCATCCTCGTGCTTCTTCCTCAGTCTCCTCTCCATGCCCTCGTCAACGCCAAAGAAATTACCCGCACCTCCTCTTCCATAACGCACCGGCGGTGCCGCCTCTTTCTCGGGCTCGGGCTGGCGCTCCATCTCGTGTGCGGGCGCGGGCGTGCCGTCGCCCAGGACATGGCTGGTGCCTGCGCCCTGGAACTCGCCGGTCGTGTTGAGAGTGCGCGGGGAGTAGTAGTTTCCTGCGCCGCCGCGGCCCATGTGTGCGTATTCTTGATTGTGCAGTGTCGGATGTGATGTGCCGGCGTAGTCTTCGGCGTCGTCTTGTTGACGCTCCAGGTCGGCCGAGATCTTGTCGTTTGTCGCGCTGAGCGCTTCGATGTTGCCTGCGCCGCCGCGACCGAGTGCTGGCATTTTGTGTTGTCTTTGTCGTTGAAGCTGGCAACTGATTTCGAAGTATTTGCGTTCACGTGGTCTGGCTGTGATATTGAAGAAAAGCTATTGAACTTGTAGTCGTAGTTGAGCGGCTGCTGGGTATTAGGATTATTAAAGTACCGTGTGAATAGGAGTGATTACTTGGATTGATGGTTATCAGCAGCTCCTTGATAAAATCCCGTAATCGGAGCCTGTCATATGATTCGACGTGACGACCATTGACGTAGCCTATATTTCCCGCGGCCCCTTGTCGATAAGGCAACCCTGTCTCCAATCTGTACCATCAACAGAGATGTAGACAGTTGGTAAAAAGACCAAAACCATGTATCAATTACTTGTTATACAAAAAGGCTAGATAAAAGTCACTGTAACCATAGCTGTAGAGGGCGAGACCAGTAACAGCATTATCGTTGTTCTACTGGGAGGATACGAATATGCCATGCCACAACTTTGACATGCAATTTAAACACCATGCTCGGAACATCAATACTGCAATAATACCGATCATAACTATTCTGCTTGAAAAGGTCTCGTTATACATTTACTTAATGCTGTGCTTGAAGATATGACGAGTATAGCTCAGCGACAACAACAGCTATGCATCGTGCCCACCACATCCCTGTTCTTGACCTTGGTATTCCCTTTGCGCGTTGTGCGACTAGAAATGACGCGATCCGTGCTCTGTAGGGCTCAGAACTTCCTCGACATTTGCCTCAGAGCTCGTGGAAGAGAAAGCCGGAGTGCTGAACTGAGGAGCAGCTGACGAAGCACTGCCTTGGCCAGTGTTGCTCACAACGCTTGCAGACGTGGACGAAGATGTAGCTGGTTCTGATCCAGGGATAGGAGCGGAGGACGGCATGTCACGGGAAGGTATCTTCTTGTCAGGCAGCTTCAAGTCCAGAGGCATGTTGATGGAGCTGCGTCTCAGCTCTTCGAGCTTCTCATTTGGATCCTGCCGCAAAAGTCAGCAAGGGTTGTGATCATGTAGTACATGTGAAGATGCTCATAACAACTGCGTGAGCTTGCGAGAGATCAAGCATTGCATCCAAGGCGGTCAAAGACTCGATTGACTTGCATGAGGAAGTTGGAGGCGCAAAAAGGACATGAACAACAAACAAATAATGGCAACGTGGACAACGTACCCAGTCAACTTGATCAGGAACGCCATCGGCCGAAGGCAATTGGCCCTCATTGTCTCGCTCTCCTGCCCAAAACATGGGTCTGCGGATTGGTGCCGGAGTTACCGGAAGGCTGGGACGATCCACTTCGGAGGGAAAGTCGGTAAGTATCAGGCTTTCCCTGCGCTCAAATTGTGTGTTGGTACCCGAAGGAGATGTTGCATGGACCGAGCTCTTGCGGCCTTTTGTCTGTGAAGCATTGAGGGCGCGCACATATTTGTCAATACCAGCAACATCGTCCCAAGCATTCTTAGAACTCGAGGCGAAGGCTTGCCAGGGATCGTCGGTGGTGATCGTGATGGTCGGCGTGATTGAGATGTTTTGAGAAGATGCAAAGTCAGTGATCTCAGTATTGACCTCAGTATCAATCTCGAGCTGTGGGCTTGGATCGGGTGAAACAACATCTTCAGCAAACTTTCTGGTGGGCTTTGCTGCCTTTCTTTCTTCCCAGGGGAAGATTGGTTTGGGCTTTGCCGTTGGCGGATCAGGTCTTGACTTGGGGACTTCAAACCACATATCCTTGGGAGGCTCGGGATACGATTTAGGTGCGCGGAACAGCTCCTTGTCTTCGTTAAAGACGTATGTCTGGCTGGGAAAGTTGACGGCTTCGGGCTTCGAGTTGGATGGTGGTTCCATGCTGTTGAGAAGTCAGAACATGCTCTTTTCGGCGATCACCACTTCTTCTTACCGTGTAGCATCCCACTCGGCCTGGGGTGCCGAAAACCTTCTCTGCTCCGCAGTCGTCGTGGGATTGACCAGGCCTTGGCCGAGTTCTTCTCCCAATTCTCTTGGCTCGGCAGGGTCATATTCGGTGGTGGTTAAAGCAGCTTCTGGTTGGACCATGGCAGTATCGATAGGTCCACGGGGTGAAGACGAAGGAACCCTAGAAGCAGGAGCGTATCGGCCTGATGCATACTCAGAAGCCTATGAAGCATCAGTCTTGTCTAGAGGGTGGAAAACATCAAACGCACCGATTCGCGGAAATGTCTGTCGTAAACGGCCCACCAGCGGTACAAAAGCTCGCTGTATGCTCCTGGTGCGGCATTCTTTGACCTCGACACGTTCCATGGCTTGTCTTTTCCGATAAAATGGACCATGCTGATCCTGGCCTTGTGGTAGCGGTAGGCAGGCTCGTACTGGTAGTTGGCACTGGGCGTGCAGTTGTAGATGAAACTCAGACGGTGCCAGTCCTTGTGTTCATAGTATTGGTTGATAAGGCCCTGGTCTGCCCCATCAAAACTGTCTCCTGTCGCTGCAAGTGTTCGCAGAGCCCAATAGTCTCCCATATGGGGTGTGAGCACCATGACACCGGTGTTGAAGGCATCGGGCCAGCCAACATCAGGTGCACCGGCAAAAGATGCCTGGATATCGAACAGCTCGTCGGGAGCACGAAGCGCGACTACATCGGCGTCGATGTAAACTATTTTCCGAAACTGCGTCTGGCGCCAAAGATTGACCTTGGTGAATGCATAGAGAAGGTCGCCTCTGTTCATGAGATACAGGTTCGACGGGTTGGGGTTGCCTATACGTTCGACCGGGATGACATAGTCGTACAATGACTGGGATACAAGTCAGCTCTGGACGTAGCTTCTGGCTGTATTGAGCAGTACCTTCAGCTCGGTGAGGGTGGTAGCTCGTAGACTGTCAATCGTCACAAGCGCAGCCAGCTTCTTCTTGGTACCATTGTCGCGGAGAGAATGTGCGAGCACTGCGGCGCCTGTTTACTGTTAGAAAGGTGGTTTTGTATGTGACCATGTTCGTTGAGTGGACGCACCGGGCAGATACGAATCGCTCAGGACCAGCTAGACGCCGAGGATCAGTCAATCATGTTTCACACCGAGCCTGCCAGCTACCAACCGTGCAGTACACATCCTCAGTTCCGTTCGCCATCTTGATCGCTCGCAATTGAGCGGTCTGAGACGAGGACGAGTCGGAGGCTTTTGATTGGGATCGAGGCGTTTGTTGGGGATCAAGAGTGGAATGGGAAAGACGAAGATGCTCGCTCAATGCAGCAACAGCATCAGAACCAGAGAAAGAAAAAATCAAACCGCGACAAGATATGCAGCATGGACCATGGAATATACTAAAAAGAACCAAGGAAATTGACCGATGATGCTGAAGCGGAATTGGTCGCTTGCATTGGAGAGCTCCCTCCACGCTCGTCATTTCAATCCCCCCGGCCGCCCTCCCCACAAAGACCATTCGACTTTCGGCAACGATCTTCCATGCTCGCATGAGAAGCAAACCATTCAGCTCGCCCGTCTCGACTGCTCGATCCCATTGCTTCAGTCATGAGGCCTTCCCCGCGTCCATCATCTGCACCGGACCGTGTCTTTGTATCGTATTGCACCACGTGAGACGACAGCACACGGCCTCTCCGCAATGTTCGAGTCCGACTCACAAGTTCGGGAGAGATGTGCCCGCTGGACTACCCCCGACCCAACTGCAGGTCATCGCCTTGGCTAGAGGCTCCCCTGCCTGTATACCGTTGAGCTAACAGAGCTCCCCGGCGCAGCCACACGCAAATCACACAGCAACACAGCACTGACGTAGACAGCCCGGAGACGCTTTTTGAAGTTTGGAAGAAATTTACGTTGTTTTTTGACGAGCTTTCGACTCCCTGGCGATAGCGCCGACTCCTGTACGTGCCGCCATAACAAGTGCATTGAAAAGAACCCTAACCATGGCTATCATTCGCTCCAATCATGCATCACCGCATTTATTGCTGCTCCTGCTCGGCAGCGGGCTGCTCACCCTGCTCAGCGGCCTGCTCGGCGGCGCGCTGGGCCTCGGCGGCCTGCTGGGCAGCGACGGCCTTGGCACCGTAGTCCTGGGACATGGGCTGGACGATGCTCTGCTCCTCCTTGGGCTCAATGATGGTGACTGAGTCGGGGAGAGACTTCTGGGGACCGGCCTTGCCCTCGGGGTCGGCACCACGCATGATCTTGACCTTGATACCAAGGACACCCTGGCGGAGGAGGACGTGGCGGGTGGCCGAGTCGATGAAGTCCTTGGCGGGCTGACCGGAGTGGATCATGAAGCCGTCCTGAGATTGAGAGTTAGTACCAGCAAAGCCGGCATGGTCGACAAGGCGCGACATACAGTGAACTTCATGGACTTGGCACGGGCGGCACGGAGCTTGCCAGAGACGACAACCTCGCAACCCTTGGCACCAGACTCCATGATGAAACGGAGGACACCGTAGCATGCTCTGCGGACGGCAAGACCGTTCAGGAGCTTGTATCTGAGGGACTCGCACTGAGCGACGGCCGAGAGACCGCGGTTCTGGACCTTGGCGGCGTAGAGCGAGACCGAGTTCTCGGGGAACTTGAAACGCTTCTGGATCAGCGAGGTGAGCTCGCGGATGCGGCGGCCCTGCTCGCCGAGGACATCCTGGGTGTGGGTGGCGCGGATGATGATGTCGGTGACGGTGGGGGTAACGCGGACCTCGACACCCGAGTAGCCCTCCTCGGCGAGCTCACGCTGGAAGAACTCGTTGAGCTCGGCGTAGAAGACACCGTCTGCGCGTATGATTTAGTGATTGTTCTGAGATGGGGTTTGCAGCATTTGCGGATTGGATCTGGGGCGAGCGGAAAAGACAGTCGGTTGCGAATTGAGTTGCGGAACCGGCAAAGGCATAGGCAGAGCGAGATTTGCGAATTCAGCAGAGGGGAAGCATACCGGCGACGAACTTTCTTCTCTTGGAGCTGCAGCAGACGGTTAGTAGGTGGTCACGGGCGCATTGTCGAAAAACAGCCGGGGCGACTTACATGGCACCTGCCTGGACTGCGGCCATGTTTGCGATCTGGGTATAGGGATCGAAAGAAAGAAAGGGAGGGTGTCGGGGCGCTGGGCGTGTCGTTGTCGAGAAGGTCGTCCACAGAGAATGATATTGAAAGTGCCGGGCTTGAATTCGCTGCTGTGCGCGCGCCAAGGCCAGCTAGCCAGTTTGGGGCGTGTCTGTGGTCTTTGGCTGTCGGTGTTGCGGCGGCCGAAGATTCTCCATTAGCGGCTCCGCGTCTGCGCGCGTCATTGGCAGCATGTGGACGCTCTGCCATCTGGCTGAAGTGCTGCCCGCTGCCCCTCAGCGCGCCATCCTCGAGGCGTGTGACGAGCCACTTGCACTCGCCCAACACCGGCACCTCACACAACACCTGCCCGGAGGGCCATGCGGTAGAGCCAGATGGACAAGATCAAAGTTTCAAAGGCACGTCCACGTCCATGTCCACGTCCATGTCCATGTCCATATCCATAACCATGTCCATATCCATAACCATGCCTATGTCCATGTCCATGTCCATGTCCATGTCCATGTCCAACACGCCCCGCCGCGCAAAAAGCATTCACTCAGGGCCTCCATCAAAACAGACCCGACGACTGACTGCCGCGCCACCAGGTCGACCATGTGACCTTTTGCAAGAAAGGCGACCGTGTCAAGGGCACGCTTCACATCGCTACCCACCACTTGATCTTCGAATACAAGCCGCCCGTGCCCGCCGACTCGCAAGCACCGCCCAAGTCGCGCGCCAGAGAGATATGGATCACCTACCCTATGATCGCTTCCTGCGTCTACAAGCCCATGCCTCCTGCAGCCAGGCAAGCCCCCTCCATCCGTCTTCGCTGCAGAGACTTCACCTTTGTCGCTTTCCACTTCAACGATGAGGTCCAGGCCCGCAACGTCTACGATAGCATCAAGGCTTTGACCACAGGCCTTGGCTCCTTTGACAAGTTGTACGCCTTCACCTACGAGCCCCCTCCGGCCGAAAAGAACGTCAATGGCTGGCAGCTCTACGATGCACGCAAGGAATTCAAGCGCATGGGCATATCTCCCAAGGAGCCTGACCGAGGCTGGCGCTTGACCGACATCAACCGCGACTACACCGTGCGCTGCCACGCTCCATGCCATGCTTGCCCTTCCGGCTGACCTTGTCCAGTACTCGCCCACGTACCCAAGCCTATTGGTCGTACCATCTTCCGTCTCTGACAACGTTCTCAATTATGGAAAAGAATATCGCTCGCGATTCCGGATCCCCGCCCTGACCTATCTCCACCCGGTCAACAATTGCTCCATCACTAGAAGCTCCCAGCCAAAGTGTGGCATGTTCCAAGACAAGAGAAATCCTCAGGACGAACGCCTAGTTGCCGCCATCTTCGCTACCTCCAAGCCACTGCCCGGTGCTGGCATGCCCGTCCTCAACTCCCAGGGCGAACAATCTGATCCAGACATGCAACTCAGCGCAAGCTCTGCTGATTTGACTGATTCTGCCGGAACCGAGAGCAATTCTCGCTCACCTTCTACCAAGGTCTATGGTGCGCAGCAGAGGAATTTCATTGTCGATGCCCGCCCGCAGGTCAACGCCGTCGCCAATCAAGCCACTGGTATGGGCTCGGAAAACATGGAATACTACAAGGATGCGACAAAGGAATACCTCGGAATCGCAAACATTCACGTCATGAGAGATTCGCTCAACAAAGTCGTCGAGGCTTTTGCGCACTCCGACTACACCAATCTCCCCCCGAGTCAAGAGACCCTCGCCAAGAGCAAGTGGCTCGACTATATTTCCTTGGTCTTGCGCGGTTCCAGTCTTGTAGCTCGTCAAGTTGGCATCAATCATTCTCACGTCCTCATCCATTGCTCTGACGGCTGGGACCGTACCAGTCAGATCAGTGCTCTGAGCCAGCTATGTCTCGATCCATACTACCGTACTCTTGAGGGCTTTATCGTCTTGGTCGAAAAGGATTGGGTATCTTTTGGTCATATGTTCCGTCATCGTTCCGGATATCTGAGCAGTGACAAGTGGTTTGATATCGAGAATGAGCGCGTCGGCGGCAACCGCAAGGCCGACAATCCTGCCGCTTTTGGATCAAATGGTGGAAGCGGCAATGCTTTGGAGAGTGTGCTTTCATCTGCCAGAGGATTCTTCTCTAAGAAGAACGAGAGCAGGGACTCGTTTGATGTCGATGAATCGGTTGAAGGATCTCCTAATTCCCTCGCCGCTCCAACTTCGAAAATCACTAAGCACACCACTACAAATGTCAAAGAGACGAGCCCCATCTTCCATCAATTCCTGGACGCTACTTACCAAATGCTTCGACAACATCCTACACGCTTCGAGTTCAATGAGCGTTTCCTTCGTCGCTTGTTCTACCAGCTTTATTCGTGTCAGTACGGCACCTTCCTCTGGGACAGCGAGCGCGAGAGAGTCCAAGACCGGGCCTACGATAGAACGCGAAGTGTCTGGGAACACTTCCTCGCCCGCCGAGAACAGTTCCTGAATGACAAGTATGACCCCACCGTGGATGACAAAATTCCCGGCAAGGAGCGCATTATCTTACCAGACGTTGCTAAGGTGAAGTGGTGGCATGAGCTCTTTGGTCGTGCTGACGCAGAGATGAACGGGACCTCATTTGCACCTGCTGTCAGCTTGCCTAAGGAGCCCAAAGAACCCATCGTCACTGGTATAGAGAACTCAGAGGTCTCCGTAGGACCAGACGCCAGCAGCAGCCGTAACAGCACAAGCTCCTTTACAAACGGCGCAGCGCGTTTGAGTGCTGGTCTGGAAAGCTTGGGCTTGGGTAAGAGCGCAAGCGCACCTAGCAGTCGACCACAATCACCACCAACCAACGAGCAAGTGTCTACGCGCACCATCGATAGCGAGACGGCTGCTGTAACGAGCAATGCCTCTTCCACAAGCAACTCCATCTCATTCTCGGCTTTTGCTCGAGACAATGCATTCCGGGACACTTAGAAGGTGTTCACTTGGTTCATAGCGCGGCGTTTTGGGGTCACGATTTGATGACAAGGGTGGTTCTATGGCATTTCGGGAGGACCATGAATAAGAAAGGGGATTGCATGCTGGGCAGGAAGTGCATTTCGAAAGACTGGAAATGTCTGCTTCTAAATATATGACGGCAGTGGTAAAGGCACAAAGGAGAACAGTAAGGCAAACATACATATCAGAAACACAACTCTCCAAACACTTTCTTCAGATTGATGTTCTGCGTGCGCTTCACCGACCGGCAAAGAGACAGCCAAGACATGGGCGCGTCATCATCTTTCTTGGTTCAATTTGTCTCTCAAGAACAAGGATCACTCCGTTCCCTGTTCGTGGTTCTGCATGTTCCGGGATAAAGGTGGAGATCCACACTTGCGACAAACACGGTGAGCTGCCGAGTTTCTGGTTTCTCCGATATCTGTCTTCCCAACAATATTCTGTACCTACATCCTCTCTACGAGTGTCTACATCTCACCTAGGATTCATTCGATTAAAGAATAAAAGTAATTCACGGTACAAGATGGGCTTGTTCAAGAAACTCAAGTCTGAGATGAAATCGGCCTTCGGCGACGATGAGCCCTCGTTCCCGGCACAGCAGCAACACCAATCTCAGATGCCCATGACCGACCAACCAGCGACCATTCAAGCGCCTTCGCCTTTGGACGTTCTTCGCTATCGCTACCAGCATGGAACCAACTTTGGCTCGATCTTTGTTCTAGAGAAATGGCTTACGCCCAGCATGTATCAGGATAATGCCGACTCGGCCGAGCTCGCCGCCGTGACTGGCAACATCAAAGCTATGGGTCTCGATGCTGCGAGACAAAAGTTTGAAAACCATTGGGAGACTTATATCAGCGATGCGGATGTGGATTGGCTGGCCAATGAGGCTCATTGTACGTCTCCTCACATCCTCTATATTCAGTTGGTCATATTGATGGATTGATGAACAGGTACATCGGTTCGTCTGCCGATCGGCTACTTCACATTAGGACCGGCATATTGCGACAATACACCATTTGAGTCTTCTGCAGCCGTGTACCAGAATGCGTGGCCTGCCGTGAAGCGTCTCGTCAGTCGCCTGGCTGCCAAAGGTATTGGCACTCTTCTGGATCTTCACTCGCTGCCTGGCGGTGCAAACGGAGGTGACCACTCTGGAACCAACAGTGGCAAGGCTGAGCTGTGGCATTCGAAGAAGAACTTGGATCTTGCTGCGCGCTGCTTGCTTTTCATTGCACACGAGGCTAGATCGATGGACGGTGTGATTGGTATCCAGCTGGTCAACGAGGCCGAGTGGGATGCTTATGGTATGTACGGTTGGTACGATTGGGTCATAGGCCAGATTGGGGGCATCGACAATTCCATCCCCCTGTACATCTCCGACGCCTGGAACCTGGGCCCAGCGATTGGCTACGTCAATGGCAAGAACAGTCTGCATGCTGGACGAGCAAACCCGATCGTCATCGACACCCATTTGTACTGGGCCTTCTCGGATGCAGACAAGCAGAAGCACCCCGGCGAGATTGCACATGAGGCTAGAGGCAAATTGAGTGAACTCGACGGTCACGATGGCAATGTGGTCGACCATGGCGCCGCACAAGTAGTGATTGGCGAATACAGCTGCGTCCTGACCGAAGACTCCTGGGGCAAGGCCCAGGGTCACGAGAAGGAGCATTTGGTGCGCGAGTTTGGCCAAGCCCAGACGCAGAGATACCAGCAACGAGCAGGTGGCAGCTTTTTCTGGACTTACCGCATGGTTCGTGTATGCATCATCTGACAGCAAGATTGCCACTGACAGGCCACACAGGACTGGATGGATGGCGGAGAATGGGGCTTCAAGCAGCAGAGCCTCAATGGCGCCATCACTGCACCGCACAACCTTAGCCTTTCGCACGACGACGTCCGCGGACGCATCGGACACGCGCAGTCGCAGCTCGATGCAAAGTGCGGACACACGTGGGGCAGCCACTGTCACTACTGGGATAGCAACCACCCAGGTCAGTACGAGCACTGGCGCTTCGAGAATGGCTGGAAGCTGGGCTTCAACGATGCCATGACCTTCTTTGGCATGAGAGCCAACGGTGGCCTTCCCGGTGCTGGAGGTGATAAGATTGGCATGCTGGACATCTGGGTCAAGAAGAGGATTGTGGAGAGCGGCCAGGCCGGTAAATGCTTGTGGGAGTTCGAGCAGGGGTTCAGACAGGGAGTTCGTGATTTCTACGAGCTTGCTGGCGTGTAAGTCTTTTGCTTGATGTGGCGCAGTAGATCATTTCGAGTGGGTCTTACGAGTAGATACAGTTCCGGACTTGATGATCGCCTCATGTTTCTAGAACTCTGGTGCAGAATGCTGAATAATCGGCTTGTTTTTGTGCTCGAGAGCTTCTCTCGTCTGTGACTGCCCCAAAGGGCAGATGTGACACTTCACTGAATCATTAAGCAAGATCGACCAATAAGCAGATCTGGTTCCTTCCTCGATTCGTCAAAAGGTTACTGAGGTACTGGAAGGCGACCACAGCAAGGTCTTGACATCAGAGACAGGGATTGAATGGAGCATGGATGACAGTCTCTGCTCAGGGCCGAGTCAGAGCATCTAAGTCATCAAAGAACACCTTTCCCTAACATCAAAGCCATCATTCGACAACGAATCTGTTTGCTCCGTGCAATAGCCCACTTCAGTAACCGATCAACCCACTGGCAAGAGCAGTCAAAGCCCAGGAATACTCGAGGTACTCAAGGATCTGCAACAACTCTCCAGTCTTCTGGATCGCCTCGTTCTGCACATCGTCAGGGCTGGAACCAAAGCGAGTCAAGAACAATACACTTACATAACCCTCGATGAAAGGCACCTTGGCCTTGCCCTTCCAGAAATTGGAAACATGGGCCCTGACAAACAAAGTCACGACCAGGGCAGCAGGCGAAACGACAAATCTTGCAATCGGAGGCAGCGAGTTGGGTGCCACGGTCAGCGTAACGGCCGCAACCAGAGATGTCAGGATCTGTGGACATGAGTCAGTCACCAACGTGTCGAGGATCGTGCGACGAGACGGCAATCTTACGCAAAGGGCACCGCTGGTCTGCGTCGTTCTGGTCTTGTGCAATTGGTGCTCGGCCTCTCCGCTGTACTTGGCTGCCTTTTCGCTCTTTTCTTCGTATTGCTGGAGGTTGCGGATCGCGATGAAGGACACGTATGCGCCGTAGGCGCCCAGGGCAACTTGACCGGCGTGCAGCAGCTGTGTGAAGAACATTGCGCCTTGAGAGTAGCTCTCGAGATTCTTGGATAGGTCAAGAAGTTCGTGTGAGGTTGGTGGATTTGGGAAAGGTAAGCATTCAGGTCGCGCGAGCAGGGTCAAAGTATGAGTAGTTGGGACTGATGTCATAACAAGAGCAGGGTTGCACCAGCAGCACTAATTATGTTTGATCGTCCAGCTTTTGGCACGTATCTTTAATTAGGTTGAGCATTGTGGCTTCGGTGGCACTGTGTCTCCGTATAGCAATGATATAGATATTTAGCCTAATAGAAGCCCCTCTTGACCTAATTGTAAATGTACAATTTTTCCGCCTTAAAGGAATCTTTCGCCTAGTCAACACAGACAGTGGAACCGTAGATCCTGTATCTGCTGTATGGGTCAAAGGAAAGACATCTCAAAAGAACAAACACAGCTTTAGGGACATGAAACCTCAAAGAAGGCAACAAACAAACGACGTATCTACCATGTCTGTCTCGAGACAATGTTTGTCAAGTGTTGAATAGGGAAGACGTTACATGTGTACTTGTATTGTATAACGATCAGGCTAACAGCTGTTACTTTGCATACCGTGACCCTTGAAGCCGTAGGTATACTGTTACTGCTAACTGTTACTGCTGACTGTTCTTGCTAAAAGTGTCGGATGGAATACAAGATTCATTGCCGGGTTTGTATGCACTTTAGCTCTCGCATCACCCATACAGGGTTGCACATATTTGCCTTGGCGGAATAATAATTGGCAAATTGCCAATTGCCATCGGCCAGATGTCACACGAGAACCTGCCATCGATTCGGCGAACCGTCCTTTTTCACCATGCCTTTGAGAGGCGAGAATCACCGATGTAGCCTTCCACATGCGTTCCAACTGACATGGGACCCGGAAGGGGGTTGCCTGCTCGAGTAAGTTCAAGGGTCCACGAGTGCTCTGGTCCTCAACAAACTCTTGGGGAAGCTTCTTACGCCTCTGCATCGCTTGTCTTGCCTTTTCTTTTCCAAGCAATTTCTTGTATCGTCTTGGCTGTGGATCCAAGCATGCCAGTTCCTGCAGTATTGACCTTGATGAAGTACCGCAAAAAGCATCTTCGGGTCCCAACATTTGAGGATAGAGTGCTAGACGGTCGGCATGAGACATCATCGCTGTCACGGTTGCGCTGTAAGGGTTCCTAAAAGGGCAGCCGCAGGGCAATTTCAATCAATGATTTAATAAACACAATTCGCAGAGTGGATCGTTGAAGACCACCAACGCGAGCCTACAAATGGAAAGGATTCCAAGATGCGAAGATGGGGGTGCAGAACGAACCACCCGAGTCAAGTGAGCACGTTACGGACGCACTGTGGATGCAGATGTCGAACACAAGGCCGTAGACCGAGCCCTTATTGCACGCAAGCCGCCTCCGACAGCCAATAGGATCAACAGGATATCAAGCCACGACCGGCTAGAATCTCGCTAAGGCACACGTTACAAACTCTGCTCGACACGAAAACCATCAAGGTGTTTTTCACGCCGTCGCCGCGGCCGTCGCGCCCTTGTTCCCTATGCAACGTTTTATAAGTCGTCACTTGCCATCTCTCGTCCGACACATCACCATCCTCCACTTCGTTCCCTCATTCTTGGACTCTTCATCGCGGTCCATCTGCTCAGACGTGCGAAAACTGCAGATCTCTACAGCTTTCTACCACACGCTCGAGTCATCATGTCTTCCTGCGATGCTGGCAACGAGTACGATGGTCGCATGGGCGTCCGCATTTCGTCCATCTTCGTGATCGGCGTTACCTCTTTGCTCGGTTAGTTGCATGCTGTGCGCAAATGGGCGAAAAATGTGTATACTAACGTGTTGACTTTCAGCAACTTGGTTCCCCGTCTTCGCTGCCAGACACAGAGGCGTTGGCGTTCCTGACTGGGCTTTCTTCATCGCCAAATACTTTGGCTCTGGCGTTATCGTGGCAACCGCCTTTATTCACGTAAGTTTCGCATGGATTGGATGCAACACAAAACAAGTACTGACCATCAAAAGTTGCTTGCGCCTGCCTCTGAAGCCCTCACTAACGAGTGCCTGACTGGCCCCATCACTTCCTACGATTGGGCCGAGGGCATCATTCTCATGACCATCTTCTCCCTCTTCTTCGTTGAGCTCATGACCATGCGCTATGCCAAGTTCGGTCACAGCCATGAAGACAACGGCGAGCTCGAGAAGCAGGACGCTCTTGGCATCAAGCCCGAGGGCAAGTCGCCTGAGACCATCAACGAGTCTGACCGTTCCTATGAGATGAACCCTGGACGTACCAGCTCGAGCACTGCCAACTGCCCTACCACTCCCCATGCTCGCGGCGATGACCACCTCGGCCATGGTCGTACTCACACCGACAACGAGATGTCTGCCGGCTGGAGCGAGGCTCAGAAGCAGGCCGCTGGTCTCGTGCCCGAGTCTTACGCCGCCCAGATGACTGCCCTCTTCATCCTGGAATTCGGCGTCATCTTCCACTCCATTTTCATCGGTTTGACCCTCGCTGTCTCGGGCGATGAGTTTGATACCCTCTACGTCGTCCTCGTCTTCCACCAGTCCTTTGAGGGCCTCGGTCTGGGCACTCGTCTTGCCGCCGTCCCTTGGCCCAAGTCGAAGCGCTGGACTCCCTACCTGCTTGGTGCCGGTTACGCCATCAGCACTCCCATCGCCATCGCCATTGGTCTTGGTGTTCGTCAGTCCTTCACTCCTGGCAGCCAGACCACCCTCATCACCAACGGTGTCTTTGACAGTATCAGTGCCGGTATCCTCATCTACACTGGTCTTGTTGAACTCATGGCACACGAGTTCATGTTCTCCACTTACATGCAGCGTGCCAGCCTCAAGACTCTCCTGACTGCCTTCTTCATGATGGTGCTCGGCGCTGGCTTGATGGCTCTCCTTGGTGAATGGGCCTAGATGCCTTCAACCTGCTTCGGCCACCACAACAACCCTTTCTCATGACTGTAAAGATTCGATAGACAAAAAAGCGTGGTTTCATGACCAGGTGCAGGATTTTGCTTGTCACCCTCATTTCAAAACTTAATCAAAATTTTAATTACACACCCAACCCAATCAATGCCTTCCCACGTCCATCTCTCTGTGTGATTAGACTTGTGTTTCACGTTTGACAACAACAGCCAATAAATGATGATGATGATGCCGTCCTCGTTGCCTATACAACTTGCAAAGAAGATGCCGTACAGTTCGCGCATGCAAGCGAAGGCTCATGTATGACAGCAGCAGGTGTAATTTTGTATGACAGGAGATATTCCAATTGATGTGTTCACACTCGCAGCTGAGGACAACAGCGGCCTCATATAGATCTCTATCTATATACTCTATAGATACAACGCAGCAACAGACTTTCAACAAAAATAGCCCGGCCAAAGCTCAAGAAAAGGCACTCACTGCATACCAACTTCAAACGCGAGAACCCACGAATCACCATCATGTGTGACTGGGTTCTAGTCTACTACATCGGTTGCAAACATCTTTCCAAGGACCCCGTCGAGTGCGAGAATGCCAAACGAGAGGGTGCCCGCTGTGAAGGGTGGGAGGACTCTGACAACGAGACTGATTGTGTGAATGGCAGCGGAAAGCCCTACACTCCGGCCAAGACGGGTAAGTGCTTCGACTGCGAATACGCAGCCATGATCCGGGCCCGCGAGCAGGATCAAGGGAGGAATTGAAATGCCACTGGCGAGAGAGGAAAAGAGGTCACGAGTGACGACAACAAGGCGCGAATCACAGGGATACCTCGGATGCTTGGTATCAAGCCATTTCTGCAAGATATTTTAAGCCGAAAGTGGCTTCGCAGACGTGAAGGGGGCATGGCAGAAAAAAAAAAGCGATCAAAGTACTGGCGAATTCACGAAGAAGCAAGTCTCGAGTTGATGGTGTCCTCTGAACGTAACTCTGCGGGAATGCTTGTCACTTCACGCGTTCATGCGGGCCAGTGTCCCAGATCCTCGGCACCGGAGTATGCTTTTGTGATCGGTGCTTGAAGATTGGTCGCGGAACATTACTCGCCATTGTTCTGGACGCAGGCGGCAGTGGGCTATGCGACAAGGCGGATTCGACAGAGAGGTGCAGAGACAGATCACACCATGTCAGCATGATACATTTGAGGTATCGTGCTGGTCTGCCAGCGAACCAGTGGATGTACCTTATACGAACCGCGGTGGCCCCCTAGCAGGGATTCTGATGTCCATCATGGCTATATCGAGTGCAATCAAGATCGCGAATAGCTTGTTGATTGAGATCGAAACGCCGCGACTACAGACCTCAGGATTCCGGAAAAAATGTGTACCTTCGAGACAGTTCGTTCCACCAAGAGCGGACATTTGTTCAGCCGCTGCTATCTCAGATGCCGTGCGGCAAAGACGTCCGGGCAAAGGTGTGAAGCCTGGGCTCAGAAGGAAAGGCCGCTCACGATCAAAGAAAGGGGACCCATTGCTGTGCCGGAGTATTGCGACGACTGTAAATCCGACGGCTTTCTGGCTTGGTTCCAATGAGGACTCGACTCAGGTCCAGTGGTTCATGAACCAAGCGGAGTTCTGCCATCAGGAGTTTGCACAGTCGGCTTCTTATTTTGATCCGCTTCCGCTGTGAGCGCACGGACACATCACGACGGAGTTAGACGCAAGACCGGGGCCGGAGCACATAGTATGCCCGTACACACATTATATCCGCCGTTGCGGACATCCGAGAGCTGAAGAGAAAAGTATATCAGTGTGAAGCTTCGTCTGCTATGTAATCTGGTAGGCTTTCCACCTTCTTTTTGGGCCCAAGAACCATCAATACGATTGACTCGTGCATACACCAATATGGGCTTAGACGCATCGAGCGTGTTGAGCTTCCTCTACAGCCAATTCTTTGTTACCCCGGGGTACCCCGAAGAGTCTTGCCAAGGCAAAACATTCGTCGTCACTGGCGCAAATGCTGGTCTGGGATTCGAGGCATCACGTCACCTGGTGCGTTTGGGGGCAGAGAAGGTCATCCTAGCATGCCGAAGTGCAGAAAAGGGTGAAGCCGCGGCAAAGGACATTGAGAGGAGCACGGGGAGGACTGGTGTCGTCGAGGTATGGTCTTTGGACCTGTCCAGCTTTGATAGCGTCAAGGAGTTTGCAAAGAAGCTCGACACATTGAGCCGCATTGACGCCATTGTCGAGAATGCCGGTATGTTGATGACCTTCTGACTTGTCATCAAAAGCAACTAACGTTGGGGAAGGAATCAACACAATGAAGTTTCAGTTCTTTGAGGGTAATGAGAGCACGATTACGGTCAATGTAATCTCAACATTCCTGCTGGCTCTTCTTGTCCTGCCTGCCTTGAAGCGCTCTGCTCAAAAGCACAACATTCAGCCTCGACTCGTCATCGTGTCTTCAGAGGTACACTTTTGGACCGACCTCCCGGAACGCAAGGAACCTTCAATTTTCGATGCCCTGGCCTCGCCCGAAAAAGCTCAGATGAATCAGAGATACCTCGTCAGCAAGCTCTTGGACGTCTTTGGCACCCGCGCCTTGGCCGAACGAGCAGCACAGCCATACCCTGTCATAATCAATACCTTGAATCCTGGCTTCTGTTACAGCGAACTGTCGAGAGAGCAAAGCGGCTTCGGCTTCTGGCTCATGTTCAAAATCCTGGCCAGAACCACAGAGGTAGGCAGCAGGACGCTGGTCGCCTCTGCGCTCGCCGGCCCCGAATCGCACGGCCAGTACATGAGTGACTGCAGGGTTGTAGAGCCGTCCAAGTTCGTCAGGAGCGACGAGGGTAGAAAGACACAGGAAAGAGTGTGGGAAGAGTTGAGTGCGAAGCTGGAAGCGATTCAGCCAGGTATCCTCGCGAATATCTGAGTGTTGACATGTGTCTGATTTATGATAGAAGGACGGACCATGGTTTGTCTGTTTCGTGACCAGAATGGAAAGGATCATCCCCTATACTGATTTCAGTTGAGGATATATTCCCCAGTCGCCTCAATTGAATTTGGATGAGCATGTTTGAGGAGTTTTTGCACACTGGATATATATTCTCGATACTCAAATCCTCTTCAACTATTGGTTGTATAGTGTAATGGCTAGCACATCGGATTCTGATTCCGGTAATCCCGGTTCGATCCCGGGTACGACCTCACTGTTTTGCCTTTTTGTTTGTGGGATGCTAGCGCATGACCTGCCTTTTTGCATTCCTCGATCGTCCGCTTGGCCAACTCTCAATTAGGAAACATGGCGCGGAAACCCTGTAGGTTGGTGCGTATCTTTCTCCCGTGAATACACGTGGTGGTGTCCACAGCGCCAACATGCAATGAAACAAAGCGACCTCGAACCATGCTTCTTATCTCAGACTTCAGCTTCTCGAATCGGTCGAAACGATTAAAGGACCTCCTTCTGTAACCAACCAACAAGAATGATCGAATCAAACGCTCTCTGATGATACCTTGCCCCCGATATTCAAGTCAAATCGTGGCCTTGTCGGTCAACAACACGGATGACCTCACACGACGCCGTCACAGCCTTGCAAGCAAGACTTTCATGTTAAAATAGTGAAGGAATATTTATCTTCAACACAGCCCCTCTGCACAGGTAAGGCTCCTGGGCCAGGTAGGCTTGCACACATCGAGGCGAATGCTCACGCCTTATCAACTTGCTTTGATCATTGGAGCATTGAGTGGAGGTGGTGCTGGCTCGCACTGGGCGTGTTTCAAAGTCTTGGGTTCGAGGATTGAGGTGTGAGAGTTTTGAGGGCATTTGGAGGCGTTGAAGGCTCTGTTTAGACACGGCCTGGTATGGTAGAAGATCTACCGGGGTATGGCTTGTGGTTCGCTTGCGCTGATACAAGTATATCTACAGCCCGAGCTCAGCCTTTATGGCATCAGTGTGCTCTTCAACATCTGGCACAGCGTGCATGCGAGCATCCAAGCCATCTCCAATGCCTGGAGGCAGGAGCGGGGGAATGCGTCCAGCTGGTGTGTCTACCTCGGCCCAGCATCGAAATGTCGATTCTGCTCCCTTTGCCAGACTTGCCACGCTTGATGATGGGAAGTTTGATGCAGCAATTGGGCCTTGGGAAGTGATGTTTTGCCGGACATGATTGGTTCAAAGGGGAAGGAGGGATGGAGATGGAGATGGAGATGGGACAGACGGAAAAAGTTCGGGAGACGGGGGATCGAGGCATCTGAGTTGAAGCTGAAGCTGTACGGAGTAATTGCTGCGAGACTGCAACCATCCCCCCTCCGCCCTCCCTCCGCCCTCCGCCCTCGTCCGCCTCTCGCTCCTCCCAGCGGCCAACATGCTTCGCACTCGGTTGATTCGGAGTCGGGCCCACCTCTGCGCCCCGCGCGCATCGCCCGTCGTCTCGCAATTGCTGCTCAACCGCTCGGTGCGTTTGCTCCATTCGAGTCGACAATTGCCGGTCGCGTGCTGACTAGACTGCGCAGAGAGCCTTTGCCGACATTCGCAAGCCCGAACAGACTGTCCTCCCCGGTACTGCCAGCGACAAGGCTGCCGCTGACGTGCCTGCGCCGCCGAAGCTTGACAGCGTAACCCCCGCCGCTCCCGTCGAGGCTGCGCCCGTCGGCATCCCCAGAGTCCCTCCCACTCCCGAGGCTGTTGGCGCCAACCCTCCTCCCCCGGCCTCCACTGCTGGTCCCGCTGGCCCCGCTGGTCCCGCTGCCGCCGAGCCCGCTCCGGTCGTCAAGCCCAAGCGCCGTGGCCGCTTCCGACGCTTCTTGACCACCCTCTTCCTCCTGTCTTCTCTTGGTTTCGCCGGCGGTGTCTACTACTCTCTGATCTCGGACAACTTCCACGACTTCTTCACCGAATTTGTACCCTTTGGCGAGGATGCCGTCGCCTACTTTGAGGAGCGCGAGTTCCGCAAGCGCTTCCCCCGCCGCGCCGTCGAAGACCGCAACTACCCCCAGATCCGCGGCGAGAACAAGGTCAGCATTGGCAAGAGCAGCGGTCTGACCGCCCAAACCCACGACGTCAGTGCCGACACGGACCGTCGCCATGTCAGCGCCCTCGAGCCGACACGCCCTCTGCAGCAGCCCTCGGAAGCCACCCCTGCTGAGCGCACTGCCGCCGTCGAGACAGCAGCCCACAAAGACGGTAAGATTCGCCACGACATGGAGTCCAAGACACACCATCTCTTGCCAAAGGAAGACAGCAAATCTGAAAGCCACTCTCAACAAGCAGCATCCAAGCCCTCGACCCCCGCTCCCGCCCCCTCCCCCAGCGCCGCCGCCGCCCCGCTCGACTTGATCGGCATGCCCAATGCCGCCGAGCCCGTCGTCCAGGACGTTGTCAAGATGCTCAACAACATCATCACCGTCGTCAACGCCGACCCCTCGGCCGACAAGTACACTTCCACCATGGCTGCCGCTAAGAGCCAGGTCGACAAGATCGTCTCGGACATTGCTACCCTCAAGGCCCAGCTGGAGAAGAACGCCACTGACAAGATCACCAACGCCCACACCGAGTTCGACACTGCCGCAAAGGAGCTGGTCGGCCGCCTGCAGGTTCAGATGCAGGAGCAGGAGGCCAAGTGGCGCGAAGAGTACGAGACTGAGCGCGAGAAGCTGTCCCAGTCATACCAGAACAAGCTTGCCGCCGAGCTCGACATTGTGCGCAAGGTCGCCGAGCAGCGTGCACAAAACGCCCTGGTCGAGCAGGAGATTGAGCTGCAGCGCCGCTTCGCCAAGAGTGTGCGCGACCGTGTCGAGGAGGAGCGCAACGGCCGTCTGGCTCGTCTCGACGAGCTGTCCAGCTCCGTCGCCGAGCTCGAGAAGCTGACCGGTGACTGGAACAGGGTCGTCGACAGCAACCTGGCCACCCAGCACCTGCACGTCGCCCTCGAGTCTGTCCGCCACGCCATCGCCAAGCACGACCACCCTACCCCCTTCATCAACGAGCTCGCTGCCCTCAAGGAGATCAGCAACAACAACGAGCTCATCTCTGCTGCCGTGGCCAGCATCCCCCCTACCGCTTACCAGCGTGGTGTACCCAGCTCTGCTCACTTGATTGACCGTTTCCGTCGTGTCGCTTCCGAGGTCCGCAAGGCTGCTCTCCTGCCCGAGGATGCCGGCATTGCTTCCCACGCCGCTTCCGCCGTCCTTTCTCGTTTCATGTTCAACAAGCAAGGCGCCGGCATGCCCGAGGGTGATGATGTCGAGGCTGTCCTGACCCGCACCCAAATCTTCTTGGAAGAGGGTGACATCGACGGCGCCGCCAGAGAGATGAACTCGCTGGGCGGTTGGGCCGGTGTGCTGAGCAAGGACTGGGTCGCCGAGTGCAGAAGAGTTTTGGAGACCAAGCAGGCTCTTGATGTGAGTATCTTGCGTTTCACACTTTCGTCTCAATTCCATGCTGACAACTGCATCAGGTTATTGCTACCGAGGCCAGACTCCAGAGCCTTCTGGTCGATTAGACCATCTCAAAAGCTTCTTGGTGAATGTGTACATTTTTCTAGACTAGTTCCTTTTTCCTACCAAACCAAAGCTGTACGATATCCAATTCCTTTTTCCTAGGATTCTCTGAATTTGATATTCGCGTGACATGCATGAAATCGCTGTCGATATGAACGAGATGGCTGTCACCATGTACGGGAATGATGCGGGTGTGGCTCGAAACTTTGACCGGCGTGCGAACAAGGCGCGGCTCTTCGCGGATGTCCGTCGTCATTGTCAGGGCAGTTTCAGAAAAACATCCAACGTCAAAACGCCTGGAGATTCACGATTGCAATTTAATACAAACACTGCTACAACTGGTCGAAGAGGGTGTCGAAGATTGCCGTGATCAAGTTTCTGGTCGCAGAAGCCATCTTCTCTGGTGTATAACAAGTCAAGCTTGAGCAGGGAGCGCACAAGGCTTCGATCCAAGTCCAACCAACCATCAACAACATGACAGACGCAGTTTCGGTCAAGAGCTCAACGAAAAGCATTCGAAGCATCAGAGAGAAACTTCGCTTTGGTTTTCGAAGAAAGTCGGTACAACAGACACAGTCGTCTCTGGTCGACGCGGGTGACGATGCGCCGCCACTCCCTCCACTACCTGAACAACAGACGGGTCCCAAAAAACTACAGAAGAAGTCCTCACACAATTTGAGGCAAGATTCCGTCCACGCCAATGCATTCAAAACCCAAGCGGAACGAATCAAGGAGGCGAGAGAGACTGGTCCCCGGATCGACAAGCAAACGGGAGAACTGCTAGACGACACATTGATCCTCCACAGTCTTGCCCATGATTCGTTTGATCACGCCGCCGAAGTTTTGCACAAGTACGAAATGGACCCAAATCGACCGCCTGGGGAGGATTCAATCGCCAGCTTGTCGCCTCAGCTTTGGAAACAGATTGCAGGCCATCTTGATTTGATGGACCGCGCGTGTCTTGCCTTCTCATCCAAAGTCCTGCTGGATCGGCTGGGACCTTCCCCCTGGCGTGCTGTCAACGATTCCGAGAACACACAGCACAAGATATCGTTCTTGGGTAGATTGGAAGACACGATGCCCAATCATTTATTCTGCTTCGTGTGCAACAAATATCACCTTCGCACCATGAAAGGACAGGAGAAGCTCAAGCCTGCCAGCGTTTTGAACCCGCTTTTCAACTGTCCAAATGCCACCAACAACCTCATGCCTCAACCCAGGATCAGAATCACATCAGGCCGCACACTTCCCTTTACCTTTGTCCAACTCGCCTTGCGGGTCAAAAAGTACGGCTTGGACCATGGCATTGAAGCAACGGCCATGGCGCGCATGTGGAAAGAGCAGTACGAGCCTCAGTGGATACACAGCTCAAGATACTTTGTTTCCAAGGGCCATCTCCTGATGCGCGTGCAAAGCACCTGCTTTACCAAGGCTGGCTTGACACCCGCTGGCGAGCGCATGTTGCTGTACAGTCGCGAAGACTACTCGCCCTACTTTTCGGCCTGCGCACACTGGAAGGATGGTCTGCTGATGAAGATCTGCAAATGCGCTCTGAGCCATTTACCGGTGCCCCCGGAGAAATCGCTCCACGAAGGTCTCGCAAAAGTGGCCGGCAGACGCCCTTCCCAGGGTGCCATCATCACCCTCTGCTCCGAATGCCGACCCATGCGCCGTTGCCCGCAATGCCCGACCGAATATCTGGTCGAGGTCAAGCTGGCCGAGGACAGGTCGGAGCAGGACCCCATCAAGCGATTCAAGCATGCCATCGTGGTGACGCGATGGAGCGATCTCGGTGACGGGTCCTCGCCCGCATGTCCAGAGTGGGCTGCCATAACCGGTGCAAACGACAACTACAATTCTCTCGAGACCATTGGCACTCGAGCCGTGTCTGGTACCTTTGAGAGCCAAACGGCGGACACGGGGCCCGGACAGAGGATCTTGAACCTCAACCCCAAGGACGAGCATAAAGGAGAAGAAGGCAATGACTGGTACTGAGATGAGAATAAATCGACGATTGCTTTTTTTTTCAGCCTCGATACGGCCTGGATAGAGGCGGAGGAGTGCGGTCACAGTCATCGCATCCACCGAACAACCGCCCCGACACCTCCAACCAAGAGACCGAGAAACACGACAGTACAACCCTCAGAAGTACTCTCACACGGCAACTGGGAACACCACTGCAGATACATGGACATCTCCTTCCGGAGCCGCAGCAAGACGGCAGCGAGTGAAGGCAGAGTTCCGCGTCTGATTGTTTCGTCACTTGCAAGATGATGCAGAGAGGCTTACTCGAAAGCTTCACGTGCGGCTAAGGCTAGAGATGTGGCAGAGATCGAAGGATCATGGTCAGTTTGATGAACGAAGGGATTGTCCTTTGTGACTTTTGCGTGTTGGAGTCGGGTAAGTGGAGGATGGAGTTGGCTGTGTGTAAGATCATGCACGACGGTAATATCAAAAGACACGGGTTGCGAAATTGTTGAGTTCAGGTATCGGTTGTCTAGTTCTCATCGTATGAACAATACATGATCGAGAAACTCGTCATTGAAATCCAATCCACCCTTATTACTCATCCAGAAAGCTCAAGCCTTGCATGGCAGTACCTCCACAAGCTCTCTCCAGCGTCAAAAATGCGAAATGGCTTCCAACGACCGGTCTAGCAAAAAAGTCTGGTCCCGGGAAGCCTCCAGTGCCTTCGGTATCGTGCAGGTCTGTGAACGGTCTGTCGGTAGAGGTCTCGTTGAGCCACTTTGCCACTCTGTCGAGAATCTCGGTGCGAGTCTTGCGGGACGCGACGGCCGCGGCTTGGAACTCCCAGTCCGTCTTTGTGTACAGATGGCGAGAATCCAGGGGTAGACCGTACTTTTGCATCACTGCGGCATACCAGTCCGACTGGATCTTGTAGATGTGGTCGGGGATGAAGTCCTTGGTTGGTGGCTCGAGGATGGGTTCCTGCTTTCCGCTCGAAGCATGGGCGTAGTCGTCGGCGGCAGAAGTGCTGCTGCCGTTGGTGGTCGAAGGGTGGAAGCAAAGGATTGCGTCGGCGTAAAGGCTGTACAGCGTAGTCCAGCTGCCATACCAGTCGTAGGCGAGCTTTGCATGAGTGCCATCGCGCGAGATACCGAGCTCCTGCCAGCGCTCGATGTAGCTCTCGGAAATGTTGCGGAAGTGCTTTGCATCATCGTGCTTGTCCATGACAGTGGCCAGCTCGCTCATGGCGCGGATGCCAACGATGCCCTTGAGTGCCAGATTCGTCTGCAAAGCTAGCCAGCCAGCAAAGTCGTCGGTCGACAGCTGATTGTGAGGTTCCAAGCTATACTCGACAAGGTAACCGGTCCATTGTTTCCACAAACCATACGACTTGTCGAGCCACTTACGGGCTTGCTTCAGACCTTGGGCTGAGCCGCCCCAGCGGTCGTCAAGGCCGATAACATCCTCACGAGTTTCTAGAGCGCCCAGCGCGAACGGGCTGGCTTCACTCGGTTGGGAGAGATGATCTGAGCCGAGAGCGGACCAGACAGATTGAGCTTCGTGTCCGGAGCTATAGGTGAGCGAATTGACGAGAGCAAGGCCCATGATGAGCATGTCACCACATTCCTCGACCGGCATGTACTCGTCCTTGCCATCAGCGTGACCAGTCAAGTTGGGGAAGTGAGTGCCCAAATCATGCATGGAGTACTGGTTGGGATATTGACCACTGAGCATGTGCTCAATCAGAGGCTCAAGTAAGTATGCAAGCCAGCGAGGCTGAGTGTAGAGGAAGAATGGGAACGCCGGAAAGATGACATCAACCGTCTGACTGTTTCCGTTGGACGAGATCTCCTTGAGGAAGAGAAGAGGATTCTCCTGAGTACCTGAGAAGCTGGTCGCACCCATAGTCTGGCGAGCAGAGAGGGCAACAATGTCCACGTATGAATCGGAACCAGACTGGTAAGCATCAACAGCGAGTTGATCAGAGTAGTTCTGAGCGAGCTTCTGCGCGTTATGAAAGTCGGTGTAGTGGAATGTAGTCAAGTTGCCGTCGTTTTGGAACCACGTCTTCCACAGAGGACGCATGTACGTCAAGCCTCGTGCGGAGGCATATTGAGTGACAGGGTCTTGGATGTGTGCAATAGTGAACAGGACACTTTCCGAGGTAGACCTATTTTTGTGACTCGACGAGTTCGAGGCGAGCTTGAACGACTTGGAGAAGGCGAATACGGGCTCGTCTTGCATGATACTTCTAAACTGGTGGTCAATCTCATTCTGGAGAGTGCCAGTGCGCGAGAAGCGAGTTCTAAGGATCGACGAGGTTCCACTCTCGTGACGAACGTCCTAAGCTTGGTGTTAATAGAGCGATGCTCGCAAGACGTTGTGTTGTCAACTCACCGATGGGCCGGTGAACCTCAAGGTTCCCCATTCAGCGCGATCGTTGACTTCGGCAAATACAAGTTCATCCTTTCTCTTCACGACCCAGCTCTTGAGCTGCTCTTCCTCTGACTCGGCATCCTCTAGGTCCCATACTATTTCACTGTCGCGATCTCCGCTGACCCATTGGCCGTTGAGGTCGATGTAGATGTCAAGGTCGAAAGCGCCCGTGACGTGAATGCTCAAATACGAAGCGGGAATGGCTTGGCGAAGAGTGGAGGAGGGTGTGACGGGGGACAAGAAGGAAAGGACAACCTCGGCAGACTCGGAGTGTGAGTCGGGGGAAGGAATATGATACGTCAGGTTGGTAACGGACGCGTCGTACTGAGCGCCTTTGTATACAGGATAAGAGATGTTGTAGCTGTCGGATCATCAGTAACGGGTCCTGCAGAGTGAAGAGTCGGTACGCACGAATCGTCTTTCTCGTCCAGAGAATCCTGAGGGCGGCCAAGCAGAGGGTACGCAGTGCTGGTCTCGGGCACGCTGGCCAGAATGGAAAAGCCAATCTGAGGCAGTCAGACAAGATTACTTCACAAAGTTGGCTTGCTTGTCAAGCATACCTCTTCTCCCGTGTAGAACATGGGCCATTTTGTCCACGGCTTGTCTCTTGCATTACCCAGCCAGGTTGAGAGATATGGGTTTCTGACAACCAATGGCAGGACTGGAGGCGTCAAGGTAGAGGCGGCCGCAGACGTGACCAGCGAGGTCACTGCGACCGTGACGGCAGACAACTTCATCTCGAAGAAGCTCTGGACTCGAGTATATCCAAGCCAGGGAGACGATGGAGAGCTAAATGATACAGGCCAGCTGATCTATAGGAATAACAGAGGAATGACAGAGGGAGAGAGGAGGGAAGAGAAAGTCGACAACCCGGCACCTCACTAGCGCACTCATCGACAAGGAGGACGGTGCAGCTGACCCACCGCAGCCAACATGGACGGAGCAAAAGGTGGTGTCAGGTGTGTAAAGCACGAGTTCGCGATCTGCGTCAGTGGCTGTGTGCCTTGCATGAACATCCCCACGTTCGCGGGGTACTTTTCCGTAGCCGGCGCCATCGGTGCAATTGAGATAGGGTTGCCTGCAGCACACAAGCAGAGATATAGAGAGCAGAGACGTATTGGTTCTTTTGTGCGTGCGACACTCATGCGTGACTGTGTGCCACAATATAATTATTGCTTGCTCTTCTGTGCAGACAAATGACAAAGACGATCCCACCCGCCGAGCACGAAGCTTCTGACGAGTCGACTTCGGCCTTGACATGTGAAACAGCTCCGATTTTTTCTTTTCTTCTCCGCTTTCTTGCGCGTCACGACTGCTCACCGAATGTCCCCTCCTTCCGCCGGCCACCTCACCTTCCGCGACGGTTCTCCCATCGCCGTCAAGACAAAGACGCCGAGCTGGGCCTGCGTGACAGCGACCAGTTGCTCCTCGTAGGGGCGGCTGCTTCGGAGGCTCTCTTCTTAAAAGCACTCTCGAACAGCCCCCTCAGCCTCGCTCCACCGCGTCTCCGGAGGCTGGATGGAGGTGTATCGACAGCCTTATCAGCATCGGTGACAAGGGGAGTCGGAGTTCGCACCTTCTCCTTTCTGTGTATGACGGTCTTGACGCTGCTGCTATCCTCCTCTTGCTTGTCGAGTTCAGACGTGTCGGAAGCCTCGGCTGTCTCGGCGGTGTCCAGCTTCATGGGCGAGTTTGGCTCTGTTCTCGAAGAGGTGGGCGCCAGAAGGATGGTAGGTGGGTAGGACAGTCTGCGGATCTGAGAAGCGTCTGGGAGCTCGTATTCTGACGGCTCCTCGGTGGCGCTGTGGTACGAGTTGCTACTGTCGCTGCTGGACCCGGTTTGACCCGTCTCGTAGCTGCTCTCACTGGGGCGGACGTGGCGACCTCCTCGTACGTGATATCGGATACTAAGATATGGCCGGTCGATAGGGTCGAGCAGAGCGTACTGGTAGAAGCGCTGCGGGTGGTGCTCCTTGAGCCGGCCCCAGGTGATGAGGTCAACGCCCCTCTCGCCTGGTAGAGGTACATGGCCGAATTGCCTGCAGCTCCTACGCCTCCCACGTGCGCGGTAGACGAGGATATCAAAGTCTTGATCCTCATCCGTAGGTCGAAAGAAGAAGGCGCGCTTCTCGACAGTGCGCCAACCGAGCCCATGGTCTTGCCCGTGGAAGAAGGCCCACATGGTCTTGCCTTTCCATCCGTCTACTTCGCCAACACCCCAGCTGACAGCACATTCTCCGTCGAGCATGAGCTTGAAGAACATGTACTTTGTCGGCGCTTCGGCCGCTGCGAGGTCGTCTGGCTTTACGGCGTACGAGATCCAGAACTGGGATGCGAGGAACGATGGGATGTAAACATCGAGTGACTGCTGCTGGCTTTGGGCATCGTCTTCGGCGGCTATGACCGCTTCTGGGATCAGGTCCGCGTCGAATTGTGACTCGAGGGCTACGACGATGCCATCGATGCTGGGCATTTTTGGTCTTGAGCGCACGCGTGTTGCTGCCAATACACACTCAGCAGCTATGTCGCAAGGTTACAGGAGGTTGGTGTTTCGAGGAATTGCGTGTTTGTTGTTTGAGCCGGAAAAACACGCGCCTTTGGTTGTTCGCTGTTTCCAGACTTTGCTTTCACACTTTGCGACAATTCTGTTTGGGTTCGCGCAGCTGTCGCCATGCACAAATGAGCGGCAGACGGCCTCTTTGTCTGTTGAGTGCCCAACCGTCTTCGATTTCCGAGGGGGGCTCAAGAGAAAAAATGCATCAGTGATGCTTCTTGTCTCGTGATTTCCAGGTAAATGATATACGCCTTCCGCAACGCCTACAAGCCATTCCACTTCACTGCTTCCGATACTGAATCTATCGCAGATTCCATGACCTTGACACACTCGCCGACACCGGCTCTCTCTGCCCACATGTTCCCATGCGCTGCTGTCCTCATCCAGAATATGCGCGAGCCTAGCCAACACGCCGACACATCATGCCTTGAGCCCAGCATGACCCATTCGTTTCCCACCTTCAGAATTGGCCAGTCAGATCCTCAAAACGCTCTCACCTTGCATTGAAACTTGCTATACGGGCAACGATACCCGCGCTGCGTCGTCATCCTTATAGGCTCTTCTGCAATAAACTTTTTTCTTGCTCAGACGTCGGGCTGCTGACTGCCCTTTTCCTTTGCAATAAACTTCTGCTTGCCTCTCCACTCTGGTATTGGTCAGATATTGACGCAGCATCTGCTATTAGATTTTCCGTGTTAAGAGTCATCTCTCTGCTGCTAATATTTAAAGCCTCCAGTAAGTCCTGAAATTCGTCTTCCATCTCACACCCCGAAAACGCAACAACTTCCAAGATTCGTCGCCGTCTCCAAGGATTTCACAACATCTTCACCACTACTTCATCATACAAACCAACACATCAACCAAACACCACACATATCATGGCCCCCTCAAGAAACATGAGCGCTGCTATGCAGAAGATTGTGCGCGCGGCGCGCAAGGACCAAGACCGCTTCAGAAGAGACCCTTTCAAGCCACAGCAGCTAACACGCCCTGTCATCTCAAAGGGCACCAATATCACCAAGACGGTCATCAGAAAGGTCACCAACAACAAGACCGTCATCAACGACATCGAGGCCCGCATCTCGGAAATCACCAGCGGGCCCAAACCAAGCAGCTCCTCGGGCTTGCCCAAAGTTGTCGACAAGACAGCCTCCCCTCCCATGGGGCCCGTCAACAGGTCCTGCTCAAAAAGCCCTTCCGGCTCAATCAACAACAATGACGGGGTCTGTGTCTTGATGACATGCGTCCCTCCTGTTATGGTCGCCGAGTGGACAAAGAAGTTCAAAACCCTCTGCCGCTTACTGCCAGGCACTCCTATCCTTGACCTCATCACCAGCATCGAGTCAGGCAAAGGTCCCTCACGTGTGCCGGTCTACGTCAAGTGCGATACCAGGCTGGTGGCCGACATGGTCAAAACCAAGCTCTCTCACAAGTACGTTTGCAGTCAACGTCTGAAGTGTGAGATCATGAATTAGGCTGTCCACTAGGGGTTGGCGGTTCGTCATCAGCGGTGCTTCTTCGAGTAGTTAGCATACCGTATTAACGTTGTCTTTTCATGCGCTGTTTCCATTTACCCCTGTGACTCGCTCTCGCTCGTAGACACCATGGATTCTGTATACTCTATTCTATTTCGCCGTAGCTCTCTTCATTAGCTTTAGTTGTATCGCAAGCATTTATCGAAAGGCAAGAAATAGAGCCGTAAGAGATATATCGCCGCAACTTCAGTGCACAAGACTTTTCAAGAACGCATGCTGAAGGTATAACCCTGTCTGTCTCTCTACCTGGCCCGTGCTCCACAAACATCCCACTGCCGACCACTTTCCTTGAACTTGGTGTAGATTCATCGTGACCTCGACCAGCTGATCGTGCGCTACCATAATTTTGCTATGACCTGGATGGTGACTCACTCCCATGGACTGGATATAAAACAATGGACGGTCCTCTTACTTCGGGAGCCAATCGGATTCGATCTAATCACCTCTATTGCTTGCGTCTAATCTGCGACTAAACAGACTTGGAAGAACAGGCAAGTACTCGGCCTGCTACAAGATCTTTCTAATGATTGCCTTCGATGACGATGATCTAATCTTCGGCGTGAATGATTGGTTTCCCATGAACAAGGTCCGACACTTTGCGCATCTACAATGAGAACATTTACGACATGCGTTTCCTGCTAAGCAGTCTTTACCCTCATTATTCGCTTATACATGCTCTGATAAGTAAATGGTTCGTTCCAGAAGATGCCACAGTCGCCGAAGGAAACATTTGTTTCGGCTGAGCACTGCCTCTTGTGAGAAGCTTATTGCAGACTGCGGTTTGCACTTGCCCTGTAAAACATGCGTTTCTCCCCTCTCCGATCGATCCATCTCGACAACTTCCAGCAAACATCTTATGGATAAGGATCCGTTTCTCCGATTCATCTTCTGATTCCTCTTCAAAGCTCCACAAATCCCAACACATTTTGAGGATAAAGAACTCTCTCCCAGATTTAGCCGTGGAGAAATTGATTCTGCGATCCAAGGATGGCAGGATATGCGTCCCTGAGAGACGTTAAAGCTATAATCCGAGTCTAAGGTGGTAAGGTGGTAATATCAGTGCTTCGAGAAGCTAGAGATGGCTGTGTTGCGCCTAGATTTCTTACTGCTTTGTCTGTTCTGCATACTTTGATACTACAATAATAGGTATATACCTTGACTCTTATTTTCTTTCTCTTTTGTGCCGCGAGAGGAAATAAATGTCATGTATATCTGATCTCACCAACCGACATTATACAATCGCGACCATTTCCGTCATTTGGTCTGTAAAGAGGCAGAAAAGTCGTCAAACCATGCAACTCGCTACAGAAAAGCTTGAATGACAGCAAATCGGAGAACATCAACGCTCTGCTCAGTCTTCTTTTCGAACTAACGAATATATTACAACAAGCAATATTGTCACCGGGCGGTCCCTTGACAGCTCCATTGCCTGTTCTCTGGATGGTAGCCTCGGATGGTAGCAATGATGACTATCTTTAATTAGACGACAGCGATTCTAGACCATGACGTCTATCTAGCTACAGACAAATGAGCAAAACTGAAGAGTCTGAAATCTCCCGCGTAGCAACAGAATCACACCTCTTGCCCACCTCACACGTCAACCATCTCGCTTTCCAGTTCGCATGCGACAGCAGTTCTGAGAGCGGCAATTGCGTCGTTGATCGTACATGGCTCATCCCAAGTGTACTTTGTAACAGCCAGCAATGGAAGCTTCCTCAACTTCCTGCCGCTCATGCCGGCGCATCGCTTGGCGATATCCCTCAGCTGAGGGCCTGGGGAGTCGGGATAAAAGGCCGCCCAGGTCGCCATCTGTGCGAAGCCGGGGATACGCGCGCGGAAGTCTACCAGTTCAACGACCTCCGAATGTTCGTCGTCTACAGAGTACGATTCGTAATGAATTGCACCGGCGTCGATGAGGGAATTGAGCGTACTGCTGAGGATGATGTAGACAGCACTCTGGCAAGGTGGCGGTACGGGGATGGCATCGTACAGGCGGTCGAGAAATGCTGCGTCCTGTTGCGGATCAGCCAAGTGTTTCTACACGATTGGAATCATTCCCCTCGACCCCACCGTGACAAGGCAAAAAGGGCCGTTGGGCGGAGCCTGAAGCAAACTTACAATGGATTCCAACAAATTGCTCGTGCAGAAAACGATGACATTTGGCTTGCTCCTTATGCGGTCGAGCGCAGTAAGCAGCTGGTTAGTTGCCTGTGGACAGCATGAAGGTCAAGGAATGACAACAAACAGGGAGACAGGGAAACTCACGCGAACAGTATCTGAGGATTCGCCGCTCTGAGTTGAGTGTTTGCGGGAAGCAGCAATGCTCTCAATCTCGTCAATCAGCACGCAAATGAGTCGCTTTTCGTCTTGTGCCATTTGGGAGATTTTTTCAAACATTTCGGCCACGAGCTTGCCACTCTCACTGTAGTACTTGCTGAGAAGGTCTTGAGTGTTGATCTCGAAAAGCTTGCCGTTGGTGAAGACTCGACCCAGTCGAATGGTGAGTTTGTGGGCAAGTGCTCGACTGTGTCGGGTTTAGCAAACAGTCATTGTGAGTATGGGTCGAGGAGGTGATACCATAGAGTCGTCTTGCCGCATCCTGGCGGACCATGAAAAAGAATGAGGCGATTGATGTTCATTGCACTCGCATAACCATCTGCTTGATATAGCAGTGAGACTGAGAGGCGTCAGCTCCTCGAAGACAGATAACGGAAACAGCGCAGCTTACCTGTCCGAACCATCGAGTTGAGGATCTGCTCCGGGTCGATGTTCTGGGTCTCGTCGAATTCGAGACTCTCCCAAAGGCCTATGAGTGTCTCGTGGGGGATGACGGTCTCTTTTGCCTGAGTGCTTGTGACAGACTTGAAGCCGATTGCTTTGGGAGCGGCTTGTTGCTGGCCCCAGGGCTGGTATGCGTGAACTTTAAGTTGAACATTATTGAAGTCGAAGCAGTTGTTCATGTTCTTGGTCAAGTTGTCCACGCCTGTGACATGCACAGACTCAATGTGGTTGGCATATGTTGACCAGGCTACGGCGCATCAGTGTTTTCTGAGTTGAGAGGGCACAGTCGAGTTTGTCTACTTACACAGATGAAGGTACTCGCCGTTCATAACTGTAGTCGGGTAACACTCCTTCAAGAACTTGTAGACGTCGTCTTCGATCTCAGACCGGGGCACGTACGATTCATCATCGTCTCCAGCCTCAGTCGGGGAGGTGTTGCAGTCATCTTCTGGTTCTTTGAGACGCACCTCGACGTGCAGCTGGGTCATCTTCATGCCGGCAGTCGAAATGATTGGTTACGTATCTGGCGCAGAAGTGAGGTTGTGAGGATGATGGTGCAGAAGTGAGGTTGTGAGGACGAGGCTGATACCAGGTTGAAGGCGGAAGGCACGCACCAGAGAGGAAGTCGCAACCAAGCAATCTGCCTCTCGACCTTCGCGCAGATAGCTGCGTGCTATCCAAAATCATATTTCCTACCATCTGGGATTGCATTGTCGCCCGTAGCCTGGAAACCCTTATAGGCCTGACGTGAGTACTTCTCAAGCTAACGATCATTGTACAGTCTATCGGCATCCTTTGTCCAACTACATCTGGCATTTGCCGGTCGTGAATCGCTGCACTCTCAAGCTCACTCGATAAATCCAGGTGTTGGTCGGGTTATTAGAAAGCTACCGAGACGGGTTGCAGCGGAGCCGCGTGTGATTCGCGTGGACATGTCTCAGGCGAACTGTTTCACCCGATGGGCATGCGTGACCTGCTGTCAAGCAGCAAGCGACAGCAGCAGCGCCCAGTGCACAGCATGGATGATGATGATCAGAGCGCGTCAGCAAGACGACTTTGCTGCGACAGACATGTTCCAAGTCAAGCAGCGGTCGAAGAGGAAGAAGTGTCGAGAGCGGACATTTCGAAATGATCGGCAATCTCGGGTCGCGCCGCAGGAGGGCGACATGACTTGGCGGTGTACGATGACGCCCGGTGTTTGTCTTTATTTCTGGACAACGAGAAGGATGCACGACACCGCCATCTTTCCAAGAACAAGTTGCAGCAATGGATGACTTGTATGCGCTTGCCGACCACGACCCCAACGGCGTGCGTGGCAAGCAGCGGCCGACGACGCTTCAGCTCGAACTGTCGTTGGCGCTGGGCGTCTTTGCCTTTCTGACCTTCTGCGTGAGTCGGATGCGCCGTCGTACGACCCGTTGCTAATCCCGCTGCCACACAGTTCCTGCGACCGCGATGGAGTGGCCTGTACGCGGCCAGGAAGAAGACCAAAGACGAAACGTCGGCCTTGCCGGAGCTGCCCAAGAGCTTCTTTGGCTGGATGCTGCCCTTGTGGCGCATCACTGAGCAGCAGGTGCTCGCCTCGGCCGGCCTGGACGCCTACGTCTTTCTCCGCTTCTTCAAGCTGGCCATCAAGTTCCTGTCCATCACCCTCTTCTTCTCGCTCGTCGTCATCAAGCCCGTCCACGACAGCTACCCCGACAGCGACAAGAAGCCCAAGAACTCGACCCTCCCCATTGCGCCTGACTGGGACTTTTCCAAGCGAAGCGAGCCATGGGCGCCGCTCAACTACTCGGCTCCCTGGATGCCCGAGGTCGAGACCGACTACCTCTGGATGTACCCCGTCTTTGCGTACGTCTTCACCGGCATTGCCCTGTACCTGATTGTTTCCGAGACACGCAACATCATCGAGGTGCGCCAGGAGTATCTGGGCAGCCAGACCACCATCACCGACCGCACCATTCGTCTGTCGGGCATCCCGCCCGAACTGCAGTCCGAGGACAAGATCCGGGATTTCATCCAAGAGCTGGACATTGGCAAGGTCGAAAGCGTGACGCTGTGTCGCAAATGGGCGGAATTGGACCAGATGATCATCAAGAGGACGGATCTGCTCCGGAGGCTCGAGGAAGCATACACCGTCTACCAAGGCCACCGCTCCATCGAGCGCAACCTCGAGTCTCTGCCCATCACTCAGCCTGTGCCGCCGGGGCCCTCGGTCAGTCCCGATGATGACCAAGACGAGTCGGAACACCGTCGCCTGCTCCAATCACACGTCCAAGCCCCTGCCCAAGCTCCTTATGCCCGAGTCCGCCCCAAGGCAAGGCTTTATTACGGTCGTTTCAAGTTGCGCTTCCGCATGGTCGACGCCATTGATTACTACGAGGAGAAGCTTCGTGTCATGGACGACAAAATCCGTGAGCTGCGTAACAAGGAGTTCGAGCCTACCCCACTGGCTTTTGTCACGATGGACTCTGTTGCTTCTTGCCAGATGGCCTGTCAAGCCGTGCTCGATCCTTCCCCCTTGCAACTGCTCGCCAACCCTAGTCCCGCTCCGGCCGACGTTGTTTGGACCAACACTTATCTTAGCAGGAGAAGTCGCATGTTCCGATCCTGGTCCATCACCGCTTTTATCGTCCTGCTGACCATCTTCTGGTCCGTCACCTTTGTGCCCATTGCTGGTGCCCTGAATACGGCTACCATCAAGGAGTTTCTGCCGTCTCTTGCCGTCTGGCTTGACGCCCATCCTCTGGCCAAATCCCTCGTCACTGCGCAGCTGCCAACTTTGACCGCCTCATTGCTGAACGTTGCTGTGCCATATTTGTACGATTGGCTTGCTAACTGCCAAGGCATGACTTCACAAGGCGACGTCGAGCTCTCCGTCATCTCCAAGAACTTCTTTTTCACATTCTTCAACTTCTTCATCGTCTTTACTGTCTTGGGAACGGCCTCCAACTTCTACCAAAACATTGGCGACAATTTCAGGGACACCACCAGATTCGCTTGGCAACTTGCCAAATCCTTGCAAGAACTGCTCTCCTTCTACACCAACTTCATCATTCTCCAAGGTCTTGGTCTGTTCCCTTTCAGACTCCTCGAGTTTGGAAGCGTAGCCCTGTACCCCATTGGTCTCATGGGCGCAAAGACTCCCAGAGACTATGCTGAGCTGATCCAACCCCCTCGTTTCAGTTACGGATTCTATCTACCACAGACCATCCTGATCTTCATCATCTGCGTCGTCTACAGTGTTCTCAGAGACAGCTGGAAGGTCATTCTGTCTGGACTGGCCTACTTTGTCATTGGGAGCTTTGTCTACAAGTACCAGCTTCTCTACGCTATGGACCATCGTCAACATTCTACTGGCAGGAGTTGGGTCATGATCTGCGATCGTGTGCAGGTTGGCATCATCCTCTTCCAGATCACCGTGGGCGGACAGCTTGCTCTCAAGAAGGCCCTTCTTCGCAGTGCAATGCTGATTCCCCTTCTCGTTGGAAGTGTCTGGTTCTTTTACGTCTATGGACGGACTTACAAGCCTCTTATGCAATTCATCGCCTTGAAGAGCGTTAGGAGAGCCGAACAAGCCGATTACGCATTAGCCGAACAGTATGGACCCGAGTCTGACACTCATCGACGTTACCAGAGAGAGTCAAACCATGGTCAGACTATTGACGAGACGAGAGAGAGTGGCATGCGCTTCATCAACCCGAGTTTGATATCTCCGTAAGCTACCGCACCGCCTTCTACACAAAGCACAGCTAATGTTTCTATAGCCTCGAGAGAGTCTGGCTTGCAGACAAGACATTGCAGAGAGACACCGGATCCGTCGAGAGCCCGGCCGGAGACGACATTGCTTGATTGATCCTTATACATGATACCCCTCCAGTACATATAGTCCTTGACTACTGTTCTTAGCGCCTTAGAAATTGTAATTATTTCCACTTCTGTCATGGTCTTTTCATTGCGCGTTTCTCTTTGGCACTCGAAGCTGTTCCTGTGTACAACCATGTTCTGCGAAACAAGCAATCATCTATTCAGTCCTAACTAGTCGAGGGACACGGCAGAAAGTTCCGCAGCTTGCTGCAATGAGAGCTATCGACTCGGACTCTTACCGGATGCTGAGAGCAAAGTCGGATTCGAGGAGAGAATATGCCACAGCTGTGACATCGACACCCAGGCGAAAAAAAATCGCTTCGGAGGCAGTCTCCGTAAGAGGCAAATGGGCTTCGCGCTGTAGTGCCTATCAAAGTTTGCTCGAACAAGCATTAATAGGAATATCACTTGATAAGCAGATGTGTCGTCTATACTACGACAATGCCATTGCTGCGGCTCGATTGTGGTGAGAATCCTTTGGCGGTGCTACGGTTACACGATGAATTGCTGTCATTCAAAAACGCCGGACTGCAGGAGCAAGGTTGGGTGAGACGTCATGATGTGTAGGTGGATGCGGCTTCTGCAATAGTGAGCCAGAAATCTCCGATGGGGAAAAGGATCCTAGAAGCAGCCAGGCGCTTTTTGCTTTGCGCGAACGATTCTGTTTGTTCCCATGCACTCGGGTGCTCGCAGAGGAGCGGGGGATTGTTGTTGCATCAGCTAGAGCCGCATGCTGGGCTGACATTGCCATGATGCCGGATCCACTTCCGATATTGCTGCAGCTTGATCCCATTGGAGGTGTGCGCGGGGCGTGCGCGGGGCGTTCGTGCTAGTTATGTGTACTCGACAACTACAGTACGTAGACATGGTCGGAGTTTCTAGACAAGCAATCAATGGGAAAAGTGGACAGCAACGAATGCTTTTCTTGCAGGGTGCGCACAACCATGAGTAATGCCTGTCGAGATGGAGCATTCGGTGGCTCGACAGGCAATCTGGAAATCACTGTTCCGTTGACAGGATTGTGAATGGCAAAGTGCGAAATTCCGATCAGATCTGGCGCCCATTTGGAGAAGGCATGGTCGAGAGGGCTAAGCGGCTATGCTGTAGGTCCAAACACAGGCAGCGTTTAAGCAACACAGACGAGACATGAGGCCCTGGTCATGCAATTCTTACGCCATTCTTCTGCGGTATCCTCTCTGGAGGATGGGATTCGAGGATCAGGCCATGGGCATTGGCAAAACCGCTTTGCCATGCCGAAGCGGGCTCAGCTCCGCAAACATGCAATTCTTGCCCAGATGGACATTCCCATCCCGTTGTGCATCGGGAAGTTTGCCACTTTTCGTGCTCGAGGGCTGGAAAAGAAAGTAGTCTGTGTATGTGTCGAGAAGCGCGTTGGACGCCGGTCCCGCGTCGGAAACGGTCGACAGTGCGTTCTGTGGGCGTTTTGTGGGAGCCGCAAAGATCTGCATGACAGAATGCCATGGAGTTCGTGTCGCCCTGGCTATCTATTCTTTAGGGCCGCAAAGGACTCCTCGAGCGTATTTATCCCTACTCCTGCCCAAGCCAGCCCAGCGTACCCATCTCCATCTTTCATTCACCCAGAGAACCCGCTTTCACATCCGCCAGGATGAACATTGCAGCCTTGCTCAGCGACCCAATCCCCCAACAAGACTCCCACAGTCTTTGCTCTTCAACCCGCTCCCAATCGCCTCGGCCGAGAGAGTCTTGCAGTCTCAGCCCGCCCATCGGCTCCTTGTCCTTGCCACGAAAAGACTCGGTCTTCTCATGCCAGACATCACAGCGCCGCCATGAAGCCGCCGCAAAAGCCTACCGGATAGAAAAGCCGAAGCCATCCTCCGGCCTGCCAAAGCGCAAACAAACAAAAGCCGCCTGCCTGGCCTGTCGCAAGCGAAAGTCAAAGGTAAGAATCGCTCAGCCCTCTCTTCATGCCACAACGACTAATCGTCGTGCCCGACTCTAGTGTAACGGAGAGCGCCCCCAATGTTCATGCTGTCATCAGAAGAACACCGAATGCCAATACTCGGTCGAGCAAGGCGTGACGCAACAGCAAGCCGCCAAAGAGCGCGAGCGCACGTACATGAACATCCTCCGATGTCTGAGGGACAGCTCGTGGGGAGAATGCTACGAGATGCTGAGGCACCTCAAGTCGCATGATTCGCTGGGCGACGCAGTCGAGTTCGTCCGCCAGGCTCAGCTTTTGCTCGGCCACGACCGTCCCATTGATTGAGGGTCTCTATTTGCTTTTTTTGCAAATGCCACTTCCCTCACTATTACCACGGTTGCTCCTACCACTACAGATTTCTTCATATCTCCCTCACTATTGACGCCTCTGGACCGTGGTCCAAAACCCGTCGTCGGCAGATGTTGCCTCACATTGTCTTGGGACGAGAGATTCTTGCACCTCACACCATGTGTCCGTAACTTGGGAGCTCCTCAAGAGGTCTCCTTCCTCTCGATTGGTCATAAACAACGCGTGGCTGAGCCATATCGGAATGTGCTTTTCTATTCATCCGACAGCCCTTTCACCGGTTTCCCTCAAAAAAGCAACGCAAAGACATGCTCTGAAAGCCAGAGCTACTGGAGCTCCGGACAAACAAGTGTCAAGCGGGTCTTTTCCTGGGTTCCATACTTCCACATGGAGTGGATGGGAAGGGATGCGGAGATGCAAAGGTCGAAGAGGTTGAAAGATGACACGGATGACGATTTGGCGGAGGCCCGCTCTGTCGTGAAGGAGCAGCATGTATACTGAAAACCAACCCACCAATCGGAGCCCGGTTCGGAGCGGGACTCCGGTTGGCTGGCGTTTCTTACAGCAGAAGTGGATCGATTTGGTCGACGATGATGGGGTGCATTGCATGAGAAATGTCAATTCTCCAATTCCCCAGGAACGGCATTGTCCGCAAGACACATTCATCTCTGTGCTCTCTTGTGAAAGAAAGCAACAGTATCGCAGCATTCAGGTAACATAGAGTAGATTTCAAATGACAAACGAGATGCCACCGGTTCTCCCTTGTTCACCAACTCCAGCGGTCTCTGTATGACCATCGTCTCCATCTCACGCCATTTGCTCGAGTTCTGTAGGGTATGCAGCCGCCACGCGACGAGCGAGCGGAAGAAGTTTGCAGTTTGAAAAGGATGTACAGATGTACCCACTCAATCCCCGCCTTCTCACTGCAGGCCCTCCAAGCATGCAGCATGTCCAACAGCAGAAAAAAAAAAACTCGCCAATGTACTTGACGAGCGCGGGCAGAAGTACAGGTAGCCGAGCGCGCGCGTGCGCATGTCTTTTTTTTTTTTTTTTTGGAAGGGTGCTTGGCTTTGGCTGTCGAGAGGCGTTTGTAGATGGTACTCGGCAGAAGACGAAGACATGTGCTGCAATTGCTGTTTTGTACCGTCTGACGATTTCATGGGTCGTAAAGTGCGGTGTTTTTCTGAGACTTGCAAGGTTGTTCGGTAGGGGTTTTGGTTGGCTCGCGGCATATTGGGTAGGTAGGTAGGTGTTTGTCACTGCGGGTGCCACGCTTCTGCTGCTCAGACGAGTTTGAATGATGAGGAAGGAAACGACATTTGCTAAGACAAGACATCAATGCACTCTCCTAGTCATGTCAGTTGAATCGTGTGGTGGGGAGCAACAAAACACGTGCCTTGAACCCCTGAGATACCTCGAAACAAGCCTCATGAAACCCCACAGATGCAAGTTTGAAGCCCCTACGTTCCCGACGGTACCAGCCTCACATCAACCACGACATCTGCCCACTGCCAAGACGAGGGAAGCGCAGCACAAAAGCGAAGAAACTGTCGCAACAATCACTGTTGCCCTTCGCTGTCACTCAAGTTGGCAGCGAGCAAATGGCGCATGTCATAGACGGCCTTGGTGGCCTCTTCGGCATCGACGTACTCGGGCGCGCGCAGATGCTGCAGAATGACATTGCTCTCGACGGCGTCAGAGTCACGGAGCATGCGGACCACGCGCTCGCACATTTTGAGTCGCTGTCTCAGGGCCGATCGATGCGACATGCCCTCGTCAAAAGGGTACGCGCAGACTTGGCCTTTTGACGTGCAATTAGAGCAAGAGGGCCGGATGCCGTCGCACTACGAGAACCACGATACATGTCAGTGTCCGCAAACAGTCTTCAAGATGAGTGTTTTTTTTTTGGGCGCGAGAGAATACTTTTGATTTGCGGTGGCGGCAGTGTTGGCACGCCACTTTTGTTTGTGTCCCTGCTCGTGATTGTCGTGGTTTTCCTTGTGATGAGACTGTCGAGTGTTTTCGCGTTCGCTCTGGTTGTTGTGTTTTTGTGGTGGTAGTGGTGGTGGTGGAGGAGGAAGAGGTGGAGGAAGAAGAGGTCGAGGAGGAAGAGGTCGAGGAGGAAGAGGTCGAGGATGAAGAGGTGGAGGGAAAGGTGACGGGAGGTCGCTGCTGGTGCTGCCGGGCCGGCGGCGGTGGTGGTAGTGACCCAGACAATCGTCGCGAAGGAGTATTCGTGAATGGAGCGGAAAAGGTATGCGACAATGGCGATATGGTCGAGGACCAGGCTGTCAAAGATACGGTACCAACTGACGATGCAGTCGAACTGCTCTGATTGCGACTATGCGGAGCCTCGCGAACCGGTGGGTCGATCAGTAGTGCCGAAATATCCATTCTTGTTTTGCGAATTCGATGAAAGGTCGGATGCCAATGTTTTTTCGGTGCGAAGAAAGAATTCGATATCTTCCGGATTGAAGATGGAAAAGCGAAAGAGAGAAACCGCAGAATCGCGTCCAAATGGAATGAATCACTTCTACTCCGTACATGTAAACCTCTAATGGAGGACGTGTCCGCCTCCCCGTATGGCGACTCTGTCACTGAAGATCTAGATGCGATCCAGCCAATCGAGATCTAACAGAGGCCTATAGCGGCAGATAGCCGCTTACGCGCCAAACAATCTGAAAAATCAGCGGGGACCAACAAAGAACGTGAAAAAAAATTGCCAGAGAACATGAGGTTGGCCTAAAGTTTTAACAGCTCGTTTTCGTACACGACGGCCTCTTGCTGGGCTAAAGCACACAGTTTTGCTTTCGCCAATGATGTTTTGGCAACACGAAAGCTCGCAGGAATCTTCGAGATGACAAGTTTTAATTACTCTTAAAGTTTGTAAGGTTGCTCCGTTGTACTCAAGAAATGCGGCTTATACATCAAAACAGGGGGCGCGAGTATCTGCAGATCCTGCCTGAGCTCTGAATTCTCTAGCAAGAATTACACCTTCCCTATCTTCCGGTATTTGCTTATACAGTCAACAACCGACACATTATACACCTCTCTACTCCAATGCTATACAGACTTGACATCGCGTGGATATTTGAAATCAAATGCTAGTCGCTTGATAAGAACGATTCAAGATCTGCGTAGGCGCTCAAGTCTGCTCCGCGATTGAGCGCTCCGGTGGAGGAATGCCGAATAGGGATAACCTGCCAGAACGGATTTTTTGAACACATGCGTGGATCTTGGCATGAACCTAACCAAAATGCGTAGTTGCATGTCGTTTGATTTTCTGCAAGCCATCGATTAATGGCATCGACGATAGCATCCAAGTATGACGGCATTAGGAGGTCGACCCAAAGATCTCTTCGATGCGGATGCGGATGCGGATGCGGATGCGGATGCGGCCCATCCACAGAACTTTGAAAACGGACGGAACAGCCTCAAGAAAGCTTGACCATGCTGCTGCCCTGTTGTAATCTACATGAATCTGGCATTTCAATCCTGCTTGATCATTCATACCCGGTTGGGCCTGGTTTGCTGCAGTATCGAGCCGTGTTATCGAGGTGTAAGGCTGGTCCCAAGGCCGCCAAGGCGAACGACAATCTGAGCAGGATGAGTCGCATCGAGATTCGTCTTTCAGAACATCTCATCACACGATAAAAGAAGAATGGTATTGTATACACGGAATCGAAAGGAAAGGGGCCGAAAGGAAGAAACTCAAGAATGCAAACGAAGTTGCTGCGTTACTGCATTCCTCATCCATGTCCACGTTCGCATGCTCCTTTTTGAAGGTGAGCATGTATCTTTTTGCTTTTCCCCAATGTCCAACAAAACAAGCAACCGTTCTTTCGACACTGTAAATTGATGACTCGTCTCGAGCTGGCTGGATGCCTAGACGACGGCCTGCAGTCTTCATCACCTCGATTCCTCACTTGACAACTTCCTACAGCCATCTTGAACACCCGATGAAAAACCATCTGAAGTAACTCCTATGCTTAACACGCCCTCTCGGCTAAACTAAGGCCTTGCAATACCGGCAGACACTGGCCGAGGGCTACTCTGCTGGATCCCAGGGCTCTGTCTTTGCATGGCCGAAGGAGTCTGCTGCTGCGATTGAAGCTGTGGTGTTGCTGAGGAAGCTGCAGCGCCTTGAGAACTGCCCATCCTGACCATCTGCGGTGTCGGTGTGCGGCTGTTGGTGTTGGGAGGAAGACTCTGCTGCTGTGGGTGTGTAGGCGTCATATTGGGACTCGGTGCTGCCATTCCAGGCGTAGGACTACCATTGGTCTGTCCAGTTGAATTGGGCACCTGCTGTATGTGGTTTTGCTGGGCCATCAAACGTTGGCGCATCATTGCAGAATACTGTTGCGAAGTGTGGTTGTTGGCATTTGCAGGTGCATTGTTGTTGTTGTTATTATTGTTGTATGCTGCATTTTGCCCATTGGTAGTCGTGTTTTGCTGAAAGGCTGTCTGGTTCTGGTTATACGCCGGAGAGCCACTTGGTGCAGAATTGACAGCATGTGTTCCGGCAGCGGCGCTGAGCGCACTTTGACGAGCATGCTGGTGAGATTGTTGCTGCTGCTGCTGCTGCTGCTGCTGCTGCTGCTGCTGCTGAGCGTAAAGCTGTCTCAGATGGTCATTTGTCATCTCTTTGATCTTATCCGACGTCGCTTGAGGGTTTTGAGATTGTATCTGATGACTGATCTGCGCGATGGCCGGAATGTGACCAGAAGAGAGTTGCTGAGGATATTGCGTCTGGCCTCCTGGCGTTGGCGGAGGCGGCATGTGTGGCGAAGCAACAGAACTTCCGTTTGATCCCGACTGATGATTCTGGGCTTGTTGCACCGGAGTTCGGTTAGGCGTGTTTTGCATGCCGTTCATGATGGGTTGGGTTGACTGATTACCCATCACCCCGTTGGACGGTTGCATGCCTCCAGGGCTGACCCTGTTTGGTGGCGCCATTTGATACTGCTGGCCACTCATCTTCAGTTGCGCAGCCCGTTGTGCTTCAAGAACTCTTTGCTGCATGTTGTCTGGGGTCCCATGCGTTTGACCGTTGTTTCCTGGGCGCATATTGGGCTGCATCGGCGCTTGCGGTATGTTTCCCTGCATGCCCATTTGCGCCGCTCCGAGATGCCCACCACGCTGAGCACCGGCAACATTCGCATGCTGAGCGTTCTGCGGCGCTGGGTGATTGGCTTGCTGCGGGCCTCCTGGTTGTATTTGCGGAGGTTGAGCAAGGGGCATATTGGTTGCGGGTCTATTGGGGGCGCCAGCGTTGGGAGGTCCTTGCTGGTTTGGATACTGACCATTGCGTTGCATCTGTGCCATCTGTAAGCATGATGATCAGTATATTAGACAGATCGAGATGGCTTGATGAACATACCCTCTGCTGTGCAAGAACTTGCTCCCTATAGCGTTCTTGACGTGCTTGGATCTGCACATCCCGCTCTTGTCGCATTCTACTAAACTCTTGCGGCGAAGGAATGCCATTCTTCGGGGCTGCGTTTTCATGCTGTTTACGCATATGTGCTGCTTTTTGTGCTAAAATGATTGTCAGCTCGTCATGTCGAATATTTTGTGGGCATGTCACACCTTCAGCTTGCTTGTGAGCCTGTTGTTCCCTCTTCCTGGCGAGTTTGCGCATGGCATCAACCGTATGCAGATAGCGATTTTGCCTACGTTTGTCAACCTTGAAAGGCAGCGTCTTTTTCCGCATGACTGTCTGTGGTTGACCGGGAGTTTGGGCTTGTTGCGCGAGCAATGCTTGGTACCTAGCTTCATTGTTCCGGTTAGCCGCATCCAGTCGTTGATTCCAGGTCTTGAAATATAGCGTCTTGCGCATCTCGTTGGGTAGACTTTCCAGCTCGACCCATCGCTCGAAGCACTCCCACGGTGTACGTCGGTCGGTTGCGCTGGTGAACCTGGAGGGCAGTGATAGCACGTCTGCAATGAGCGACCAGTTGAACGAATATTCCTTGGCAAGACGGCGCAGAGTTTGCTGGTCTTCCTCTGTCCATTGCGACGCAGTGCGGAACTCATAAAATTGGGAAGAAGGCATTTGGAACTCGGATGGAGGACGGAAAGCAGTGTTGGCATGCAGCCTGGCCCGCAACAACTTGTTCTCGGGTTCAAACAGAGCAACATCGGTCTGTTCAGGACGCAACCCGGACTCGTCTTGGCTGGCACGGAGCTTCTTGGACACAGACCGATCCAGCAACTCATCCTCATCCTCGTAGTCGAATCTACTCCTCTTCCTTCGAGGTCCAGAACCTTCAATCATCACTTTAGCTGAGCAGAATTTCGAGACGGCAGGGGTCGGACGGCGTGTGGTTGATTGGGCAGATGAATCATCCTCTTCAAATGGAGCGAGCAAAGGAAGCTCCGCGAGAGCAATATGCAACGCCTCGTCGTCCTGAAGGTGGAAAGTGTCTTTGTCCATATTGATAGCGGAGAAGAACGAAGATGGGACAACAGTTGCGTATTGTGGAGTTCTCGGTGTGTCGAAATCATCAGGGCTCGATACAGTGTCATTGTCCAGACCTGGAGGAGATTTTGGCTCTTGACTTCGCCTTTCATTGTTCTCGGCGTTGGTTTCAGCGGGCGAGTGTGGGACGACAGTATCCTCCCGCGAGACTTCTGCTGCTGACTTGATGTTGACCTGCATAGATTGACGGGCGTCCGGATCAGCCTTGACCCACTCAGCACACTGCTCGGCCAGATACTTGGCTGTTGCCTTTTTCATCTTGCGCTCTTGACGGAAGTCAGTCCTCATCCACTTCATCTCTGTTAACAGGTGGTCCATGTGGGTCTTAGGGGCTGCGGGTTCTGCACAGGGCTCCATCTGCCGGAGTGACCAGCGGTTTGCATTCTGGAGTTGATAGATCCTTCTGAGAATGCGTTGGTCTTGCTTTTCATGGATACCAGCAAACTGATCAGTGGTTGTGATGACCTTGCTAGCCTTCTGCAAGAGCTCGCCAAGCGTCCGTCCACTGGGAGGTTCGTGGATCTGGATACGGAAGAGCGGCTCGAGATAGTCTTTGGTAGGGTCTTCAGAAGCTCCTTTGAGTGCGACATAGCCCTCTCTCTTCAAAAGTGCCGAGTAACGTTGCGAGTCTGGAGATTGCTCCTTTCCCTGGACCGGTCGTTGTTGTCGCTTCACAGTTTGCTGCTGCTCCAACTTGATCTTGGGTACTTCTTCTGCCGTTGAGGCGCGTTTCGGGCCGGCCAAGGTGGCCTTCGAAGGGACACTCATTTCCGTGACGGCCTTCTGCCTGACAGCGCCAGGATTGATCTTTGACGTCGTTTGCGCAGAGATCTGTTGATCTGTCGGATTCGCTATCGCACGAAGAAGTGCGGGGTCTCTGGAAGGCATGATGTTGGCAAGTGAAGGTCTCGGCGCTCTCTTCTTGGCGGGGACAGCTGCCGAGTCAGGCTGGGTCGGGGATTGCGAGTGAGGTTGCAGTGAGCTAGTGACCAAAGTAGAAGCTTCCGGTGCTTTGCTATTCGGGCTAGCCGGGACAGCCGTGTCAGCGGAAACACCAGACGCCATAGTTGGGCCATCCGCAGAGTCTGCAGCTGGAGCAGCATCTCTCGTCGCCTTTGCAGCTTGCTCCTGTTCGAGCCGTAGTTGGACGTCCGGAGAATCATCATCGTGTCCTAAAGCTTCACGATAGGCAATTTCCTTTTGCGTCTGCAACAATCGATCATGCTGTTCCTTGACAGACAAGTCTTGGGACGCGGGCCGTGTGTCCTGAGCATTGGTGGCCATTCGATTCCCAGTCGCGGGCTCTTCGTCGTTGCTAGTTATGGGCGATGGACCTGCAGGCATAGACGTCGCTATCGAAGCAGCGCCAACAGTGGAAGGTGATGACACAATTTCGACAGCAGGCTTGTCGCGCTCTGGAGCATCCCTTCGCCGAGCCTCTTGACGCAACTGCTTTTCGCGAAGACGCTCCTCCTGGACTTCCTTGGGCGGTAAGTGGACAGTACGCGGACGATGCCTTGGAGTACCGTGAGTTTCGAGATTGGCAGCATCAACTTGAGCAGGATCCTGTGGCGGTTGCGGTGGTTCGGAATTTCCTGCAACAAGCTCCTTGGGCGACTTTGCGGCAACAGAAAAATCGGCGGGTGCTTTAGAGTTGGCAGGTTCCAGTGCTGGCGCATCATTCTGCTGGGTGGAAATCCCAAGACCAGTCGGAGAAGGGGGGGTTTGGATGTTCAAGGCCTTGATGGCAGGGTTCTGCTCTATAGTATCAAGCGAGAAAGGAAGCAAGGACTGCTGGAAGTATCGGCCTCTACACAAAAGAGAAGCGAATATGAGAAATTGTTCACGAGGGTCAATTGAAAGCAAAAACTTACTTTGCAAGGTCGGTTGCGTCAAGGAAGTCATTCTCCGAAGGAGTGCGTGGTGGAGAGGGAATGGCATCAAAGTCAGAGTTGAGGGCAGGAGGAAGGCCGCAGTGCTGCGTGATGGATTGAGTGATTTGGTTCAAAGCGCGAAGGCGGGCAGCCCGCTTGGTTAGCGATGCCCTGCAAGAGACGAATCAGCGCAGCTCCACGACCACACGAGATGAAGAGCATCGGAGCGATTTTTTGGTTTCGCATAGTCGAAGCGCATCGAATGACACGAAATGCGCCCGTAAAAGACGGCGGGTCGACTTACGCTCTGGCAGTCTTTCTCTCAGCAAGCGGTCCATCTCGCAAATGTGCTAGGGACATAAGTTTGCCAGCCGAGCATTCACAGCACCAGTCATTCAAGAAATGATGACGGGCGTGGGAATGTCGAAATGTCGAATCAACGATGGATATGCGAGTGGATGCGTGTTCTTGACGGGGGAGGTGGTGCATGTTTCGCGTCAACAGGCAAGTCTCGCCAAGGCCGTGCCGATCGACTCTGCAGAGCTTCCTTGGATAGTAAACTTTGATTCTTTTTTTTTCCCTCGTCAATCAGCACACCCGGCACACGCACGACACATCACAGCATGGTCAAGAGAAAGCGGGAGGATGCGCAGCAAGGCGCTCGTGCTGCAGGCGGAAAGAACGCCAGGTTTGCAGACGACGCTGGAGCTGGAAAGAGCAGCAAAAAATCTCAACCCACAATGACTCCCGCCAAACCTGCCACTACAACCGCCGACACCACTTCCGCCGACCAGGCCGAGTCCCTCTCTATCCAAGTCATCACCGGATCTTACGAGAGAGTCCTCCATGGCTTTGCCGCCACGATCCCCGCCGACGTGATCGACTCGGACAGCTCAGAAGCGGCGCAAAAAGACGCTGCATATTCCGACACCTTCCTGTTCGCTGCACACTCGAGCGCTGTCCGCTGTCTGGCCGTCTCACTACCCAACGACGCCCACAAACGAGTACTTGCGACCGGCAGCACCGACGAGCGCATCAACCTTTTCCACGTCTCAACCTCGCCGCCCCTTGTCAGCTCGAAACCTCAGCTTCCCACCCTCTCCGCAACCAGCGTCATTGAAAATCCGCGTAATCGCGAGCTTGGCAGCTTGTTGCACCATGCGCGTAGCGTCAACAAGCTGCAATTCCCCACCCGAGGCAAGCTGTTCAGCGCAGCCGACGACAACACTGTCGCAATTTCGAGAACCCGCGACTGGACCGTTCTTTCGACCATCAAATGCCCCATTCCTAAGGCTGTTGGCAGACCTAGCGGAGACACGGCCGGACCAGGAGAGGTGCCGACAGGAGTCAACGACTTTGCCATTCACCCCAGCATGAAGGTCATGGTTACGGTGGGCAAGGGAGAGAGATGCATGAGACTGTGGAACCTGGTGACGGGCAAGAAGGCAGGGGTGTTGAACTTTGACAAGAGCTTGCTGCAAGCCGCTGGCGAGGGTCGCTACAGCAGTGGTGAAGGGCGAAAACTCGTATGGGGTGAGGACGGCGAAGAGTACGTGGTTGGGTTCGAGAGGGGAGCAGTGATTTACGGCATGGTAGGCGATACGAGTCACCTGAACAAGAGATTGAGAGCTGACATGCGGGATAGGACTCGACGCCCAAAGCTATCATCCGACCTTCTCCGCCAACAAAACTTCACCAGATGCGCATTGTGCCCGCTGGCGAGGAGCAGAGCATTCTGGCAATCTCGACCGAAGACGGCAGGATTCTGTTTTACGACTTGAAGACGATTGGTGGGAGCGAAGAGAAAGACGAGGACTCGGTACCGCCGTGTGCCGCGGTAGGACAGCTTGGAGGTAGCCAGGCAGGCTTCACAGGCAGAATCAAGGACTTTGAGGTTGTGCAGACCAAAGCAGGGTCGCCTCTGGTCATTGTGACGGGCAGCAGCGACGGCGCAGTCAGACTATGGAAGTGCAGCACGTCAGACATGGCCTCGGGTCAAGCAAAGGGAACAGTGCGTCAGGTCGGCCGGCTGATGGGAACGCACGAGACCGGGCACCGCATCACATGCCTCACGGCGTTTGTCATGGATGGCCCGGCGGAAGTGGCAGACGACGACGAAGACGACGAGGTGCAGGACGGGGTGCAAGAGGAAAGCAGCGATAGCGAGTAGAGAGGACGAATGGAGAGAGCGGTAGCTTGACGTTGAAACAAGCTATCGAACAGTCACTGTGTGCACACACACAACAAATGAGTGGGCACTGGGCAACAGATAAGGGCAAGCTTGGCATTGATCTTCGGCCAAAGTTGCCCCAATCCAATGCGGCGGAAAAATGATGCGGGCCACCCGCGCCGGCTATTGTGACAAGCCAACAAGGCGACCCTTGGGCCGGGAGCCAATGGCGCCGCTGACCTCGCTCCGGGCAATGTGTACATAGATACTTGGTTATCGTCTCCTGCCCTTTTCTTTCTTTGTCGCTGTCCCCCCGAACAGCCAGCCCAGCCCTTTTCCACGCTTCACCGACGGCAGGCTTTGCTGTCGCCATGTCCGGCACTGCAAGCGGCACGTCGCCGCGCGCCATTGATTCGGCGGCTGCTGCCCCGCGTTCTCAGTCTCCGTTCGCTGCGGGCTCGCCGTCTCGCAGTTATTCCACTGCCCGTCTTGCGTCGCCCGTCAGCGGCACCCCGCCCATCAGGCAGATTCCTACTCCCCGTCAGCTCGACATCCAACAGGACGACCAGCCTCTTCCCGGCGCCTCGCTCTCCAAAGCCTCCATCCCCGGCCCCGGCCCCTCGTCGCTGTCGCAGGCTCTACGGGGTGGTTATGCGGGCAGTCTTCCTCGCTTCGCCTCACCCGCCCCTGGCTCGGGCTTTGGAGACGATGCCTCGTACTCGCAAAGCCCCAACAAGAACGAAGATCTCGAAGTCTTGAGGCGACACCTGGTCGGACCGTCGCAACGCTCCTCGCACGCCAATCTCCAGGCTCCCGCTTCGTACCAACGGCCTTCGAACATTCCAGAGGTCCGAAAGGCTGTCGAAAATGGGCCCGGCGTGGACGAGGACCACTTTTCGAGTCTGCAGTTGCAGGGCGGTGACATGACAAGACACATCTACCGCTACACCGAAGAGCGTGAGCGCGAAGAGGAGGAGCGTCAAGCGCGCGAGACGGGCCGTCTGAAGAGAAGCCTGAGTGTCAATCTGCCCCGGCCCCAGGAAGACGACCCCGACCTTTCAAACATCAAGATGCCCGGCGGTCTGCGCAGAGACTACATCCGCCGAACTGCCGGTTCGCCTGCCCCGGAAACGCGTGCATCTCGTCCGAACTACGGTTCCACTCGCGCCCAAACAGAGCCTCCTGCCCGTCAGCCACCTCAGTTCCTGGCAAATAACTTTATCGAGTTCCTCACCCTGTACGGTCACTTTGCCGGTGAATCGCTCGAGGACGACGACGAAGCCCTTGGCCCGGACGAGTACTTTTCTTCCGATGCCTACGATGACAGCACTCCTGCTGGCGAAGAACATGAGGGTGAATGGGGAGAGAACAGCGCGCTATTGACCCCGGGCAAGCGCAAGCGGAGAAGAAAGGAGCAGGCTGGCAAGGGCAGTCCCGGTGGCGCAGCTCTGCTTCTGCTCAAATCCTTCGTCGGTACCGGTGTCTTGTTCTTGCCACGCGCCTACCTCAATGGTGGCATGATGTTCAGCAACCTCGTCCTGCTGGGCATTGCCGCCCTCAGTTTTTGGTGCTTCATTCTTCTTGTCAACACCCGTCTCAAAGTTCATGCCTCTTTCGGCGACATGGGCGGCAAGATCTATGGCGGCTACTTCCGCAACCTCATCAACTTCTCGCTCGTTATCAGTCAGATCGGTTTCTCCTCGGCCTATATCGTCTTCGTCTCTGAAAACTTGCAAGCCTTCGTCCTGGCCATCACAAAGTGCCGCACCTTTATCGATATCAAGTACATGATTCTGATGCAGATGATCATCTTCCTGCCGCTCAGCTTGTACCGCAACATCAACAACATTCAGAAGCTTGCTCTGATTGCCGACTTGTTCATCGTCTTGGGTCTGGTCTACCTCTTTTACTACGACATTCTGACCCTTGCCACCAATCACGGCATTGCCGACATCATCCAATTTAACAAAGACGATTGGACCATGTTCATCGGTACCGCCATCTTTACCTTTGAAGGTATCGGCCTTATCATTCCCATCCAATCTGGTATGAAGGACCCGAAGAAATTCCCCAAAGTGCTGGGCACAGTCATGGTGGTGGTCACCGTTGTCTTTGTTTCCGCGGGCGCCCTCTCTTACGCCGCATATGGCAGCGCCACCAAGACGGTCATCCTTCTCAACATGCCCCAGGACAACAAGATGGTCAACAGCGTGCAATTCATCTACTCGCTGGCCATCTTGCTCTCGACCCCCCTGCAGATTTACCCTGCCATTGAGATTACCTCTCAGCAGCTTTTCAGCCGCACTGGCAAGTACAATCCGTGGATCAAGTGGAAGAAGAATGTGTTCAGATTCTTCATGGTCGCGCTGTGTGCCGTCATTGCATGGGCCGGTGCAGGACAGCTGGACAAGTTTGTCGCTCTTGTCGGAAGTTTTGCGTGTATTCCTCTGGTCTTTGTCTATCCTGTAAGTTTCTTGATCTTGCTCCCATCTCTGTCTTCACTAACATGTTTTGCAACAGCCGCTCATGCATTACCGTGCCGTCGCAACCAAGTCTTGGCAACGCGTCGCCGATGTTGCCCTCGTCATCTTTGGTCTTTTCATCATGGGCTATACAACAGCGCTTACAGTGCTCAGCTGGGCTCAGGGTGGTGAGAAGGAAGCCGGGTACTGTGACGAGTCCCGCTTGCTGTGGTAAGCGACAGTCTATGATTTCGCGATCTCGCAAATTTTTCTTCTTGTCATATGCTCTTAGATCAATGTTCAACACTGGATTTGCATGGGTAGAGTCGTCTAGACTCGGAATGGCTTGGTGTAGCTTGTTTCTGCATGGCTAGATATTTGGTGTGGACAGATATGATGGTTTTTCCTTTCGATGTGTGCGCCGACATCTACTATATAACAATACCGATGTTCATTATATCTTTTTGACAATTGTTATGATTTTGCGTGACCGATCTCCTCACGCTGTTTTGGCAGAAGTTTGGGACACACCCGGTATTGTGACCGATGATCAAGAATAATGATTTGACTGGCCTCGATTCGATATCTGGAGTGTGCACCTCGGCATATAGCTATTGCACAGGATGTATTTGAGATTTTGAATCGCACTGCCGTCAACCGAGCTACCTTTTCGATAGAGACAGGGTCAGGGCCTCGACCAAAATAGTCGACAGCTTTCCCCAGTCACGTCGGAAGTGTCCCCGCAATCGAACACCACTCTGCACGTAATACAGCGATCCCTCGGAAACTCGGACGAATGAGGGCGTGAGTAATTGGTCATCAGATGACGACAAACTTGTGTACCTCTGAATATATGGGACGATAAATCGTGCAAAGCTTCCCTCGCCAGCACCTCCATGTTGCGCCAGGCCTTCAAGACCAAGCTCGCACTACGAAACTTCAACTACATCCAACGACCGAGGACGACGCGAACAATGGCAACGGCATCGCGGGTACAGCTGAATCTGGGCGAATGGCCCGAATATTATCTGGAGGACATTACACAAGACTCTGCGACCAAGGCTTCGGAGCTGCTGCAGGAGAACCACGAGCAACATCGTCAGTGACCGTGTCTAGCCAGCAAGCAAGAGTAAGAGTATCTGATGCATTCCAGACATCTTCTTCAACAACAGCGGCTTCCACAACCACATTGCACACCACTTGCTGACCGTCTATGCTCTTTCCGCCACACCCCAGCAGATCCAGAAACACTATGACGACAACAAGACATACCAGCGTCCGCCCCAGCCCATCGAATCAGCAATCATGCACCAGATGGAGGAGCCGTCGCAGTTCCAAAGCTTCCTGGGCCAGGAACGCTACTACAACGACTACCTACGCTTCTTCCAGCGCGAGATGGACAACAAGGGGTGGCAGCAGGTGCTGAACGAGTACGTCTTTGCCGCCGACGAGAGGGCCGACGCAATGCTGGTGCGCATGTTTGCCGGCTTCCTGCATCCAATCATCCACCTAGGCTTCGGCATTGAATTCCACCAACCCGCCATCATCGCCGAAGCCCTGGCGCAGGCCGCCGTCCACGACGGCTGGATGCAGCCCCTGTTCATCGGTGCCGAGCAAGCGGCCAGGAACCACCACTCCGGCCCCTCCAAAAGCATCGTCGAACTGCTCGACCAAGCACACGATCAAAAATGCCTCGCCAAAGCCGCAGACGTGGACGGCAACCGCATCCGCGACGGCATCCTCAAAACCCAAGCCAGAACCATGATCGACATCGTCTCCCAATACCACATCGGCAGCGCAAAAGACCTGCCAGAGCGCACGGCCGAAATGACAAACGCCGCCGCCTACTTCAGCGGCGCCGCCCAACGTCCCCCGAAAGCCGTCAAGTTTGACTTTTTCTACATGCACTGCATCAACTGCTCCATCTTCTTTTCCGCCTTTCTCAAGCAGGACTGGCTGAGCGACGCCACAAAGATCCGCCTCTTGGAGTGGAAGGTGCGCAACGACGTGACGCTGTACGCTTCCCACGGCTGCCCCGACCTGCTGCTGCACGAGATCGCCCGTTACGAGCCCAGCCGCCCCTCGACGGGCGCCGCAGACCCGTGGCGCGACATCTTCGAGCGCGTCAAGAACTTTGCCGACGACGGGCACGGCGCAAAGTTGGTCAGGGCCTTGGCGCACGGCCAGCGCATCTGCGAGCCCTACGAGCACAAGCACCACTTCAGGGTCAAGCGGGACATGTGGTTGCAGTTGGGTCACATGGCCATTGACTCGGTCGAGGGCTCCGAGCCGACTTGGGTGCGCTCGGCCGGCTTCGCGAGTGCGTGGGACAAGATTCCCGACAGGTCTCGCGCACAGCTCTAGTCAGAAACAAGTTATATATCAATTCATAAGATTCTAATTCGCAGCTCTAATCAGGAAAAAATAATCTATAGCATTTTCTACAATGTTCTAATTCTAGCAGTTTATCCTTGTCGTTACTTCGTAAAGGGGGAAAAAGGGAATGCAAAAGGCTAAGAAAAACACCTGCTTTCCTCTCATGTTTTTTTTTGCGAAGAAAAAAAAAGTAAAAAAAAGTGCAAGTATATGAGTGTGAAACGCCATGTCGGTCCCAAGATTACTCATCCTTCCAAGCAAAAACAAAAAGAGCAATGATCGCTGTGTATGCAATGTACAAGTTGGTCAAAAGCAAATATTAAAATGAACAGAGACGCTAAAATGTAAGAGGAAACAAGGCAGAGAGAGAGAGAGAGAGAGAGAGAGAGAGAGAGAGAGAGAGAGAGAAGAGAGAGAGAGAGAGAGAGAAGAGAGAGAGAGAGAGAGAGAAGAGAGAGAGAGAGAGAGAGAAGAGAGAGAGAGAGAGAGAGAAGAGAGAGAGAGTGTGTGTCGTTTGCTGAAGACAGAAACAGACAATGTTGAGAGTGATCGTCGGAATGATGAGCTCACAAGCTGAACAAGCCACTGCGCTTCTTGCCAAAGGGATACACAAAGATGGTCGAGAGGAAAAGACCAACGGTGATGCCAATCGCGACTTGCACGACCGAGTAGCCGACATTGAAGGCAACGGAATTGATGCCGTTGGTGCTAAGGGTCGTGGCGTTGACGACGGTGGAGCCATTGGTTCCGGTGCCGGTGATCTGGTCGGCGGCAGAGACACCTGCCAGCAGACTTCCACTGACGGCAAGACCGGACGGCACCTGCACAAATATCGCAGGCAGCATTGATGCGGCGGCGAGTCCGTAACCCACGCGTCTGGTACGGCGCACAAAGATACTCTCGGCGTCCGACGCCTCTCCGCATTCCATGGCTTCCATCTTTCTCGTGTGTCTGCTGCGCAGCGCCGTCGACTTGCCGCGGATACGCTTGTGGAAGGCCCGCAGGTGTGGTCGTAGACGGTCCTCCCACACGTCCAATGCAAACGCCTCGATTCGTGTTCCGACTCGTGAGTACAGGTTGGCCATGACACCAATCACGAGAGCACCGAGCGTGTTACTGACTTGTGTGTTTCCTGCAAACCGCTGCGAGACGTAGTAGTTGACAATGTAGCCGGCAAACGCGATAACCAGCATGATAGGCGCCTGCTTCCACTTGGCCTGGTTGATAATGATCAGACACATTGTGAAGGCAGGGACTGCAATGAAGAAAAGATTGTGGCTAATCTCTCCTCGGCAGGTCGTTTCCGAAACGGCATTTCTATCCATAAGACCGTAGACGACTGTTCCGATAGTGATTCCGAAGCCAAGGAACAGAGAGTAGATGATTGCATACACCATCCTGACACTTCCTGCTACGAGGTTTTTTGACTGTAACTCGAGTGACGCACAGAGCACCATGTAACCAGGCAGGATCAAGGCGATCGACGACTGAGCGAGAGCTGAGAAGCAAAAGTACTTGCCGCCGCCAATGGAGCCAAAAGCTCGCGCTAGGAATGAGGTGACGACAGTAGCAGAAATCTCAAACACGTTGTTGAATTGTTCATTCTTGGGCGCAATGATGTGTTGGAGAGTGCCAAGAACACAGCCGAGAACGAAACAGATGGGCAAGTCGATAGGTCTGGCACCGAATGCAAAGGGCCCGACAGATGCAGAGGCGAAGCCACTGACAAGTACCAGTACCCATGGGCTGAATTTTTGCTTCTTCTTGGACACCTCATCCAGGCGGGCGGTGGCCTCTTCCACACCGATGCGATCGTGAAGGACGTCCTTGTACACCTCGTGGGCGTCTCTGAGTTTACCAAGGTCCAAACCTTGACTCGAACGGACAATCTTGACTTCGGTGGTGTGGGTAGTGTTGTCGTCAAACGACATGATCATGCAGCCAGGAATATAGAGGAACTGCGCGTCGATCTCGAGGACTCTTGCACTCATCCTCATGTACTCTTCCAAACGATGCGTCGGAGCACCGTACGTCATGAGAGCACGGCAAAGCTTGAGAAGATATCTCTGCCTGGCAATGGTTTCGGCGATGTGGACAGTGATACGAATCTCTTCTTCGAGCCGAGGACGACTGAATCTGTTGAGCATGTTGTTACTGCCCTTTCGTTTGCCCATCCCAGGTCGCTTCTTTTCGGCTTCTTGTTGTTGACGTAAGCGTTCGGCGACCTGCTCGCCCAATCCAGAGACCGGAGTGGCACCCATCACCGAAGAACCGACCAGATGAGCCAAGGATGATGTTGAGTGGCTATAGCTCTTTGAATGCCACAGCTTCTGTTTGGTGCTTGGTGTGTTGTAGCCAGAGGTGGGGGGAGAATGTTGAGGAGTGTTGAAGCTGCTGCTGCCATCGCGGTAATGCGAGAGAGCAGGGCGTGGCAAGTTGGAAGAGTTTGAGCGACTGTGCGCAGAGGTAGGCGTGCCATCTTGGTTGTAAAGTTTGAGAAGGGCACCGAGAATTCCTCCACGGTACCGGTCGGGCTTGGGGACATAATCAAGAAAGGCCTCACGCTCTTCATTCGGAGTCACCGCCGCAGACATCAGACCAATCGAGGGGTCGGTGTGGAAGACCTGCTTGGCTGACAAGGTGTGCGCGCGAACAAGCTTGTGGGCTGCTGCGCGAAGGTCATCCGAGCTTTGGCCTTCGAGCAGCTGCAGAGGGTCGCTCTCAACGGCCTCTTCATCAATGTCGACCTTGCTAAAGTCTTCGAGAGGGATCTCGTTGAGGTTCAACCTTAGCTTGGGCAAGCCGAGTCTCGAAGGCGATGCAGCTCTCGAAGCCGGTGCAGACGAGACTCGTTCGTCCCGTTCCAACCTCTTGCCGCGTTCATGCGCCTCCCGTGCTCTTCGATCTTGGACTGTATTTTCGTGGTTATTGGCTGCAACAGTGGACTGGGCCGAGTCGCCACGTCGAAGTACAGGTCGCGGAGGTGCTCGTAGGACTGGGGGCGAAGTTGCCATGGCCGGTGTCGTGAATGCAGCCTTTATTTGGTCCGACACCTCGGAAGACACGTCCGGGACCAGGCTTTTGTTGCCTGGCAACAAGGCTTCCCCGGCACCACTGGAATCTCGAGAGTGTGAACTGAAGACGCTTTCAGCGGGTGAGAAGCCAGGACTCAAACCACTGGGCGGTGACAGAGTGATCCTCGTAGGCAATGTGATGCTGGCGGGACGAGGTTTCCTGAACTTGGGTTCTTCCGCATCCGGGTGGAAGCCCACTTTCTTCTTGTCTTTCGCCTTGCTTCCTCCAGCACTGCCGGGTCGACTCGTCTCCATGCTGCTCAAGTAATCACTCGATTGATTCGAATTGAAGTAGGATGCATCGTTCGAAGCTGTCGGAGGATCCTCAAAGGGATTGAACTCGATCCGTGGCGTGTTTGCGGAACTCATTGTTAGTGTTCACAGAGCAGAGGCGCAATGCCCCGCTTGACAAGAAGAGACAAAGAATGGATATGTCTAGTTGTACAGTTGAGACGCTGACCGGATTCGTTAGAGCTGTTCCCCCCACCTTTCAAAGGTCGGTGAAAGGCAGCGACAAAGACACGACTGTAACACGAAAGGGACAACGGAACACGATGATAAAACGAAAGGAAGGGGCGAGCGACAAGCACGTCTTTCAACCCCAGGATAAAAATATGGGGCTCAAAAGGAGAAACTTGGAAGAAATGATGCGCCGTCTCCAAGCACAATCATCCTAAGAGCACCAACCATGGTGGGGTGTTGAACGGATGCGATAACGTGCCCCTAAGACCCCAATCGGGCTTTCCGAGCAAAAAGTGCAAAGATCAGCGCACCTGCTTTCAATTGCCAAGCTCGGAAGCGTCTTTTAACCCCGGCTTGACTTTCCGGCCGCGACACACAGACTGTTCTCTTCGATTCTGGAGCCTTTGGAGATTGAAAAACATAGACCAGCATCGGATAGCAGGACAAGAAGAATGAAAAATCCACTTGGCTGGAAAAAATCGAGACCGCCTTCGAGAGGTCCCAATCGGTCCTTTCAGGTACCACGCGGCGGCCGTTAGACCCGGCAGGGTATCTCAAAACGACGTACCTAGATATCAACGTCAAGGCACCATCGTCGTCGTTTGTGATGACGGGCCCGGCATGTGAAACGAAGTGACGAAAATTGCTTCGAGTGCACACCGGCTGCTTGCGCAGGGGATGCAAATACCTTTTCGACGTGGTTTCTTATCGTCTGCCAATTGGTTGAGGTGGTGCAGTGTATACATCGTCTGTTGATCGACATGGATCTAACCCAGGCTTGGACATGGAATTCAAGGACGTTGCGAGATATCAACCCGACCACGGGCATGTGGGCGAGCACAGGGTGAGCTCTGGGCCGGTTGATCCGGCAGTATCCCTAGGGAGCAAAAGGATTAAACCCGGACTCGCGGGCCATCCGAACCAGCACGGGCAATGTTTGGCGTCTCTGTCACGACATCTCGGCGGCAAAATATTCTTGCAAATGTGGAGAACCCACACGAACGAATGTCGTGTTGCGGGAAAGAACGTGATGTTTTGTACTGGAATCGCCAACACGAGTTCAGTCCAGTGGACTCTTCTGAGCTGTTTAGGTCTACGTCACCTCTGTTTGAACAGCTAGCATCGTACGACAGTCAGCATCCTTGCTGCAAAAGAAGGACGTGATCTGAGCTTACGTTGAACCAAGATTAGCATGCGTTGCAAACTAGATGCTGCTGCAATTCTCAGGTCGCTGATGAACGCGGTCGCAGTTGCCCGCAGGATTGCGAGAGTGACTTGCGGGCCGAGGCAATAACACAGCGCCAGATAGATGGCAGAGATTAGCATAAGGAGGTTTGCGGCCCATGTTGGAGGCACTAGGAAAGCATGGTAGCTGATGCAATGGCGCTCGAGAACGGCATAGCTCTCCAGTCGCTCTGTGATCGTACCACGTGTTTCCTCCTGGCCGTCGATCTGGACCATATTCTTAGCTTTGCCTACAGAGACCAAGAGCTCCTCAGTGAAGATCTCGATGAATGACAAAGCAAGATGGCGACGACGAGGCTGTACAGTAGGTGAGACGATAAGGCGATAGCAGGGGGCGGAATGCCAAGGCCATCATCCGCTCCGCTCCGCGCCCCCAAAACCAAGAGCATGCACAAGCATGACGAGCCGGCGCAACTTTTTCTTTGGAGCTGGAGTGGACAGGCCGCGGTTAGCAGAGAAGGACGGCATGAGAAGCGGCTGAAGAAGGAGCACAACGACATGGTCCGACCAACGCGCATGCTCCGCGCAGCCGCAGGCTCGTGGTCGCAAACGCTCCATCTTCCCAAATCCACCTTTCCAGCCAGACCCTCGGCCCAGGAGCTCGCCACATACAGACAGCGATGCGCCGATGACTTTTACGCCTGGCAGAAAGAGAACCGCCCGCTCGAAAATGACCAGGGCGAACAAAACAGCTTCATCCTGCACGACGGCCCTCCGTATGCGAACGGGCCGGTCCACGTCGGCCACGCTTTGAACAAGATCCAAAAAGACATCATCCTACGCTCATATGCAAAAAAGGGCTTCCGAGTCGAATATCGGCCAGGCTGGGACTGCCATGGCCTGCCCATCGAGCTCAAAGCTCTGCAAGCGCACCAGGCCTCGAGCCTGGACAACGAGTCCAAGAGCCTGGTAGACAGGCCCAATGACGAGGCAAATGCTGCTTCTGGCGCCGGACTGAGCCCGCTGGGCATCCGTGAGGCTGCGAGGAAACTGGCAACCAAGACGATATCCGAGCAGATGAACGCTTTTCGTTCGTGGGGTGTCATGGGCGAGTGGGAGAAGCCCTACAAGACCATGGATGCCGATTTCGAGATCAAACAGTTGCAGGTCTTTAGAGACATGGTCGCCAAGGGACTCATTTACCGTCAGAACAAGCCCGTCCACTGGTCTCCTTCTTCCGGAACTGCTCTGGCCGAGGCTGAACTCGAATACGACGACGACCACCGCGTAGTCGCTGCTTTTATCAAGTTCCCTCTGGTCAAGCTGCCTTCTATTCTTGCTGCTAACCCTGCCGTGCGCCCTGATTCCGTCAGCGCTCTGATCTGGACAACCACCCCATGGACCCTTCCCGCCAACAAGGCCATCGCCGTGCGCTCCGACATGTACTACGTCCTCGTTGAAGTCTCTGGAAACCATCTTCCTAGCGACTTGCAGGGCCAGATGATCGTTGCCAAGGACCGCGTCGACTCGCTTCTTGCTTATCTGCCACAAGGTGCTCGGTTCAACATCATTGTCGATTCCATCTCAGGCGCTCGGCTGGAAGACACAGACTACTTCAATGTCATCTCTGGCGAGAACAACAAGATTATTCATGCCGACTTTGTCACCGCTTCCTCGGGTACTGGTTTGGTTCACATTGCTCCTGGTCATGGCATGGACGACTACAATGTATGCATGAAGCTCGGTATCGGTCCCGCATTCGCTCCTGTCGACGATCATGGCAAGTACACCGACAAGGCCTTTCCTTCCGACCCTTCTTATCTCCAAGGCCTCCCTGTCGAAAAGGACGGTGCCAAGGCGGTTGTTGCTCTTCTCAGAAACCCGCAATCCAAGCTACCCGTCCCGTCAACACATGCATCTCTGGTCTTCAGGACTCACAACTTCAGACACAAGAACCCCATTGACTGGAGAACCAAGCAGCCCGTCATCACCAGAGCCACCGATCAATGGTTTGCAGATGTCGGCAGCGTCCAGGAGTCTGCCTTCAAGGCCATCGAAGATGTTGTCTTTATCCCAGAAACTGGCAAGACGCGCCTCGAAAGCTTCCTGAAGGGCCGCAGCCAGTGGTGTATTTCTCGTCAGCGTGCTTGGGGTGTTCCTATCCCTGCCTTGTTTCACAAGAAAACCGGTGAAGCCGTCTTGACTGTTGAAAGCATCGAACACATCATCAAGGTCATCCAAAGACGCGGAATTGATGCTTGGTGGGCAGACGCTTCGGACGACCCTGCTTGGATCGCTCCGGGGCTTGAACGTGACGCTTACGTTCGCGGCAAGGACACCATGGACGTTTGGTTTGACAGTGGTACCTCGTGGGCACAACTTCAGAAACGCGAGGATGGTACTGTTGCAGACATGATCTTCGAAGGTTCTGATCAACATCGTGGTTGGTTCCAGTCTCAACTTCTTACCTACCTGTCGGCACAGACGGGCACTACAGACCCACCTACTGCAAGCATCATCACCCATGGTTTTACCCTTGATCAAAGTGGCCGCAAGATGAGCAAGTCACTTGGCAATGTCATCTCTCCCGAAGAAATTATCAGCGGCACCATCATTCCTCCTTCCAAGACGAAAAAGGGAACCAAGATGGCCCAGCCACGCCCTTACACCGCCAAGAAGGACGCTATGGGCCCTGATGCTCTGCGTCTATGGGTCGCGAGCAGTGACTACACCAAGGATGTTGTCATCGGACAGCCAGTCCTCCAAGCCGTCCACCAGTCACTGCACAAGTACCGCACGACCTTCAAGTGGCTCCTCGGTGTCTTGCACGATTACCCTTCTCCCATTCCCGCTGAAGAGCTACTACTAGACCTATATTTTGCCGACCAAGTCGCACTACATCAGCTCTCCAAGACAGCCGAGCAAGTCTGGAACGCCTACTCCTCGTACGAGTTCCACAAGGGCGTGCAAGCCATCAACAAGTTCATCAACGCAGACCTCTCAGGCTTCTACTTTGAAGTCATCAAGGATCGCCTGTACGCCGACGACGAAGACATCCGCCGGCACACGCAAACCGTGCTCTTCGTCATCATGGACGAGCTGTGCAACATGCTCGCCCCCATCACCCCTCACCTCATCGAAGAAGTCTGGGCGCACATCCCGGAGCACTGGCACGAATTCGAGCCCATGCCCTTGATCCAACGAACATGGGACGGGGCCTTTAACGCCGAGTTCGACGCGCTGGGCGGCGAAGGGCAGATGGAAAAAGTAATCAAGATCTTCAACACCGTGTCGACGGCCGTCAAGGCCGCGCAGGAAAACGCACGCAGGGCAGGTCGCCTGGGCTCCGGGCTCGCCTGCCGCGTCGAGATCCAACTGCCCCGCGAAACCGCCTCGGTGCCCCTGGCCATCCTGTCCGACCTGCGCAACAATGACGAACTGGCCGAGCTGTTCGTCGTGTCAGAGGCAGACCTCGTACCCATGGACCCCGAATACCGCCGTCAAATCGCCGAGCAGGAGGAAGACGAGGAACTGCGTGCCATCCTGCTCGAGCCCGACACGCCGGCCTGGAAATTCGAGGCCGAGTTTGAGTGCGGCGATGAAGAGACGCCGGCGGTTGGCAAGGCCGTTGTCTTGCCTCCCCAGGGCGAAAAGTGCATTCGTTGCTGGCAGTACACTTCTGCGGAGCCCGACACGCTGTGCGGACGTTGTGTCGAGGTTGTGGGCGAGCAGGTCAATGTCGAAGAGGCGATGGAGGAGCAAGGCGAGTTGGACGAGTTGACCAAGTACCGTTGAGATTTCTTGTGCAAAAGTGTAAGAGTAATGGGAACTTTGGCGTTAGAGTCTAGACATGCCCCTCCGCTCCAGAGGGTTTTACAATATTGGGAAAACATGTTTGGCAGAGATAAAGGCATGTGTGTATAAATGTACTACTAGGGCGTTGTTCCCATCTCAAACTTTCAGCGCAGCAGCAGCAGCAGCAGCAGAATCCGAGGATGCCATACGAGGAGGGTTTGTGGATGATCATTCTGATACAGCGAACAGTCGAGTGGACTGACGCATCTTCTTAGCGTGGTGAGAGCAAGGGCATGTGATAGCACGTCGCGACGACAAAGTCAGTTTAAACGTTGACAAAAAAGTTTCAATGTATGTATGCCAGTGTCGGTTCAGTATGAGACCAACCATCCAACCGTTCGACGTTCGCTCCGACTCCACTTCCACCTCCACTGATATTCACAATCCACATTTTGTCGTAACCGGGATATCGGCAAAAATGCAAAGACGCCATATAAGAAAAAAACCCCCACTATGCAAAAAAAAAAGGAAAGAAAAAAAAGGAAAATTCCACATCATAAACCCGCAAGCCCGGACCGAGGTGTATTTTCCTTTTCTGTGGTAAAACCGGTTCGGCTTGCTCTGTCCCAGTTTTCCCCATTTGCCGGATGGGCCGATGGTGTATATAGATTGCGTTGTTTTTTCTTTTCGAGTCGTGCTACCCCCGGCCCATATTACCACTGCCTTTGCGTTTCGTACCGAGTCCGAGGGACAAAAAACCTTCGACTTGCAGCCCCGTACCAGAATTAGAACATTAGCTGGCCCTATATACAAAGGTGCGATGGAATAGATTGGTGCTAGATCACGGTTCAGAAGAAAAGGCACTACTGTAGCGGATAGATTGCAGGGAAAAACTGGGGAGGGCATGCAGGTGCGACGGCAATGTTTTCGGCTGGCAGGCTGCAGTCACGGTATAAGGACGTGACTTTGCCTGTGTGCCGTGACAGTTGTGGCAGGCTTCGCTTGTCGTTTGCGGCATGTTCGCTTCTTGAGGGAGATGGAGAGGAGGCACACAGTAGTGTTGTCGCTTGCAAGACTGCTGACTCGATGTCGTTGACATCGTAGGTGATGTACTCTGTACGTTCGGATGGCTAGGCGATCGTGTCGATGTGGTTTGATCGTCTTGCGCTCGCTTGAGTCCTCGAGCTCTGGTCATGGTTGAGACAATATCTTGGTTGAGCTCTGGTCATGATTGAGACAAAGCCATGATTGAAGGAATGCAATGTCGTGTACATCAGACGTTGTCGAGCGTTGGATATCCGGACTCAGATCCATGAGTCGTTCCTGCTATACAATGAGTAGTGCTTGCTATGGTATGAGTCGTTCCTGCTGCAGGCTTCTGAGGTGCTGACTCGGATGAATTCGAGGGAGCGGATCGCTGGATGAGAATTGGTATGGTCCACTGACGATGGCTTAACCCCCGTGGAATGGAATGCAAACACAAGGCCTCGTGTAATTTCAATCATGGCGAAAAAGCCTGCGTCATTCATCAAGGGGAGGTTGAATCATGACAGAGTTCTGATCGGTATGAGTAGACCCTACGATCGACCCGCGATGAAAAAGAGAAACATGCGTCAGAGTGTGGTTCAACAAAGCTTCCAAAAGAGCTGAACGCCGAAGTGTTAGCACAGACAATGATTCTCAATTTGAGGACTCATCAAGAGATGATTGGCACCGTCTGCGAGGCATGAGCCTTGCTTTGTTGACACTTACATCAAGACAGCAAGCTCGTAAGCTTTGGAAGGGAGCAAAAACAAAGATTTTGTGAGCAAGCCAGAGCATGCCTCTACAATCGGACATGGAATGGCTGGGAATCGAACCCAGGACCCTTTCCAGGGCACGCAATTGTAATGCGAAGGAAATATCATACCCCTAGACCACCATCCCAAGCAACATAGCGTAGAGAAGAGATGGATGTGAGGTAGTTCACTTCAAGAGACTGAGCGGCTCCCAGGCAACCACACCTGCACCTGTACATCGAGGCGCGTCTATCGAGATACTGAGGTCTTGGATACGGTCAATATTCGACGAGATGTGGGCATCGTTAGTTCTGAGTTGCTCATGAGGCTTCAGTGAATGTCTCTTTCCCACTTGTTTGCACTATTCTTTGGCCGGCATGGTCCTCGTGGAAAACGCATGGAAGGAACTCCGATTGGTCAGTCAACAAGCATGACGTGCGAGATCAAACCGAAAGGATACCTCCCGGAAGGCTTCTCTTCCGTTGGGCAGCACCCAATACACGCTTGTCCACCATTTTCGGACAGACGACTGACCAAAAATGTTATTGACCAGGTTACCGCATACCCGATCGAATCTTCTCTCAGTCTGACGTGTACGAAGAACGAGTTGCGGCCGTTGAGCGTGTGGCTTGCAGATTGTTTGATCTTGGTAGGGCTCAAGGCTGCCTATATCCCGGATACGTCAAAGCAGGGGTGACTGGTCAGACCAAAACAACGTGACAGCTTGTGACCGCTCTATCAGAATCATTATCTCGCAGACATCATCAGCGTTAGGTACATGTCGCTGCGCATGCGAGGAGCATATCGATCACTAGCCACAATGCACACAGTCTCCAACCACGAAGACCTCCGTGAAGTTGGTGCATGAATATATCGAAAATCGCTGCCCAACACGACAAGCTGTCAATTTGTCATTGTCCCTGCATCTGCCATTTCCGGGAACGACATCCAGCATGCAAGTGAGACCGCCACTCCTATCGATAGGTAAGTGGTCTCCGCCTGCATTGCGCCGACATGTGCTGGTGCAGGAGCGCACCGAGAATAGAAAGAGGTTGTGGTGGTATCGATCGGGATCTTGGATGAACAGGCACAAAAAAAAGAGCCGCACGACAGGCAACCCGTTGCACATGTGGGAGGGAATGCATTTGTGGATGCCTCACAACATTTTGCCCACGTTGTGATGGCGGACATGTGCTTTTACTGACAGCATCGATGGGCTTTCTCTAGCGACGGCAGTTTGTCATGTGGTCGAGCTGGCATACCTGAGACCTGACAGTCGATCTTTTGACCGATCATGCAGTCCTTTGACAACCGCGTTCCTTGCATGGCTAGTTCAAGCCCCATAACTTCAGGAGGAGCAACTTACCGAGCGTATACAGCTTGCATGCATCCAAATTACAACAATTTTTCTCGTTTGCCAACATTTTAGAGGCAGTACAGCATGACTTGCTACAGCGCCATGTGGTGCAGGGGTCACGGTTCAGATTCCACAGTACCAATTTCAACAGCTCCGTCGAATTCGAATCAAGCATCGGAAGAAGATGTGGTGCGAGCAAGAAGATCAACAAGGACCAGGCGTGTCACATCGGTCATCGAGACGCAGATGAACGATGCCACACGGCGCCAACTTAGCGCCAGATGCGACGTGTCACAATTGCGGTCAGGAATGCAATGCCGGTGCCATGGTCTGCTCGTCACACGCTGCATGCAATTCACACGTGGCTCCGATTGAACGAGCCATGGATGTCTCGCATGCGGTGTCTCGGGAGTCGGAAGATGGCGTTAGTTGCGCTCTTGACAGAACCGTGGGCTCGGGCGGGATTTTAAGTCGTGCTTGCCGGGAGGGCTGCGATCACGTCCGTTAATTGTCCGCATGTATGCAATCTTTGGGGGAGTAAGACGTGCATCCAGGCGAACAAAGCCGTGCAGAAGCGTGGGCTCAGAGATGCATCTAACTCTTTCAGTGCGACCAGATTCTTAGTTTGGGCTGGAGTCGGGAGATTGACAAGCGGCCGGAATCGGCAGAAAGTCACCGCCTTGGAGCTGCCCCAGAAGAGTGCAAAACATGCAAACAATGCCATCATTCTGAGGGTGACAACTTCCCTCAGAGTGACGAAACTTGCAGCGGTATGAGGGGTTTTGACTTGACCAAAACTCTTTCTGTTTTGTGACTTCCACATTCCTCACAACCATACGAAAGCAAAAACATTCTGAAGATGCCGGACATCAAGCAGTACAAGGTTTCTGAGCCTTGGCTCAAGACGTCGTGCGGTCTGGGTGAGGCGCCATTCTGGGACAAGAAGAGCAACACCTTGCGCTTCGTGGACATTGTCAAGAAGCAGCTGCATGTTGTCGATCTGAACAAGGGGCCTTCATCGCACAAGGCCATTGATCTTCCTTTCTCCATTGGTACTACTGCCAACATCGAAGGCAATGACGACGAGTTCATCTTTGGTGGAAAGGAGGGCTACGGCATCATGAACAAGAAGACGGGAGAGCCGAGATACATCAAGAAGTTCTGGTCGGAAGACGAGGTTCAGAGCGGCAAGGCACATCGTATGCGGAGCAATGATGGTTCAGTCGACAGCCAGGGCAGATACTATGTTGGAACCATGAACGACCCTACAATTGTAGACGAGCCAGGCCCGGAAGGTAATTTCACCGTCTGCCGTACGCCCTCTTGTTCCCGTCTGATTGAATCGATTCGCAGGTGTCTTGTTCAGGCTAGATCCAGATCTCAGCCTCCAGCGAATCAAGGAGTCTGTCACCATCCCCAATGGAATGTCGTGGACACTGGACAACAAGACAATGTACATCACCGACTCGCCAACTGGCCTTCTTGAAGCCTACGACTACAACGTAGACTCTGGCAAGATTGATCTTACGGCCGGACGCCCATTCTTTGAATGCCCGATTGAGGGCGGTGTTCCAGATGGTCACTGTCAAGACGCCCAAGGCCACTTCTGGATCGCTCTGTTCGGTACAAGCAAGGTCGTGAGAGTGAGCCCAGCGGGTGAGGTCGTAGCCGAGATCGAACTCCCGACCCGTTGCATTACATGTCCTGGAATTTGTGGCGAAGATCTCTACATCACCAGCGCGGAAGAAGAGGACCCAGACACGTATCCAGAGAGCACCAAGCTTCAGGGGGCCACGTTCAAGGTCCACATCGGGGTCGCCGCCGCTCCTCTTAACGAGTTCAAGATGCCAGCAAAGCCACAAAGCCTCCACTGAACTACAGTTTGGGGGGGGTTTCATGATGAATCTAGATCGTGTGATTGATGCGGAGGATGTGCTATTTGGGCTTAGAAGAGGCGAGGAATCGACGAGCCGCCTTCTACCATCTTTCCCATCGAATTCTAGAAGGACGGAAAGGGTGGGCAATTCGAAACGTGACGGCGGGCAGCCACGTCCCGTATTCCGTGGGCAATTCGCAACAACACCGTATGGATTCGCTTCCGCTTCCAACATGGCGTGCTTTGACCCGATGGGAAAAATTGTGGCAGGGCGTGAGCTAACAGGAGTAATCTCCGCATCAAAAGTCAATTGAGCAATTGTGCCTGACCTGAACATCATCTTGCGTATTGTGCCTCGATATTGATGAAGATCGCCGCGAGATATAGGGTTTTACAGCGCAGGATGGAGCTGAGATACAGGACGACTTGAACTTTAACCAGGATGTCCTAATTCGTCGGCTACACAAGCACCCGCAGCTCGTACGTGGGAATGCTAATCTCGCCTTGGTGCTGCTGCATGACGCATGGCAGCACAGACGCTTTGCGCCAAAGGTCACCTTGAGGGAGAGTGCAAGGCCAGAAATAGCCAAAGTTAGGTTGGGTTGGCACACGGTACGGGGGCATCCCTTGTCTGCCGCTTGGAAGAAATAGAGGCCAAAGTCCGGAGGGTCGGCGCTGACGAACACGGTTCCATCATTGTTCCAAACCCCATTCTAGGATGCCACGAGGCAAGCTGCGCCCAGGCCGCACCGTCGCGTGGTTAGGCGAGCTTGCAGTCGTGTAGGGCCCACATGAGCAGCCGTGCACCGCTCATCGGCGGACTGCAGACACTTTAGCGAAAAGTTTCGCGTTATTGCAGCGCAAGAGATGATGATTTGCAGCAAACAAGACGCGGGGCGCGAGCCGGCACGTTGGTGTACCATTCTCTGTTTCGCGATGCAACCCAAAAGACACGTGCTAGGTTATTTGCCCTGTCTGTTTATGTATTGACACGAGACATATTGTGTGTCCTTCTCGGCATAATGCAATGCCAACTCCCGACTTCTTGGTAGAAGCCCTCCGCGACACGGTCGGTACATGCGGCGGATGCGGTTTTGGTTACCGAGATGACGACAAACCAGCAACCGAACCTCGAGGTGCAGAGACAGTTACATGCCGCCTTTCGACGTGCCGCCCTCGCCAATGTCGTAAGCTTGTACTCTGCACTCCCCTAATCAGGCAGAGGAATAAACAATTTAGAGCAGCCATGCTGAAACACGGCCGTTGAGGTTAATGCCTCGCGATCGGCCACTCCAAGTCGCAGATGGACGGGACAGAAGAGGAAGAACTCCACTCTGCTGACAGAGCAAGGGAGAACACGAGCCACCACTGTCGGAATACCTCGCCATCCCCACCTTCTCGAAAGAGAAATCTTCTATTAGCCGTGGGAGAGAGTCATGATGCGCAGATTTAGAACGGCCGCTAGAAAGCAGCGAGAATACGGAGGTTCACAGAATCATGCAAGGCATCACTGTGCGTGCAATGTGTTTGTCACAATGGCTGATGTCAGTGTGAGAGGTCGAAGACTTCAAGCGAGTTTAATCTATGTATAAGCCGACACGCTATCAGACAAGTGAACGAGGCAGGTTTACTTCTTACCACGCTTGGAGGAGAGGAAGAGCAAGGATATTTCCGCGCGCGCGGTTTGGCCGACATTGTGGTTCAGGTGTACGGTACTTCCGAATGTGCAACGGCCAGCACATACCAGTGCGCGACCTGCATCGTGTATGCATCTCCGTTCGAGCGAGGCCGCATTCGTGCCTCGTGCTTCGTGACTTGTCGTCTGGGCAGCGAAATCTCGGACAAGGAGAAAAATGCAGCTCGCCAGCCAATAGCAAAATACTCGAGGCAGAAAACTTGCATTGCTTTGTTGGCACCACATGTGCTTGGAGGAAAATGTCACGGGAATGGGTTTCCCCCTCACATGATGCGGGCTGGCATGCGGGCAGACGTGCCACTCCAAGCCACTTTCACGAGGTTGTCATTGTTTCTTTGCTTCTTAGCCCTTTTCGAGAACATTGCCCTGGCCATTATTGGCGTTCGCTTATGTGCATCACTTGCCGGACATATTTGACCGCGTTATCTACACGCACTGCAATAATCACTCAATCACGAGCACTCTGATAGGTTCGACCGAACAGATCAGCGAGTCAGTCCTGACTTCCAACCCTTTGGCCAAGACGGTGCGTCAATCAACAATCAAACCTTCTGATGAGCATCCCTCGTGGCAGTACGGTCTGCATATGTCGCCATATTGCTCCCCATCTACCAGAGACAGGATGATGGCATGCTAGGGCCGAACGCATGAAGTGTTTCGGAGTGATTCAGGTCCTAAACCTTGACACTGTCCGATATTGTAGCGATCCGACCGTTTGAAAGGCAAAATGTGCTCCAGATAAGTGGCTTGTCAACAGCGGCCACCCTCTTATGGGACAAAATCACACGTCTTGCATGCACGTCGGTTGCTAACCTGCTGCTAATCCCATGTCCCGCCGCTAAAAACTGTGGGATGGATTGCTTGCATGGCTCCTCGGAGGCTGGATAGGCTACGGGATGAAGTCACATGTAAAGGGTTGCAAAATAGACACTGATTCGCAATGACAAGCCTCTCGGATGTCATGGAGATTGCGCCGCTTTGGCTGTCGTCATTCCTTTCCTTTGGCCCCTGGAGCAAAGTCAGGATCAGATGGAAGATTCCCTCGAGTACGGACGTTGCCTTGACTCGTGGGGTCGAAGCGGCATTAAGGTTGATTGTACCGAAACTCTCACGATCCTTTTTTGCACAAATGAAAAGGCGTGGGACGTCAATTCGCACGGACGGTTAACAGTGCGCCACATGTCCCGGGTTTTATGGCTCTGCGGTGCACGTAAGATGGATAAAACGTGACCTGCCTTTAGAACGACTTGCAGGGGTGTGTGGGTGTGTAAGAGGCCACCTCATCAATATTAGCAATACGGTTTGCTTGTTGGAAACACTCGCTCAGCAACTACCGAAGCAGGATCGTCGGCAGGCGTTTCTTCTGCCTAAGATCCGAGCAATCGACACTGGCGCAGAGCCGCCTTGGCCCTAAGCTGCGTGTGTGCTGTGTTTTTCTTTGGTTCGAGTTTCATGGCTCGCAGCGCGGCTAAGTCCAACGACTCGATGCTGGACCCCGACAACTGTGTAAGCGACCCAGAACAGCAGCGGCAGCAGACGAGCAAGTGAGTGTTGCGCGTCTCTCGAGTCTGCAAGCACGCAGGCTGGCGAACGTGCTCAGATAACATACCCGACTAGAGGTAAGCTCCTCTCGGCCGCTGTCCGAGCTTAGAGACAGGGCCCCGCCAGTGCTGGTCGAAGCCTAGTCAATTAGTGTGACACCAACGTTCAGGAAGCATTTGCACGCACAAGCATAGTTCCCGTCTTCCACGCGCTCAACCCCCAGGTGCACTAAATGTACCAAAGTCTAAACGCAGTCAATCTTCGTCGACGCCAGCTGCCCGCCGGTGCAAATGATGCTACCATTCCCAATCCGGCGCAGACTCTCACTGGCCCGCGCGTTGCCTGCTGTCATGTCATTTCGAACTCACCGCAACCTGCCGATCGGTCTTATATCACTCGTCTTGATCGGGTACCTTTCCTTGCCATATACTGTCCCGCACTCCCACATAGAACTCTTCCCTTCCCGCGCTCCTTTTTCCCACGTTCCTTGTTCTGCCAGCCACACACCAATCCTTCTACTCCGGCTTTTCCATCAATCATTCCCTAGCTCATTTGGGTCAAGGTACACCTCACAGTAGATTATCAGATCAGCCTTGCCTCTACTTCACCTCGTTGGTTTGCTGCTGCTTCCTGTTCCAAGCCGCAGTACATCTTTGGTCCCATCTTCCTACCTCATCACCTCGGTGGGACGTCTACCGTTCCACGTCATCAGTCAAGCTGGCTACTCCAGACTTTGCCCTTCGTCCTTGCCACGCTCTCTCCCACGATCCAGGCCATCACAATCTCCATTTTGGTATACACCGGTCTGTCTCTGACTACCGCCCGCTTCGACACGACTCGCCTTTCTTGTCGGTCGAAGCTGATCGGAACGCTTCCAACTCTGGCCAGCAACGCTCATGGTCGGCATCGTGGGAGAGTAAGCAGGCGCAAGGCAGGGATTTCATGTCACAGTGGTCGAACGTTCAAGGCCATCCGTCGATTTACGAAACCGATGGAAATGCCCGCTCGATAGCATCTACGGCTCATTCCCGTCATGCATCCAACACTTCATCCATTCATCCCGACTCTACAAACACTTCTCCTACGGCTCAGAGACTTGGACCTGAGCACTGCTCTAGAGGTCTCGAATTGCCTCCTCTTGTGAGGACTTCTGTATCTCCTTCAGTGCCCCGATCAGTCACGTTGCCTTCAGTGCTCAATCCAATCTCGGATGAGGCACCGGCATCTAACCAGCGCAGGAGAAAGGCGGACGAGCTTGATCCTCATGACGGTGCTTCTACCCTCCCTCCTCTTGGCTCTGCTTCTTCTAGAAATGGAAATGCCACTCCGCTTCCACTTCTGACAGAACCAGTAGACCGCCCTGTCAGGAGAATGTTGACTCCCAAGTCTCCTCTTCGCAGAGCGATCAGTCTTTCTCATCTCAATCCTCCTAACGGAAACATGGATGCTCACCAGAACCCTTTCCCGGCATCTCCTCGGTCTAGGCCTTATGCTGTCGAGCCTGGGTCCGCTGCTGCTCCACCTCTCCCTCCCCCATCAACCGGCAGTTATGGCTATCCCACTCATCTGCAAGCAAACCACTATGCAAGAACAGCTAGTCCCGAATCTGGCTCGGCTCAGCGTTACAGCGCCAGCCCGAGCCCGGACTACTCAGCTTATGATGATACCTCACCCACTGGCGAGGCTCCCATGTCTGGCTATCTCGCGGTTTCCGATGCTCACAGGAGTGGAAGAGGACTGAGCATGCCCCCTGTCACTTCGGCACCTCATATTTCTGAGTCTTACCACATTCCCATCAGCTCCGGTCCTGGCCAAAGTTCTCTTCAGATGATGACGCTCAAGACCACCGAGGGAGATGTTCGCTTCCCCGTTGATGTTCAAGCGGCCTCTCGTGTTGCGGATGAGAAGAGACGTCGCAATGCCGGCGCAAGTGCAAGATTCCGAGAGCGTCGCAAGAGAAAGGAAATGGAGGCGACTCAGACCATCGCAAGGCTCGAGCAGCAAGTCAAGGAAATGACTGAAGATGCAGAGTTCTACAGACAGGACAGAGACATGCTGGCATCAATCATGTCACAACTTCCTGGAGGTCGGGAGCATCTCCCACGCCCTCAGTCTCCTCGAAGCAGGAGGAATGGCGGCAGCATGCCTACCGTATCGAACCAAGGGTCGTATATCGAGGTTCAAAGACACAGTCCCGAGCCAAACAGGAATGTCCGCAAGCGTGGTGATTCACCCATCATGTCACAGGCATACGTCCAAGCGCCCATGCAACACGCCCCGGCACCACCTCCACCAACCCAACAGGTGATGCGTCCTCAGCATCAGTTGCCGACTCACCCCCAACACCCGCAGATGCCAGCACATCCCGTTCATGTTTCGCCTTTGCCGCCGCCCCCTGCCATGGCCCATGCCACAATGCCGGCATCGAGCCTTCCTCCTCCGCCTCCATCCATTATGCAGGCTCCACCTACGACTGGTCCCACCAATCCTTTTGCACGCCATGAGTCAACCAATAGATTCAACCTGCCGCCTCATGGCCGCTAAGGAGATCTCACATCCCGAATCTGTACAAATACTTTCCGTGCATTGCTTGCGTGTTCCGGCGCTTTTTCTGTAATCAATGATACCCTTCCAATTATTCCCTGTATTTCTGCGGACTTGGAGGCATCACTATTGGCGCTGGTTGCTGCTTCATTGATACCCTTTGGGAGCGATATCAAGTTGGATTTCATTATATCTTTTACTCACCGGATGAGGCGTTCGTTGTTGTCTAGATACCCCTACTATTACACTCGCTCAGCACTAATCCATTCAAGCTTTTACTCAAGACTAATCTATCGCACTTCCACTTGAGACCAATGTCGCCACTATGATTCTTCCATCCCACTCGAAATATCAACGACCTATCACTTCGATTACTGCCATCACGGTGCCGAGGTCCTCGCTCAAATCCCGGCTATCGGCGCACTGTAGATCTCGGGCCCCATCGACCCAAGTCCAAGCCCACGGAAACGATTAGCGCAGCTTCTTTTTCCCACCTCAATTTTTCCCTTCCGCCGAATCTAAAGTGAATTATTCGATTTTTGGGTTTTCTTTTGGATGCAGGGCCAAAGTGGAGATAGCACGTGTATTTTAGCCTACGGCCGTACATGTCAAAACAACAATAAGGGCCGGCTGAGTGTCGGTCAGTCAGTTGAACGAAGTCTAACTCGAAGAAGATTGCACCGGCTCCGCAATGACTGGCTTGAGGGTAGAAGGAGGATAGAAGGGATAGTGAATTGGGTGATACGGAAACGTGCGTTCGATTTGGGGGCCAAAATCAGTGTGCGAGTCAAGCTGTGATCCTTTTAGTCTCAACAACGAAACAATGTATGCACGCATTCGACGGCGAATTTTTCGGTTGGTCATGTACTGTACGAGCTACTGATCGCGATCACTTCCGACCGACAAAGAAACCCATCTGCCGGATCATGTCACTTGGCCAAGTCACAGAACTTGCGAAATATGGAAACTTGTCAGAGGTGGAGCGCAGATTGTCTGCCCTGGAGTAAGTCAAATCTCCGTGCTGAAAAGCAAGCTTGTCGTGACCCTACTTCAATCGCCAGGAAGAGAATGAATGATCGCCGCCGAAACGAGTCGTTCAAGATACATCATGTTTCGATTGCGTATTCCACCTCTGCCGAGAGGAAAATTTGGAAGCTTGTGGGTACTGCATCACGCAAGCTTCCAACTCAGACAACATGTCAAGGCGGAACAGGATGAGTGCACATAGGTTGAGGCCGAGGTGTCAGCTCACGAAGTGTACCAAGTTCTTCCTCGAAGGACTATGTCGGGGCAGGGGAAGGACATCATCTTGGTTCTGCAAACTAGCGATTCAGCAAGCAGGCACGAATCAGATTGGGACTTCTCCCTGCATGCGGTCCTGTGAGGCCGTTGTAAGCTGTTGCAGTCGCTGCGCTGCAGTTGAATGAGTCGAGTGTGCTGCATCTTCGTTGCTAACAGCGGCCCTGCAGATCAGCAACCAGCGACCGTTTGGTGGTCAACCCGGCACGAATCAGCCGAAGTCGGACTGACACGTCGTAAAACACCCGTGGCATGCTGGCGTTGAACTTTCGCTCGTCCTCCTTGCGGTTGCAACGTCGTGCCTAATTCGTCTTTGCTACGAATGCAGCTGGCCGACCATGCCATCTTCTACAGCACGGTTATGCATCTGCCAACCTTCAAAATCAACCACGCCAGAGTGATGTAATCTAGCCCGCATGCGACCCGCGGCTCGATGGAGATCACTGTGCGAGCAAATAGGCCGCTTCCTTTTCTCGCGTCGGACCGCAGGATGAAACCTCGAGCCAAAACTAAACACGCTTCAGAACCGCAGAATCGAAAACGACATCTCCCAGACAAGCTTCCATGACGAGTCCGACACTGCAAGAGCTGAAGGCTTCGACTCCCTTTCTCGGAAAGCCGCGCCAATGTCGACGGATCGAGCTGAGCTCATATTCAGCCGCATCAGGAAGCAAACTTGGGTGATGGCGACGTCGAGCCGCTTGGGATAGCACTCGATTTCGGGCTCAAGGTTGCGTGCCGGTCGATCACCGCGACGTCCAAGATTTTTCATCGTGATCATCCGGTATGATTTGAGATTGAGACGCGATTCGGAAGTGGTACGCATGAAAGTGACTGCAAACATCGCGATGCTGTGTTCTCGACCTTTGTCATCGCTGCGGGCAGCTATACATACGTGCATCAAGTCAGATCTGACTCGCTGCACTTTTTACCTCCGGAGCATATTCTCATCAGTCTTTTCAGCCACAAACAGGCCCGCGGAAGGGTCTCTCTGTCACTGTCAACATCTGGACGTTCAGCCATCAAACGGCAATCTTCAGGACTTAGAAAGCATGATGAGAAAGACGTCATCATGCCCGTAAGAATACGGACTGTGGATTATGGCTGAGCGCTCGCAGCATTTCGGGCTCGGACACTGCGCCGCAACTATTTAGATGGGTGTACAAGCCCTCTCGGTTGAGGTGGTTAACCCTCCCATGAGACCCTCTTGCAACGTCAGCACCCACTTCCTTGAAAAAGAAAGTGACACCATTTGAACAGGTCAATCATTGCCATAACAAGGAAACAGCGGCCTCAATTTACGGTCCGGAACATTAAGCCTTTAACCACCTCAACCGGGGTGAGCTGTTGCATGAGGCTATAGTTACAGTCTACGCCACCAGAGCAGGGAATGGTGGCCTGGTCCAATCTGGACATCACCAAGGCATTGGCCATTAGATGGCATCAGGTTTATGGAAAAGACCTACAGGAAGTATGATTGCTCTTGACGTTGTCTGACATTGTGGCTTGAATAGTCCATCGTCGGTCGACCGCAAGACCTGAAGCATTGAATCAGTCAATGTCCAAAATGTCGGTCAAGAGTGGCAACAATCAAGCCTAGGCAGAGCTGATACCCTGGTCTGGAATCCGCAAATCAAGCCATCGACTCGATCCGTGTAAGAAAGCTTTATACCGCGGAACTGCGGATGACATTGTCCTTCAATCGCCGGACAAATCTGTATACCCTGTAGGAGTGGCCCGCCTGTACGAGGTACGAGTACCGACAACCGAGGTCTACATGGATTGAGCCCGGTTTCGGACTATCAATCGACTTGCGCCTGGTTCCAATCGACCACACGGCTTGATGTGATGACCTCGAATGATCACAACCAGCCTAGCACTGTGTGGACCGTGTTGTGTCCGCAACACTTACTCGGACGGTGCGCGTGAGTCCTGGTATCGTGCGATGGCTATGACAAGGGTCTTCTTTCGCTGCCGCATTTTAGTGCTCAATCCGGGAGGGAGTCTGGGCCGGCATCCAACAAGCGGCGATCGACAGTTGTTATAGTGACACTAATCTTCAATTCGTACTGCCGAATCGGCTTATGAACACCGAGCAAGCATTTATGCCGTCCCGAGCTTCTCCTACGTAGGGTTGCTGCGGAATGTCGCTTTAGGGCACCGTTGCGGCCCCAGCAGAGTCACATCCATACTGTTTTGATACGGCTAAACTTCTTGATGTTAGGGAGAAAGTATCGTCACAAAGCTTCTGTCAACATACTCTCTATGAAGTTTGGTCGAATACGCTTCCTTGAACATTCAGTAAGTTGGTGTTGGTCGATTTACTACGGATAATAAACCTAGTTTATACAGACAGGCTCTTTGAGACATGTGCGCGTGTCTTTTCTGGTTCGCCTCGGAGGTCTCACGAACTCTTTACAATGTTCCACACAATAGCAAGCCATTTCCGCTTGCACGAGGCTGACCACCGTCACCACGTGTCATTCTATCTTCGCATGCTGGCTGACCGAGCAGGACAAGCTATTTGATCAAGATATGCTTCGATTGTTCATCACACACTATTCATCTACTTTCAGCATCCAGCTTGTGCGCTGACACTGCTGCTGTTAACAAGGGAGCCGATCATCTACTTCTCATGTATTGCATGGTCTTCCATCTACACTAGATGATTGACCTAGTGGTTTGCGATTGATTATAGGCAGATTAGAGTGAAAAGGATCCGATGTGGAAGAGCACGATCGTAGTAGAAAGGCGCTTCACACCTAGCCGGTAAGTAATCAGTATAGCCAGTCACTATATGGAACACAAACACATTTCCAGACCTAGACGAAAGTCAATCTCTAGTAATGGCAAAAGCATCATTCTATTTCTGTATCACTACCTTACAAGTAGACAAACATCTTGTACTTTTAATTTAAAAGCCAGGCTCTCATCACTTGTATGGAGCAAAGTGGTGTCGAGGTTTGTGACTCGAACCTAAGACTTGTAATTAACAGTAGAGGCTTCTTTCAGTCAGATTTTCGAAAAGCATCAATCGGATAAGTTTTGATGCACGTATGATATATCGCCTAGATCTTTGCTGGGCATGTAACCCTGCCTGGTTTTCCATGTTGTCCAGAGCCGCCTAAGAAATTAACCAACCACCCACTGGTTTTCGTCAAAATTCGATGCGTCTGAGTATATCGCCGTCATCTAAGCACATTCAGTACCTGCCAGATCGATGAGAAACACTGCCACATGAACGTTTTTACTAGATGCCGAGGCAAACACATGGATGTACGTTGCTCATGTCTGCCATGCATAAGTAAAAGGACCAGGGTAGGTAGATCGCAAAGTCGGGGTTGGCAATTTCGGGGCAAGGACAGCTGCTTGACGGCTTTCAAAACCAATACATAGTAAGCTGGACAGGCATTGCTCTGGGACACCGGAGGAGAGCAGCTCGGGCGAATGGCTTGACGTTAGATGCTGAGTGAGTCTGACCAGTCAAACTTGATGGTAAGTACTGGGATTTGATTCATTGAAGGCTGCAAAGTAACTGTATGCATTCTAGTTGTGTTCTGAGGCGAATAGGGCGTACGGGATTGGTTTGGGGAGGTTATGTCATTGCTTCTTAGGAAAGGAGACTGAGATGGAGAAGGATATGGACTGGACTTGAGAAGGATGGTGCTGCTGGATGAACTGGTTGGAGAGTCTTGTGATTACTGAGTAGTAAGACATGGTGAATGGAAGGTGGATTGTAATGTTTTCGAAAAGGCAGAGAAAAGAGAAGCAGACAGAGGAGATGCTAGCTCATTACTTTGATTCGCATAAACTTACATGGACGCGAAAGTGTCTGCGATTCTGAACCATCCTTCTTAAAACACATTTGCGCATAACGCAGAGAAATAAATACAGCACTTTTCCTTGTTTGTGACTAAAGCATGGGTGATGGACTCTTTCCCTCTTCTCAAACTGAGCATTGACTTTGGCGCATGTGTGATGCGTGTTTGCGCGCTTTGAGAATGGAAAACAACAACCTTGATGCATAATCGTTAAGAGACAATCGAATTTTCCTTTTTTTTGTCGACGTTGGCTGATGCGACATGGCATTGCTGAAAGACTAATGGATTCCCTCGCTAGACAGCACGTCTTGTCGCATGCGGTTGCTGCTGCAGCTGCCCCAACCCAGAGAGACTCCCGTAAATGACCATCTTTTTGGCGGCGCCCAACGCTTAGAACTTGGAGAACTGCTTGACGGCCTTGCCGGTGCGGGGGAGGACACGGAGGACGTTGAAGCGGACCTGGATGGAGTGAGTAAGCAAAAAGCAAAACGAGGCCTCGTCCGGGGAGAGCATACGGTCTTGGACAGCGGTCTGCACTGGCCGACTGTGACCTGGTCACCCTCCTCGACACGGAAAGCGGGAGAGACGTGTGCGGCGAGGTTCTTGTGGCGGCGCTCGTAACGGGCGTACTTGGGGACGAAGTGGAGGTACTCGCGGCGGATGACGAGAGTACGGTGCATCTTGGTCGAGATGACGGTGCCGGTCAGGATACGGCCGCGGATCGAGACCTCGCCGACGAAGGGGCACTTCTTGTCGATGTAGTCGCCCTCAATGGCGGTCTTGGGGGTCTTGAAGCCCAGGCCGACGTCCTTGTACCATCTCTTGCCTCCCTTGCCGGCTCTGGCAGTCTTGCGAGCGCGCTTGGCGTTCTGGAAGATGTGAGGCTGCTTCTGGAAAGCGCGCTCGCTCTGGACGGCAAGCTCGGTGGCCATTGTGGTTGTCGGGTGGTAGTCGAAGGGTGGTGGAAGAGGTCGAGTACCGGAGGGTGGAGGTCGTCAAATTTGTCGTCGCACGCAGAGGTCGAATCTTCGCTCTCCACACCCGCCCAAAGCCAGCGCGGCCACAATTTCGCAAGTCGGGTGAACGCCGGGCGTGGGGCCTTGGCAGCCGTTCGCCGCCGCTGCTGATTGGCCAGCTGCTGTCTTCCCCTTCGGGCTAGCCCCGTCGGATTGTTTTTGTTTATGCGCCCGCTCCGATCGCGTCACCCTGCCCGCCCACCTGCCCGCGTCGGTCGTCCGTCGTCCTTCACCCATGCCACAACGACACCATGATTGAGCTGGACGACAAGGAGAACCAGTCGCCGCTGCGCCTCGGCTCTGGTAAGCCATCGCCGTCGCCCAAGAAGTCGCGCAGCAAGAGCATTGGGCCCGGCGGCCTTGAGCAAAGTGACGCGCCCACCCAGCAGTCGCCCGACCGCAATCGCAGAAAGGTGCTCTCGTCCCCACTCTCTTTCCCTCCAGTCGCTGACTTGTCCTGCTCAGTCTGTCACTGCCTCTGCTGTCAAGGGAATCATCCCGTCCAAGGCAGACGAGGCCAAGCGTCGAGAAGCTCGTCGCAAGTCGCTCGGTATGCGCCATCCCCTCGAACAAGACCTTGCTCCACCTGACAACTTCCAGCGAACCGCAGAGTATCGTTTGCTCCCGAAGCCACTCTACACACATGGGACGTCATCGAGTACATGCGCGATGCCACGACGTCGTCCACCGCCTCAGGCCACAGGCGCGCCTCTTCCACATACGACGCTTCTGAGTCAGACCCTCCATCGACTCCGCCGGAGCAAGCCGACGACGACTCGGACTTGCCCGACTCACCCGAACATCAGCGCGATGCCCATCAGCAGAAGCGCCGTCGGAGCTCTGCTATTCCCCCCATGAACTTCAATGACCTGGACGACTACTCCTCTAGCCCCGTCAGCGGCAGTAGTGATGCCGCAGCTAGCAGCGAAGTCGAAGAAGACGTCGAATCCGACGACGATGGCGAGAGCACGGCCATGAGCCTCGACCAGGGCGACAACACGCTGGTTTCGCACGAGTCGGCAGACAGCACCGGCTCAAGCGCTCGTTTGGACGCTGCTCTGCGACAAGCTGCTGACCAAGCCGGCACGCGCGGCATCGAGTTTGACGAGTACGGCGACATGTCGATGGAGATGGCTGGCGATGAGATTACAAACGCCTTCAAGCCTTGGTCGCAAGGCCAGCATTTTGCGGCCGACGATCAGGAGAACAACAACCCGTTTGATTCTGTTTTCCGCCCTGGACCGCAAACCGAGGACGACGATGAAGAAGACGACATGAGCATGGACATGACACGCGCCGTAGGGCGCATTCTGCCACAACAAGACTTGCAGCAATCCTACAAGCAACAGCAAGAGGATGAGGATGAAGGAGACATGACCATGGACATGACGAAGCCAATGGGCACAATCTGGCCCTCCATCCCGCCCAAGAAGCAAGAGGAAGAAGAGCCCGAAGAAACCAACGACATGACCATGGACATGACCCGCCCCGTCGGCCGCATCCTGCAATCCTACCCACAGCAGTCTCCCGAGCGTACTGTTTCCTTTGGAGACGAGACGATGGACTTGACCCAGGCAGTCGGCAAGATTCATCAATGGAACCCTGCGGCGCAACCACCTCGTAGCGCGCTCAAGCGACGATTCGACACGTTTGCTACCGACCAAGGTTCTCCTTCGCTCAAGAAGCCCGTCTTCGAAGAGCCCCAAAGGCGCACAGTTGCTCAAGCACGCGATGCAAAACGCAGACGTTCTTCTGCATCGCGTCTTTCTCTTGGTGATGGCACCATGGACTTGACCATGGCAGTCGGTGCCATCCAGCAGCAAAACCAATCTCCTGTCAAGAAGGATAGACGCCTGAGCTCGCGGAGCCGCCGATCGTCAGGTGCTTCATCCGTCATGGACGAGCAGACCATGGACTTTACCATGGCCGTCGGAGGTATCAAGCAGCAGCAACCCCAGTCTCCCCGCGAGCCTTCCCTCATCGAAGAGGACGATGCAGAAGATAACGAAGATATGTCGATGGAGTTTACTGCAGTCGTAGGCAGAGTTCTGCAACAGCGAGGCGACGAGATCGAGCGCCCAGCTACCCCTCGCAAGTCTTCCTCGCCTGTCCGAACCGACGTACCCACGACCCCTAAGGACCAGGACCGCTTCAAGGAAACTCGTGATCTTTCGGCGAAGAAGCTCTTGACTCCGTTGTTTGAGAAGCAGGCTCCTGGATCTGCAGTCAAAGACTCTGCGGGCTCGAGGAGAAGCTCTGCACGCAAGTCTGCATCAAAGCCGTCTGCAAAAAGCCCAGGCTTTCTCAGTCCCGCGGTGTTTGGCACTCCACAAAAAAGCCCTGCATCTGCTCGCAAGACCCCATCTTCTGCGCCCAAAAGCCCTGTGTCTGCACAAAAACTACCATCATCTGCGCAAAAGACACCTGGATCTGCACAGAAGACGCCCTCATCAGCACGAAAGACTCCTACGTCCGCATTGAAGAGTCCTCGTTCCGCCCAGAAGGTATCAGGACCTGCTCAGAAGTCTCCGCTAGCCCGGCCCAGTCCCATCTCATTCAGACAGAATGCTTCTACGCACAACACTCCTTCGATGCACAAGAGTCTGGCATCTGCCACGCAAACTCCGGCGTCTGCTGCAAATAACTCCGCTTCCAAGACTTCCTCGCGCAAGAGTTCTGTCTCGTCTCGAAGAAGCGCCAGGATGAGTCTTGTTGCTGTTGCTGGAGATGATCAAATTCGGCAGGCTGTGCCTACTCCCTCAAAATCACCCCGCCAGGCCGAGCAACCAAGAATTGACCAAGTTCAAGTACAGACCGAACAGCCAAGTCCCAAAGTATCTTTTTCCCAACCAGAAGAAGAGTCTCGTGATGAGCCGATGGGTGAGGTTAGCTATCCTACCCTACCAGCTCCCGAGTTTACGAATGAATCCACCACTACTACAAACCAAACTCCCGAGGCAACAATTACACCGCAAATTACCGAAACACCGTCAGCACCTTCGCCAGTCCACCACCATACAGCCGTTTCAATGGCCGGATCACCAATCCGCAGCCCTGCCTTGGCAACTCCGAAGCAGATTGACCTGGAAGAGCTGAACCCGACATCCCCTTCTCTCGAGAAGCAGCTTCGCAGTTCTCCAGTCAAGTTTGCAGCAACGCCAGAACAGCAACACTCTGAAGAGCCCAACAGAACCTTTGCCGACTCGATAAAGTTCCTCTCCACGCCGAGAAAGGAGACTGGCACCAGCCCTCTAAAGCGTCTCCGTGCTTTGACCCCCAAGAAGTCACCGGCTAAGAAGGCCATGACTCCAAGGAAGATGGCGACATCAAAATCAATCACACCTCTCACTGCACAAAAGCAGAGTGCACCAGCACTGCTTGATTTCGAGGCAGCCAAGAACATTTTTGCCATTCCCAAGGCTGGACCTCCACCTAAAAAGGTCCATCTCAACGAGTTCCTCGACCTCGCCGGGATCAAGTTCATGGATCTGACTGCCTCCAAGCGCAGACATACCACTGCTCCGACGCCTAGCGAGACACCCGGTGCCGATGGAGAAGACCAGACCATTGACCTCGAGGGAGCTGTCGTTGCGGGTGCTTGCACGATGCCTATGCTTGACCTTTTCCAACACGCCTGCCGTGAGCTCAAGCGTTATATCTCCGAAGGCAAGACTTTCTTGAAAACGCTCGAAACTGAGGTATACAATGAACCTCCGCCATTTTTCCAAGCGTATATGGAGGCTTCTTCTGAGCGTAAATCTCAACTGGACGGGAACATGAGAGATGCAAAGACAAATGCAAGAATGATGAGCAAGGAAATCTGGTATGATTGGCGTAGCAAGCTTCTCGATGGTCTCGCAGATGGTCTCAACAAGATCAAGGACGGCCTTGATGCGGATGCAGAGGTCCTGAGACTGAAAGAGCAGGCGCTTGAGTCTGTGCTTCCTGACCTTCTGCAACATTACGAAAGTTTGCAGAAGGAGGCCGGGCTGTTGGAACAAGCCGCTGCGGCAATCTCAGAGGAAGAAAAGGAGGAGCTGCGTGCTTCCCGTGACCGCCTTGTTGAGGTGGATGAGCAGATTGAAGAGCGCAAGCGCATGCTGGCAAGCCTTCAGCGTGACGCAGAGGAGCAGGACAACCTGGCTGAAGCCTATGATGAGGGCAAGGCCGAGTGTCTTGCAGCGATTCAAGAAGCAGAGCGAGTCAAGGAGTCATGCCGTGGCTTTACCATTGACGAAGTGCAAGCGCTGAAAGGTATGTGAATCGTGCTTGACGTAAACAATCACACTCGCTAACAATTTCAATAGCATCGGTATCGCGACTCGAAAAGCAGACTGGCTGGAGCATTACATCAGCATCCGGCAGCTGCATTACCATGACCTACCGCAACACCCTCCAGCTCTTCTTCGACAGCCGCTCCTTCAAACTTGTACCCGCCTCAAATGCAGCTAACCCCTCCAACTCGCCCATTTCACTCACCTATATCGGTGGTGGTTCCTCGGCCCTGACAACCGAGAAGCGCTTTTTCCTCCAACTCATGCGCGCCCAATTGCAATGCCTCGAACAGAAATCCGTGACCCTCAAATCCTTGCTCGATTTCGTCAGCAAGGGCTGGGACACGGCCTCTCGCGTCGCCGAGCAAACACGCCGCTTGAACCTCGAACACATGGTCTCGGTGAGCATCCTGTCCGACGAGCGTCTCGCCATGGACGTAGACGTGCTGTTACCCAAGGTCGAGACCAAAGTGCGCGTGGCACTGCAGCTCACGGCTTCACTCCAAGGTTCTGAAGACGCCGATCTCGAGATCAAAACCGAGATTGATGTCGCGGCCAAGGTTGTCTATGGTGAGGCGTACAACGAGAAGAACATGTCTGAGTTCGTGGGCAAACGTGTCAAGGCTGCGGGCTTCGAGGGGTGGGATGAGGTCGTCAGAGACCTGAAGGCGAGACTGGTTGCCACAGGACGTAAAGGTCGTTGAGAGGGTTCATTGTTGACGTTTTCATCTTTTCTTGTTGGTGCTTTTGAGGATATGGAGATCAGTGAAAGGTGTTTTTGGATCGTGGGTGGGTTCTGAAGGACTACCTTTGTTTGCGGTATTTCCGTTTTGGGAACGAATACATGAAATGAAAGCATTACTATTCCACATTTTGCGAAACGAAAGATGAGTGTTCCATACTCTTGGTGATGTCTGGAGGGAGATCATGAAGAGACTACTCACATCGAGTAGTCGGCAGCATCAAGTGGTTGATGACCGGGACGTGGCCTGCCGGTCTATCACAAGTAGATAAACAGCTGTCAGAATATGCGACAAGAAGAATTGCAGGAATGATTGTCCGTCCAACTGAGATATAATACCAGGGAAATATTTGCGAGTTGAACGTGAGCGATGACAGTCTTCTGTTCTTGGCAGTGACATACCGAAGCCCTGTGCGGGCGGCTCCTCGGCTACAAAATAGTGCGGATATCAGCACCTACAGCATGTCACTTTGGACCTGATAAGATGCTGCCCTGTAACATTTTTCTGAAGAATCTTTCGCGTCCAGCATTCATACTCGCTCGCCACATCATTCGATATTCACCTCCAGCTGCACCTCTGCAATCTCGACAATCTTCCACAATGGCGACCAACTCTGTCCACGGCGATCTGAACAACACTCAGGTCATGCGGAAGACAAACTTCTTGATACCAGATCCTGCATATGCAACAAAGACTTTGGCAATCACCGAAGACGAAGACGATGCGGATATCAGAGCAAAGTACAGGCCTTTTATTCAAAGTCCCGAAGTGGCAAGCAGCGATTGGATCTCCAAAATCGAGCTTAGCACTGCATTGAAGATGTCCGAGGCAGATCTCAAACAGACGGATGGCAACAGGCTAAAGGTCTTGGTGTTGTTCGGTAGTCTCCGAGAGAGGTACATTATGGCTTGTAAGCCCAAATCGGAGACGGAACAAGCTGATGAGAAACAGGTCATACTCTCGCTTGTTGGCTTACGAGTGCTCGAGGATTCTTTTCCGTCTTGGTGCTGATGTCCGTGTATTTGACCCATCTGGCTTGCCTGTCAAGGACGATGTGCAACATCAACATCCAAAGGTGCAAGAGCTACGAGAGCTCAGTAAGTGGAGCGATGGTCACATCTGGATGTGCCCTGAGCAACATGGCAACTTGGTCCGTATCGCTGTCGTCTTGAAGAGTCCCTCCAACCGCCCATACTGACAAGAATGCAGACGGCCGTCTTCAAGAACCAGATCGATTGGGTACCATTGAGTACAGGCTCCGTCCGACCAACACAGGGCCGCACACTTGCCATTGCCCAAGTCTCTGGTGGTTCGCAATCATTCAACACGGTCAACTCTCTGCGCATTCTCGGCCGCTGGATGCGCATGTTCGCCATCCCCAATCAATCATCCATACCCATGGCCTACACTCAATTCACCGATGCCCAAGATCCGGAAAACAAAGAAGCTTATCTCCAGGCAGAGGGTGGAAGTCGCCTCAAGCCATCGGGCAACCGTGACAGAGTCGTGGACTGCATGGAGGAATTTGTCAAGTACACGATCGTCATGCGACAGCACTTTGATCTGTTTGGTGATCGGTTTAGTGAGAGAGTTGAACGCGAGGCGAAGCGGGCCAAGGAAGCAGCCATGTCAGGAGGTGAGGGAGTTCAGCCGACCAAAATGTAGAAGACAAACAATGAGAAGCGACGAACCCTCAGTATAAAGGCTACTACTGGTTGTGTGCAGGAACCATGGACGCTTGAATTCGAGCTTGCGACTCGAGCGCCATCCGAGATTTCTAAGATCGAGGTCTGCGGACCAATATCGCTTTCTTACTTGGAGTCAGCTTATTCTTGTAACATTAATAATCATTGTTCGAAGCAAATGTTTATTGTCGTGGTTCCAGCCGCTGAGCAGCTGCTGCAAGGGCAAAGTTTAAGAGCTGTCAAAAAGTGGAGGAACGTCTGCAACCTTGTTGGCAACAACCTTCGCTCCGTGCTCCGATACCCTAATAATAGGTGGCGAGAGCAGCTAGCTGCGATAGAACCCTACAACAACTCCCCTCACACAAAGACATGAATTGCCATGAAATCGGGTAGACATAGAAGCCCGTCGGGATAGCATCGACCAGCCTTTTTCATCCTTTCAACGTCCGTGGTGAGACAATGACTTGATGACTCTGGGTGACGACACGATAGAATGTCGTCACCTCAGCTCGCAAAGCTACAGCTACAGCTACTAGCTATATATCCTCCTCTGCAGGACCCAGACAAACTCTCTCTCATCAACAATAATCAATCCATCACAAATCAATCAAAATGCTCCGCACAATCACCCGCAACACCTTCTCCAAGAGCTTCAAGCCCTCGTCGGCATCCGCTCTCCGCACCAGAGGCATGGCCGACAAGCGCATCGAGGACAACACCCAGGCCGCTGGTGAAGCCAAAGACACCAATCCTCAGAACCCCTCGACCATCTCCTCTGGCGGTGCAGTCGGCAAGCAGTTCAACCCGGATGGAAACATTGGCCAAGTTGGCGAGAAGGTGCGTCTTATCTTCATCACTTGCACACGTCCCGTGCCGTGATAATTCCCAAACAAAGATGCTAACCATTGCACAGATTGGCGGCCCCTTCTCCAAGGACGGTGCCATTGGCTCCCAGTTTGACGCATCCAAGGACGGTCTCGCCGGCCAGGTCGAGAAGGCCGTGGATGGCCCCAGCAGACCTGCCACTCAGAAGAAGTAGACGCTTCGCTGCAGTCAGTCATGACGGATGCTTTTCACGACACGGTTTAACAAGAGATGAACAACATTGTATGATAGAGAGCCACAGCCACGCTCCATAGCATTGATCGCAGCAGATCAGCATGAATCAATCAAGATGAAATAACCTAGGTTCTTTGTTCTTCCGAGGTGTCCGTGACTGGACACTGTTGGCGATCCATTGGCGAAATGTGCTGCTCTTTGGTGTGTTGAGCTGCAAGCACTCGGACTCTCCATTACGCACACCAACTGTGCATTTGTTGTAAAGCAGAACTGCGTCGATGGCAGGCAGGTGTTTGACAATTCCATCACTCTTTGGCAGACATTACGGTAACCGAGATTGACACTATACAACGTAGTCGGAATACACCGCTGTCCTACCCTAACAAACCAAATCTACCTCTATGCTCAGTCAAACAGTCAATGTAGCAGGCGAAGACAAAATCAAAAACGTTCCACGAACTTAAAAACCGGAACGCCCAAGTCAGAGAGTCCTCCATGATAGTAGTGTGTTGCCGTAGGAGCGAGGATGATGTGAAGAGACGGACAGGAATTGTTATAACATCCTCCACCGTACCGTACGTACCTTTTTGCTATCGTTCCGACCGTTTAGACAACAATTACTTGACATAGAAGATGTTACTTATTCTCTTTTACTTCCTCGCTACATAGCATAATCCTGTTTTATAGGGGAAAGCCACATTGAGCAAAGAAAAGACTAATATTCTCTTGATCTGTCAAGAAGAAGACGAAGACGAAGCAACACACGTGCTCGCTCCCCAGGTTTAAAATATTCACGTCCCGTCCCAGCACATATGCAAAAACTGAAATCTTGGCATTTGTCTGCAAAACTCCATTTTTTTTTTTCTTCCATGACTTTCGACCGGGTAGATAGAAACAAGGCAAAAAGGGCAAAAAGAAAAAGGTAAACACTCTCCCGCCTAGGCTTGAACTAGGAACCTCTCGATTAACAGTCGAACGCGCTAGCCAATTGCGCCACGGAAGATGTTGTGTGAGCTGGATTGCTAGTTGAATATATGACTTTCAAAACAAAAGGGGAAGGTGCGGGATTATGCGTGAAAAGTGCGTCAAGATCGTGAGGTGCAATAATGAAAGAGGAAGGTACGGTGCATGAGGAGAAGGAATGGGTGTTTTGCTGTCAAGGGTGCTGTGGACCTGGGGTTGTTCATGTGAGTCTGTTGTTGGGATCCTGCGGGTCAGACTTGTGTTGTTATTAGAGGGGACGGATTTGGTTGGTTGCTTTATCACCTGCTATCTTGACTCGACATGCCGCATGAAGTGCTGCTTGAAAGGTCAACGTGGAAAAGAGTGTGTTGGGTAATCTGGAAATGGGTCCTCGGGATCATTGAGGCTTGTCATGAGGGCCACCCTGTCGATATCTTCCGAGACGGGGTCAGCAATTAGTCCATGTAGCATATCACATATACATAAAGAATACCAATGAGAAGAGTAGAGCAAGAAATGACTTCGTTACCATGATCATCAAAGAGTCAAGCATGGACTTGATCCAAACCAAAGAAGCAGCTTTTGGCAGCCCGTCCATTCAGATGACGGCAAAAGCGCTGGCATAACTAACACTGCTATCCTCGACCCTGCGACACTCGCTGCTACGTTCGTAGCGGACAAACTTGAATTTGGCCTGGGACTGCAGGGCTTCGACGGCAGCCATCACGACACCGATTGGATGTCTGCCGCAGACGGTGTTGCCCGTATCGGCAAGGGTGTCAAGCCAGGTCCTGTGGCTTCCAGACTCGCAGGCATCGATGCATCGGAAGTCGACCTCCTTGATGCTTTCATGGATGGGCGGATCTCTGGGAGGCTTTGAGCGCGAAGACAGCTCGACGGGGTCGCCGGAGTAGGGTTGGTAGTAAGTGTAGCGGAAACGCAGGCCCCAGTGGGCAAAGTCGGAGCTAATGACAAAGACGTTTGATGAATCCTGGAGATAGGCTGCCAGTAGTTCTCCGAATCGCTTCTCGGCTGCCGCGGACGTGTTGCCGACCATGATGGGGACAAGCTTTGGGAAAGAGGCTTCTGAAGGAAATGACCTAGACAGCATTAGATCAACGTAATCGAGACTTTGGAAACAACTCACCTGGAAAGGATCTTGTAGATGTAGGGAAGGTGCATCTCCAGGCTGTGTTCATCCTCATCGACGCTCTGGCTCATCCATTGGAACTCGCCCGTGTCAAACAACTCATTTGTCGTCTCTCTATCCACGGTCAGATGGCCTAGAGGAGTGGCATACTTGGCACACTGGCTGAGTGCACATTTGGTCAGGTAGAAGTGATGAGAAGGACCAAGTAAGAAGACACGTTTTGCCTTGGAGACGTCCCAGCAGCGATAAGCCCATGCAGCTGCAGGTCCAGAATATGAGTAACCGGCATGTCTTGTGACAAGTCAGCGAATGCAACAGACAGGCATAGAGATGACGAAAAAGGTTACGGGGCAATGATGACTCTGGCGCCAGGGACAGGCAGCGTGGCCAGAGAGTGCTGAGATGAGACGTCGCCGATGGGTTGCACGGGAGCGTTGACATTCTGCAGCCAGCCATCGAGCTGGTTCGAGAGCTGGGATTTGGAAGATGTGTACCAGCTACCAGCATGGCTCGCTTCACGAATCGACATGATTTCCAAGGCTTCTAATCAGTCAAGGAGGAACTATGAGAAAGCGAAAGGTCAATCAGAAGCAAGACATGGTCAGTTCACCGAGAGCTTCTGGCTGAACCTGAGGGAAGAAGATGTCTCGGCGGAGAGACATGTTTGTCCTTTTGTTTTTTGGGGAGGTAATTGTTCAGGGTGACTTACCGGGAGCAGAATGTGTATATCGCCTGCTGAACAACCGCCACAAGATGCATCGAGGTCGTCAGAACGAGAGCTCCAGAACGGAAATTGACATGTGATGGTACATGTGATGGTGACGCAATCCAACCAATCAAAGACACGCACGCGGGGCCGACGCGTGCTCGGAATGTCCGACGCGCAAGACGACTCGAAGGCCATCGATGCACCATCCAAAGTGTATCTATACCAGCTGTTATACCAGGATCCAACATGGCCATGAAACGCAAGCGCTCGACACCTTGCCTGTTCAGCACGCCAACCATCGACGCTTCACCGACACCCTTCTTCAGCTCCCCAACCCGCCTCCCCGATTTCTTCGCCCAGAGCAAACACTACGATGCACCGCCATTCTTCAACTGGAAACCACAACTTGCACATCTCAGCGCGCAAGAGGAGGAACGCACGGCACAATTGAACAGCCGCACACGGAAACGCTATCGCGACGGCCGCCCCGATGAAGCACACGTCCACGGTAAGCAACGCCGTGCACCATGTACAACACACGTGCTGATGAATCCACAGCATCCACAGTCCAAAAGCTCTTCTCGGCACAAAGAGCACATCCAGATGCCTCGCCTCTGCCCTCGCAACCGCAACAGCAGCCACAAGTCCAGCCTCAGCCACTGCAACACGCGCCGCCCCAGAAATCGACGTTACATTCTTTCTGGCATTTACCCCAGGCTTCCCAACTCCCGCAACACGGCGCGCCTGTGCAGATACCACTGCAAGATGCACTGACTTGCGATGGCTGTGATCGCGTGCTGCTGTCTGAAGACGCCATGGATGCGCTAGATTTCGATACCGCGTGCCAGGGTTGCGGGAAGCATGTCTGCGGTACTTGCTCCATCGTGGCCGAGATGAGGTTGTGTCTGGACTGCGCCATGCAGGGTTGAGGTTGAGAGTTCAAAATCTTTGTTGGGTCCAGCGCGGCGTTTCGAGACAGAAATTGTGGGATTCAAATGTGACGATACCGAGATGATCAGTCTAAGAGACACAAGACGAAGAGATATCCATTGCAACTTGACCATCCATTGTTCTATTACCCATGCCTCGAGACATCCTTGGCCGAAAAGAATTCATCGCTTTTGACCCCGTCTACTCTCTGCGCTTCTTGCCTTCCTCCATGTATCCAAGTCTGGCATCACTCTTGCCGCGACCGTGCTTCGAAACCATCGGTCCCAGCAGAGCATTCCTGTTCACACGCTCAAGAGTATCCTGGTAACTCTCGACAGCGTGTGCAGGCGTGTTGAGCTTCGGCCAGTTGACCTGCAGGCAATCTGTTAGTAATGTCCGTGGTTGCATCTCTGTTTCTTGACTTACGTAGAGCCCTCCGTGGTTCGCAATGAAATGCCCAGACCAGGCGGCGCCGACAAGGCAGATCAGAACAAAGATCCTGAGCGGCCATACCGTAGCATCTGGCAAGCGGCGTGTGAATAGTGATATCAGGATGAAAAAGATACAAGCTGCCAGGATGTATGGCAATGCCTGGATCGGCACTGGCCTGCTGTCCGCAAACTGGTGTGCTGAGCCCAATCCTGAAGGGTCTGGCACGTAGGCGCCAAGGAACAGATCAAAGGCGTCTTGCCTAGGTCCGTCGAGGAAATTGTTACAAACGTAACGGGTAATCGAATTGTTCAAGTCTTGAAGCGCACCAGCACGGGTTCTGTTGCCGGTACGGGTGAAATCGGTCTTGAGAGCGCCAGTGCCAGAGTAAGACTTGCTGACCACATCCGCGTTGTCTGCCCACACGTTGCGGAACAAGTGCTCAAAGGCTGCATCTTCTTGGGCAGTCTCACCAGCCTTCAAGATGCCGAGGTCCGTCAGCATACGAGAAAGGGTGAAGCGGCCGAGCATAGATTGCACGACGTTGGTACGGTCCAGGCAGTCCATGCAGTTGGTGCGGACAACGGCCGTCTGGCGGTTCAGAATCTGCACACCACCGCTCGGCCTGTCGACACCATGGAAATATCCTCCCTTCATCAGACCGTCCTTGAGCTGTTCCAGAAGCAACTGCGCGCGGTGCCACTTCAGTCCCTTGGTTTCGTTGTGGAAGTCGAAATAGACGTAGTGAAGCTTGTCAAGCTGGTGTCGGCGGCCTTCAGGCTCAAGGATATGGAACTTTTCTCTGGTCTTGCGATCGGCTTCGGTATCTTCTTCCGGATTCGAGATCAATATCTTGACCATGTCCTCGTATGCTTCCTTGACCTTTTGCTCACGACCCTTTTGGTTGACAAGATTGACAAGGAAGTTGTCTCCGTAGAGCTTGATCTGCTCGTCAAAGTGCAGCTTTGCCGCGTGCACAGCGGTTTCGATACCTCTGATCTGCAACTTGGGCGTGTACTTCAAAGTGTTGACCTCGGCCCAGTAGACAGGCACACTGCCTCTGGTTTGAACATAGGACAGGACCTGAGTTTCTCCACCAGGAAGCTTGCCACTGGAAAAGCCACCATCTCCGGCAAAAGTCGTCATTCCACTGGAAGAATCATCATTCAAGACGACAATCTGCTCCGTCTCGTTGAAGTTGGACGCGTGACCTTGCTCGTCCAGACCACGGGAAAAGTAGCGAGTGCCTGCACGGTGTCGTGATCGGCGAGTAATGAGAATGAAAGTCATCGGAGCGCCCTTGACGGATGTGTTGGTAATCCTCAACATGCCATACATGACAGGCAGAATATAAGGATCCATGGCAGGCTGGGCTCCGACATTCTGGCGACGAGATGCCTGGCCTTGACGGAAATTAATCAAGTCTGATTGGATGAAGCGGTTCCAGAAAAAACGGTCGTCAGCTCTCTCCCAGAGAGGGGAGTTCTGATCGATTTCGGCCTGCCGCTGGAAGCTGTTTGTGAGATCGAAGGTGTATGAAAAGTACAGAGGGCTGGTCTTGAGCAGGGTGTTGACCATGCCAAGGTAGACGTCCTCATCGGGATCGCGGATTTGTCTCTCACGGAGCGGTAATAGCTCAGTAGCGACAACTCTGTAGACCTGATGACCCTTTATCCTGCCCATGGCTTGCGCCTTTGTGATTACGACAATGTACTTGTCTGGTGAAGGATCAGTATGCAGGGGAGATGCGGGAGAAATTGAAAAAAACATACCGAGACGCAAGCTGATGATGCCGAGGATGCCCTGAATACTGGTCACTCGTTGCCCACCCAAGAGCTTGCCATCGTGCAAACGGATATCGCCAGAGGGGCGCTCTACGACCAGGGTAGGGGCTGAAGGGGAGGAAGGGGATGAGAAGGCATAGTGGGTAGAGGAGGCGTGGACGTTGATGTCCCGGAAGGGCAAGAGAGCGCTCATATCGCCCTAGGAATTGCAGATATTGCAGACAACAGTAGCAGGAAGAAAAAGAAGCAGTAGAAACACTTTGTCCAGCTTCCTGGCTGGACAAAGATGGAACACGTCTGTCTCAGGAAATCGAGATGACGTTGAAGATGGGGCTAACGCGAACAGGCAAGGTTTCCACGGGAACCCTGCAGCAGGCTTCCGATTGGCAGAGGGCTCCTTTCAACGTGCAAGGTGCAAGGTGTGCCTCCAGGGCAGCGAGCGTCAGGCGGAGCGACTTCAGCAGCAGCAGCAGCAGAGCAGCCAAGCCAAGAACAAGGTCGTCATCTCCAGCCAACACCCGCCGAGCTTTTGCTGTGTTTTGGCCCATCCACAACACGACTGTATCGCTGCTCGACCAGCAGAAGCCTCGTCGTCCTCGTCGTCGTCCTCGTCGTCGTCTTCGTCTTCGTCGTCGTCGCACCCACCAGCCACACCCACTCCAACCATCTCATCCACCGCCTTCCTCGCCCACCATGTCCGCCCGTATGCAGCAGCCTGGCCGAGCAGGCGGAGCCCGCTTCGCCCAGTTCAAGCTTGTTCTGTTGGGTATGTCTTGCCATGCATGCTCGATCCGCTGAGCCATATGCTGACCGCGCGCGCTTGCAGGAGAGTCGGCTGTCGGAAAGGTGCGCGCTGCCTCGCAGCCCTGACAAGTGCAAACCATTGACCGCAGCAGAGTTCGCTCGTCCTCCGTTTCGTCAAGGACCAGTTCGACGACTACCGGGAATCCACCATCGGCGCCGCCTTCCTGACCCAGACCATCGCCCTCGACGACCAGACCACCGTCAAGTTTGAGATCTGGGACACGGCCGGCCAGGAGCGCTACAAGTCGCTCGCCCCCATGTACTACCGCAACGCCAACTGCGCAGTCGTCGTCTACGACATCACCCAGGCCGTATGATCTTTCTCCACCCTGCCTCCGCCCTCGGCCGCTTTCTGTACTAATCCCGCGCAGGCATCACTCGACAAGGCCAAGGCGTGGGTAAAGGAGCTGCAGCGCCAGGCCAACGAGAACATCATCATCGCCCTCGCCGGCAACAAGCTCGATCTCGTCACCGAGCAACCCGACAAGCGCGCCGTCTCCACCGCCGACGCCGAACAATACGCCCAAGAAGCCGGCCTCCTCTTCTTCGAAACCTCTGCCAAGACGTCCGAGAATGTCAAGCATCTCTTCACCGCAATTGCAAAGAAGCTGCCCATCGAGCAAGCCACCCAGAGAGGCATGCGCGGCGCCCCCAGACCCGGCGTTGACCTCAGACCCGAAGCCTCCACCACCCAGGCCGGCCAGGGTTGCAACTGCTAGACGACTTTTCTCTTACCCTTTACAGCCTACGTTCTTGTCTTTTTTTTCCCCACTTTCCCAGCGAAGACGTCACGGATGCGGGTGTGGTATACACACAGTCAGGGTGGATGCTGCCTCTTTTCTTCGATACGAATACGAGAGGGCGTTTGCGGTGCATATCTGGTCTTGGGGCTCTTTCATCTTTTATTTCTCTGCATTTAGCTTGTAATACCGTTCTCGTCTGATACCCCCTTTCTTCTATCCTCTCCTTCGAAGTGGCCCCCTGCAAACCCCATGATGTGTTTTGAAGATAAAGTTGTTTTGGTGCACGTGTAAGTACGCAGGCAACCGCAATTCCCAATCCTCTAGCCGTCAAGAATACCCGATGCCACTACTCACTTCAGCCCTCTCACAATCATGTCTTGTTGAATACAAATCTCACCGCTATCGATACTCGACCAGCACAGAGCCTGGCATTCGTCACTGAGGATTGGCTTGATGCTGACATGGCAGATCACGACCCCCTGGCGCACTTCACGCTCACTCCGCCTCGAATATGAAAAAAATAGCCATCACCGGATCGACTCACGGAGTTGTGATGCTTGCCGAGCCCGTAGGCCCCGTCACTTCGACACAATGTGGTGCTTCCTATCGTCCTCGTCCTCTCCGGTCACTTTTTCGACATCCTCCATACGCACGGACAGCCCATGTATTCCACTAGCGCATACCAAATGCATTTATTAACAGTCTGCGCACTTTCGAATTGATCCTTTCCTTCTACCAAACCTCCCATCTCCCACCTCCCACCTCGCAGCCAGTCATCCTCTTCCCTTTCTGTCAAAACTCTTTGTTCTCTTGCCTGGTATTGCACTCCTGCTTTACATTGCATCGCCTTGGGCAGCTGCTATACTTGCTCTCTTCACACACACCACCCTGCACACACCACCCTGCACACATCCTTACACATCATACTTGCGCACTGCACTACATCTTGTTGAGAACCAAACACGACTTTTCGACGATCGTTCCCTCGGCAGCCAGGCATCGTCAGTCAATCATCGTCACCTCTGCGCCGGTGATAGACGACCATTGCCTAAGCCATATCGCTTGGTATATCATTCTCACCAACAGCCACCGCCTACAACAGCTGGCATCCCCTCTCGCAAACCCTTGGATACTCTTGCGACAATATTGAACGACCAGCACTTGTTTATCAGCATCGCTTGCATACAACACGGCTTAGACTCAACATTCCACCACCGCTCGCAACCATGGCCGACTCAGAATGGACGCCCGAAACCCGCTGGATCGAGACCAGCGATGGCTACATCCCCGCCCCTCCCGACCAGCAACCTGTCAGCCAACTCCACGAGTTGATGCTCGATGCCATCGACGCCTTCAAGCTCACCAGCTTCGATGCTCACGAGATGTTCGTGCGTTGCCGACCCAGCAAGACCAGTCCCGGCGAGTTTTGCTTCGCCTTTGATCGTGTCGGCAAGCGCTTCTACCGCATGCCGACCCGCCAGGCAAGTGCAACTCACGATTTCGAAGTCTTCTGGGACTCCGAATGGCAACCCCTGACTGCCTTGCTCTCCATCGAAGCAGAGAATAATGCAAAGAGTCCCAACCGCATCCGCTATCTCGACCCCGTCGAAGCAAAGGACTCTCGCCTGAGACATCAGCGCCTGTGGTGGGACGCCAACCACAAGCACTTCCGTATCCTCGACTTGCCCGCCGAGCTGCGTCTGATGATCTACGAACAATGCATGCCTCAGACGGCCATCGAGCCCTACGCTCGCCACTGGGTGCGCAGAAGGGGCGATCATCGCATCGATCGTCACAACGACATGGTCTCGGGTCTCTTGAGGTGTGGAAAGACCATCGCCAAGGAGATGCGCCACCACATGTTCAGCAAGCTGCCCCTGCTCATTACCCACACGCACCTGCTCAAGAAGACGCTCCGCGACAATTTCTACTTTCCATTTTCCCAGCTGACAATGCTTACCCTGGCCTTTGCTTCACATGACCAATTCTTCGACATCTTTGGCTTCGAAGGCAGGTGTCCCTCAAACGATTTATACGTCGAGCGTGTCCCCTCATCTGCTGCCAGGGTCTTGTCTCGCGAGAACCTGCCTTGTCTCGAGAAACTCGAGATTGTCATGCCACCCCAGGACGCCCTTGCGCAGACCTACTGGTTGACCAACGGTTGTCAGACCAAGACGGTCGAGTGGATCCTCGAGTCCATGTGGCCTTATGTCAAATACCAACCCATCGTCGTCAGGGGCATGGTCAGGAAGTGGCAGAAGAACGCATGGAAGCTGCGCTCCGAATGGGCGATTCAAGAGTGGGAGGAGATGCAAGAAGACGACGAAGACGACTCCGAAGAAGACTCGGAAGATGGCGGTGTCGGCGTCACCCAGGAGATGCTTGAGGAAGTTGCCAAGCAGAGAAAGGAGGAGGAGATTGTGTGTGACCATGACAGCGACAGCGACAGCAACGATGACAGTCACAGCCACAGTCACAGCGGCAGCGAGGGAGAACAGGACGAAGACGACGAGGATTCCAGAGTCCCCATACGAGAGATGCCGCCCATCTGCCAGTGTCTTCCTCCCTGTCTGCAGGGCGAGTGGTCTGAGAGGGAACTATCCATGGAGAAGAGAAAAGCCGATGAGGAAGAGGAGGCTGATGAGCAGCAAACCGATGAGGAGTTTTCTCTGAACAAGCTTTCTCTGCACGAGCAAGCCGACCAGGAGACTTCCCAGGAGCAGCAAGTCTGAGCCCTTGTTCCGAATCATAAAGCTCTAGCTTGGGCGACAGCCTTTACTCAAGAACGAACGCTTCTTCTACAGGGGCCAACAAACTCCTCTCGACAGCAGTCCTTCTATTCTGCACAGCACCCTCTGGCGACCTTCTCTTCTTTGGACAGCAACAGCACCGAACAGCACTTGATTTTTTTTTTTGCACCGCAGCAACAGCGACAGCACTTGATTTTTGCACGACAGCAACAGCACTTGGTTTTTTTTTTTTCTTTTTTCTTTTTCACGACAGACCCCCATCAAAAATTGGACACCAAAGCGAAGGAAAAAAAAAAGTCTCAACACCAAATCAAACAAAAAGACACCAAAACAAAAAGGACAAAAGATCAAAACTCCACCAAAAGAAAAGTGTCTTTATCTTTTTTGCAAGGAACAGCAACAGCATATCTTATTGTTCCACACCAGCGGCGGAGAGAACGGAGGATTGAGCTTTTTTTTTTTCCCCTTTTTTTTTTCCTTTCTTTCTTCTTTTTGAACGCGACTCGAGTGAATTTTGAGCGGGTAATCTGATTTGAAAAAAAAGGGGAGAACAAAAAAAGGACACAGTGGGATTTTGGAGGGAAGAAAGAAGGGCGTGGATTAGCAAGGCATGGATTAGCGTTGATATCAGATGATGGCGAGACGAGACATTCACTTTGTGCCAACCACATGGCCCGTTGACAACGTGACCACTGCAAACGTTATATACAAACCGAAAGGAGAGATGGGACAAAGAAAACCTCTATTCGTTCAAGGAAACGGGGTATCATAACAAGACAGAAGCAAGAAGCAAAGAGGGGGAAAAGGGCCATCAATCCAAGCCGTCCAAACCTTGATCAGCACTCTCCTCGCTCTCCGACACCAAAATGCCGACGAGACAGGAATTCAGCATGCCCTCCCAATTGACCCAAGGATGCACTTCCAAAAACAACTTGGTGCCATCTTTGCCGGCAGCGCGCAGCAACTCGGCCTTGCCGCCGGGGTGAAAGGGCAGGTAGGGCGAAATGTTGTAGACCTTGCCGTTGTAGACGCTCCACGCATCGCTGCCCTTGCGTCCGTTGCGCGCTGCCAGCATGCCCGGCGTGACGCGCGTGAAGGCCGACACGTTGGATAGGTTCTTGGTGGCGGCCAGCGAGGCCCAGTCGAGTGGTGAGTAGCCCGGTGCCAGTTGGACTTTGCTGCCGCGCGACTTGGGCGTGTCGATGCGGGGCGGTGGGGCGCGTGCTTGGGCGGCGGCGCTGAGGGGTGGGTTGCGTGGTTGGGATGGCACGCCGAGGGATGAGCGGGCGGGTCGTGAGGGCGGCGGCATCAGCGATGAGGCCTGTGAGGCGCGCTGGGCCGAGTTGGGGGCCGGAAAGGACGGGGGCGGCATCAGGGAGGCGGCGGTTGTCGGTTTAGAGGCGGGTTTTGGTGGCGGCGGCATGGCGCGTCGAGCAGAGGTTGCTGCCGGAGACACGGATGCAGGTTCAGGTTGTGTGTCGCGCTCTGGGGCGGGGGGAGTGGAAGAGTCGGACGAGTCTAGGCTGAACGAGGGCACGGCGAGCGACGGGGCGGCAGGAGTGGCCTGGGGAGTCTTTTGGTCGTCGCTGTCGTCTTGTTGATCTGGCGTCGAGATGTTGACGTTGACCGAGGCATTCGTCCGACTGTCGTCGTCGTCGTCATTGGTCTTTACGTCCCTCTCGCTGCTTTCAGCCTCGTTGGCGGAATGCTTGCCTTCAGGCGGCGGCGGCAGCAACCACGAGATGCGCCATGTCGTCGGCGGATGTCGGTGGATGAGGAAGGTCAGGGAAAGAATCAACAACGAGATCCCCCAAACAGCCATCCTTCTCTGTCCGTCGCAGATGGTGACTCTGCTTGACTAGCAGTCGTGCAATTATTTATTCGACGGGTGGCGAAACGAGTTGCGGAGCGGGGCCGGAGGTGCCAAGCCCTTCGCCGCCCGGCGCCCGCCCACAAAACACCCTGATGTCACCAGGCCACTCACGTATCCACGTATACACCGAGCTCGTCCTGATCGGTCCAGAAATCATGTTGTCGCGTGCCGTCGTCTCCCGCGCTGCTGCCCTGCTTGTCCGCTCAAAGCCCACCGTCGGCCTCAGGCCATTGGGCACCCTGTCGCGCCCTCGCTCTGCCGCCGCGCCCCTCCAGATCAGAAGCGCTTCGCACGCCAACACTTTTGCCCGCTGGCTGTCGACAAAGTCTGCCGCCGATGATGCCATCGAAGACATTACCGAGCTATATGCGACAGCCAAAGATGAGGTAGTCGTACACGACCCGCCAAAACACTATCGAGCACTGATGTGGCGTGGCACAGTTCGAGATCGCCATGGAGGAGACCGAGAAGCAGACCGTCTACGCCGCAGACGACCGCACTGCTGCCAGGGAAGAGTTGACCAAGGTGCAGGACGCTTACAAGGCCATCGTCGACGGCCCGGATCAAGAGTTGGCTGAGGAAGTCAAGAGGCGCATTGGAACGAGAATCCGCGAGTTGGAAAACGCCGTCCAGAACATGGAAGAGCTGGCCATGAACCAGGATTAGACTCTATCAATCAAACAGAAAACAATACACCAGGACAATGTGTCTGCAGATGAACGCCATCAAAGGAACCTCGAGTGCTGTTCGCGAGACCAAGCTATCATCATTCAACATGCTTCCATGATGCGTCTAGAGCTCGTCCTTCTTGACGCCGGCAATGCTGACCAGCTCCGTCTCGAAAACTGTCTTCGTCAGCATAGATTTGAGGGATGGTAACAAGACATCAACTCACCCAGGACGCTGTTGGCGGGGATAGGGCCCATGCCTCTGCTGCCGTATGCCCACTCGGGCTGGATGGTCAATGTGCGCTTCTCGCCGGGGCACATGTCGAGTACTAGAATCCTGTCAGTTCAATCTTGCTTGCTAGACAATAACATCTTGAAGGCGAAAAAAAGCACTTACAGCCCTGGTCCCAACCCTTGATGACCTGTCCCTTGCCGACGTGGAAGCTCAAGGGCTGACCTCTGTTGTAGCTGGCATCAAATTCCTTGCCACCGTCCTGAAGAGTACCGCGATAGTGAACCTCGATCTTGTCACCTACGCCATGTGTTAGCCGCCATCCGCTAATATCACATCCCACTCAATCGCTAAGCAGGATCAATTCCACGTATCACTCACCAGCCTTGGTCTTGCGGCTGCACTCAACGGCCTTGTCAACCTTGATGTCCAGAGGCTTCTCCAGAGCCGAGGCCGCGGCGCCGAAAAGTGCCAATGCGCTGGTGATACCGAGAAACTTCATCTTGTCTTGTTATTTGATTGGAAAATCGAGAGCGAGATGTTGTGAGGTTCGTTCAGAGTTGAAGACGTGGAAGCTTTGGATCGAGGCAAGGGTCCAGATATTGTGGCTGAGTGTGGCGGTGCGCACTTTGCCGTTCTCGTCATCACCCTGTCCATCTTTTCTTCAACACGACATTGCATTGGGTTGCTCCTTTTCCCATCTCCCTTGATCGATTCTTTGTTTGATAGTCGCTCACGATGTGAAAGAGAAGTCTTTAGGAATGTTGCCCATGGGCCGAAAAAAGGTCTTTACAAAGAACAGTCCGGCTCAATGCCAAATGCGGACATGATGCTCGATAGAAAGGACGATGAGACAATTCGCTCGCTATTCTTTCATTCTATACAAGATCCGACAAGAGTATCGTTGCTCATTTTGCACAGACTCGCTTTTGTTGAAAATCTGCTTTCTTTTGACCGAGAGCAACCTCCATCATGGCGTCCAGTGCTGCACAAGATGCCATGGACGCCGAACGCCAGATCTTTGACGCCGCACTCAACCAAGCCGAGTTGGTGCAGCAAAACCTTGCCGGAAACCCATTTCCTAACCTAAAGAACCTCGTCCCGTACCGCGGTTACCATCCTGCATTGAACTGGCACGGCAACGACCCCTTGTTGGCTGCCATCTCCGTCAGGTCGCTGCAAAGATATGGTGCCATCAACGTCGCTCCAGCACTTATACCTCAGGATCGAACATACACGGCTGATCCCAGAGTTGCCCAATACCAAAAACCTGCGCCAAAATCCGATCTCCATCTCCATCCTGTTTTTCGGCATAAAAACTTCCTCCATTGCGGCGAGTTCATGTATGCGGTTTTGAAGCCGGTTCTCGTGCTTGCAAGTGACATTCTGGCAACTTGGGAAGTGCTTGGCTTCTTCAAGGGTCTGCACAATGCAAAGGAGTTCTCAGGCACGAAGCAAGAACGAAAGATGTTCGGCAATCAGAAATTGTGGCGCTTCACACCGGAGGTCATCACGCGGAAAGAAGACGCGGCCGCCGCAAAGGTCTTGCTGGACAGACTGGGCGATTGTGTACGATGGGGCTTCGATCTGACTACTGACCTCAGCGACCGTGGGCACGCTATGGAGACACGGAGGGAAACGGGAAAACCGAGTGGATGTCACAAAGACGGGTCAGTAACCTTTAAAACCACTTTACGAGCGTTTCTGAAAAACGTTGGAAGCACTCCATTCCCCGAAGTTACTGATTTTGAACAAGAGGTGTGCTGACTGAAGCCCTCATAGCCACGCCAGCTTGATATTCATGCATCCGCAGTTCAAAGATGCCATCTTTGCCACTTACAAGGCCTCAAAAGTACATCCGGATTTTGATGATGCGTCTGCAATGTTGCGGGTACGCTTTCTCATGGCGTTCGTCATGGTACATGAAGTTGCTCATGCGTTCCACTACGCCTATTGGCCCGACGGCCAGTTTGTAGAACCTTTTATGAACGACGGTCGTGTCGCCGAGCTCGGCCGCGCACTGGAGATGCATCTATTCGGCACTTCAGTGCACATAACGGGCAACAATCCGACATACTTCGCTGCGCCGTTCGGACTGCGCCTCAACAACTTCCCGGATGCCGATATCTGGGGCACTCCGATGGCAAGATACAGTCCCGCGAAAGCCGGCGTGACACGGCACACCTACTACGCCCTGCACATGGAATACGTGTGCAAGCTCTTCCAAACCAGATTCTGGAGCGAAGACGCCGAAAGGTTCGGAGCCAGCCACTCGCTACGGTGCCCGAAAGAGCTAGGCGTGAGGTACAGAGTCAGCCACAAGCTTTGGGACGACGAAAGCCCTCAAGATGCTCAGAAGATGGATTTCGAGGCTGCATTGCCCCCAGACGAGCCCCAGCCTGCTTTTGAGCAAGGGATTATATGGTCGGACGGCAGTGCGTCGCTGGATCTGCACGACCAATCACAAGTGAAAAGTTTTGCCGACATCGCTGTCGACGTGACGCCTTGGACGAACCCTTATCTCCCTCGGGTGCCGCCGGCTCCAACGACACCGAGCCATGTCACTTCGGTTCCGTTGATAGATCCTTTTGGCGGACCACCTACTGTGGTGCCTCCGTTCAATGCACCTGCACACCCACCCGCCAGTCCTGGTGGAATGGAGGGAATAGAGTACAACTGACCGTCGAGGGTTGACAACAGATGATGGAATGGGGATCACTTTGAACTTGTTACGTTGATTTATAGAATAAGAGCTTGGTATTAATTCTTCTTTCCCCTTCCTAGAGCAAACAAGCCTATCATTTCGCAGACCTTTGCACTGCCTTTCAAAGCCAAATCAAAGGTAAAAACTCAAACGAAAGGGAGTACAATATAGGACTAGTCTATCTCCGGAAAAAGCATTCTCCTTTTTCGTGACGCGCCCGAGCGAAAGATACGCTTCGAAAAAGTCCTTGAGCGGCGATTCTGGCAACCGATCAAAACTTCCTCCGAGGACCTAGATGACGAGAGCAAAGTTAGCCATGGGCCCAGCAAAAAGAAAAAAAAAAAGAAAAGAAAAGAAAGAAAACTTATAAGAGAAGGAGTAGAAGTAAACACCATCGAGACCAGTAAGTCAAAGTGAGAGAAAGGAAGAATCCAGATACCTCTTCCGACATCACTGATCGTCGAGTGCCTGCGGGAGAGGGCTTACCCTTGAACGGTCCCTTCGGGGGAGGCCGAGGATGGCGTTGACGGACTGGGGACCGCGAACGTCGTCTTTCGTCGTCGTGAAATGGCAACGATCTCCTGGGCTGCCCGGGCATGTCTTGTTGAACGTGATCGCCAGGCCTGGAAAAGTAGTCACGCTCTCGCATTGAATTCGAAGCTCCAGTCTGCTCGTGTGGACCTGATGCTCCCTTGATTTTGAAGCCGGGATTTTCGGCAGCAGCAGAAGTCGAAGCCCTTCGTGGTGGCTGCGCTGTGCCCACGGGACGGATGCCTTTCAGGAAAAACCGCTCTTTGCCATTCTGGTCCAGCCCTCTCTCGGCTTTGGCTTCTGGGAAGGAGTTGGAGATGTGCTTGATGAATGGCTGTCCTTCCAAGAGAGGGACGCCACTGCCCGTGAAAGCAGCCTTGTATGCCGTCCAGATACTTGATTGGAGGATCCGTGACTTGGGATCGAGAACATAGGATTCCCGTAACCTTGAAAACTTTAGCAATCTGGACGGATGGAGATTTCGGTCCCACTCACCATTGGGAGGATCTTTTCGGTTCGAGCTCATTAGCTAGAGGATGCAAAGAAGTAGAGACCTGTCGAGATGTTGTGCCGGTCGTACTTTGAGCATTTCGCTCCACGACAGATCTCCGTAAACCATCCGAAACCGAAGGCGGCCGAGATGAGGAAAGCAGCGAGGCAGGTGGAGACGCATTTGGCCGGTTCGCCCCCGGGTTGACCTGAGGGCTTCCAGGTGCACTTGTCCTTCTACCAGGCAATGATTCGTGTGGAGAAGCTTCGTTGCCGAATATTGCGTCAAGCCTGGCGGGAGTTATGACAGGGGACCGATCGGGTTGTATCGTGCCTTTGAGTTGTTCATGCCAATATCTATCGTACACCACGACCTCTTCTCCGTTGGAAAGACATCGAGCCGTGTACGGTAAGTATGCGGCCGCCTGAAGAACCACATAGCTATCCCAAAACGCTGGCGATACTACCGAAGACGTATGCAGCTTCTTGCATAGATTTTCGAAAGCTTTCTTATTGCCTTTGTACCCGCGCGTCTTAACCAATTCGCTAAACATTTCGGTAATGAGAAGTTGTACGGATTGATCGGACGAGCCCTGATTAGGCTTCTGCTTGGATATGACTCGCTCTGCAGTAATCTGTGGACCTATTTCCTTCTGCGCTACACCTGGGGAGCCCGGGCCCGCTGGGTTGTGACGTGCTGTTGGAATTGGTAGGGCAGGCGGACTTTGAGGAGGAGTGAAGTTACAAACAATCTTGTTGCCATGAAACATGGTCCCATGTAACGCTTCTCGAGCCATGATTGCGCTTTCGACGTTATTAAAATTAACAAACCCAAAAGCCCGAGACTGGCCTTGGGCAGGATATTTGACGGCAGCGAAGGACACCCCGAAGGAATCAAAGAGTTGTCGTAGTTCTTTCGTAGTAGTATCTGGAGGAAGGCATCCAACCCACAAGGCTCTATCCGGCTCGTTAACCCGATCGATCGCACCGGACCTCGGAGTCGACAACGGGGCATCTTTGGACACGCTTTTGTTGTTGACAAGATGCCCAGATTGGATTGTTGATCTGGTAAGAGGAGTGACTGGATTGGCGAAGGTCCCAGAGCCGATTGTGTTGCTTTTAGATAATCCGGTAAGCGACCCTTTTACTCCAGAGTTGAAAGCCGTGGGATGCTCAGATCGAAGTCGTGTCGCGCTTTCATGTATTGAAGCAGCATTCGACCCGCTTGGCTGTATGGTATGCTGGAAAGTTTGGTCGAGCTTAGTTGAGGAACTAATCGACTCCCAGTGACCCTGGCGACGGGTCGCGCTACCTGGTCTAGGCACGACAAAATTGCATCGGATAATTTTGCCTTCTAGCATGGTGCTGTTCCTTACTTTCAGCGCTCTCGTTGCGGAACCAACATCGCCAAACTCCAGAATTCCGACAATCTCATCACCACGTTCATTCCGTCGTAAATGAGCGGAGACTGATCGGAATTCGCGAAACTCATGCCAAAGCTGCCTCTCATGAACATTCGGATGCAATCCTTTGACCTCCAAGAATCTGCTGGGATTTTCGGGACACGCATCGAAAGCACGGATCTTGGATGGGCCAGCCGCATCAGGCTCGTTCATTGCGGCTTGCAGATTTGAGGACTTGTCAGATAAAGGCTTTGTGGTGATCTCCCTGATCTGGACCTCCTCTTGCCTGACTGCTGGAGGGGGCTGGGTCATTGTAGACGTCTGGGATGGGTGCTCGAGTTTGGAGAGACTCTTTTCCGTAGTATCAACAGACGCAATCTCAGACCGATTTTCTTCCTCATTGAGAGGAGTGGCAGCCTCGTTCTGCCTATCGGCTTTCTGGCGCCACTGATTGATAATGTTCGCCCGTTTCGATGCAGCTGAACCCTCTTCGTTGGTCTCCATTTTATCGGGGGACTTGTCCGTCACTTGCAACGTAGCGACTGGCTTGTCGGGTGCACGCACTGCTTGGGACGTGATCTGGGGTTCTACTTCAGCCACAGGTTCTTCAGTATTTGCATGCAAATCTCCGTCTTGATTGTTTTGCTCCTCTTGTCTCTTTTGCCGCTTGACCTCGGGTTCAGGCCGTATAAATTCAAGCGACTGGTCACTCAAAGATTTGTCCCATGTGAATCTGCGTCGACGAGGTGGAGATCGCCTAGGTGTTTCGGCAACTTCGACCCGCGGTCGAGCGCTTGAAGGGTTGGCAGGCTGATGACTCGTCGAAACCGAGATCTGTTCATGATCTGTGGAAGGGGTTTCGTTGGTCAGGTCGATGTGACCTATCTGCTCTTCTTGCATCGGAGGAACGAAACACGCCTGATTGTCATCTTCATTGGGGGTAGTTGATTCCCCGACTACGTTCTGATGGAGAGTACTTCGTGGTACAGGTGTTTCTTCAGGTCGAGTTTTGGAAAACGCTCGGGGAGTTGTATCCGGCTCGTTCTCATTCGACAGATACTTTGGTCCGAGACACTCTTCGTCCGCTTGTTCCACAGCTGTACGAGCACGTTGAGAAAACACTGGTCGAGATGAGCTTTCAGGAGACGATAACGAAAATTCGGGCAGTTGTCTTGGATTCAGCCTTGCTGCCGCGCTGTTGTTATCAACGTTCCAGTCCTCGGCGTCTTCTAAGATCGAAGAAGCAGGAGGACTAGAAGGTACTTGATCGACTGGATCGTCTACTTGCATCCCATCCTCGGCACTGCTATCCGGTGGTAGGTCGGTCGTCCGACGTCGAGTTTGTGATAGTGACCTGGGAGGCCGGGTGGGAGATTGAGGAGCACTACTGTCCACAGGCAAATTTGTAGATCGACGAAGTGTTTGTAGACGGTTACGGGGAGGCTCTGGTCTTTCTGGAGATGAGCTCCACGAGTACGGTGCGCTGCTATCCACGGCCTGGCTTGCAGGCTCTGGGGAGGCCTGGCGAGCAGTTCCGCCTTGTTCCTCGCGCACGCGTCGTGCAGCTGCCTCGTCAAGTTTCGTAAGAACCTCGACAGGAATGTTGGGATGTGGGAATGTGCTGCCAGGCTTAGAAGGGATCCAGCATTGTGCTTTGTCTAGTAGTCTTTCTTGATCTTTCGGTAGTCGTCGACGAGCGTATTTTCGATACAAGAGTGAGGGCGCCCTCTCTTGAGCCCGGGGCATGCTGGACGAAGACTTCTCAAGCAGATGGGAGCTGGACGTTCCTATGGAGGCTGGAGGAGCAGCTTGCGAGAATTGTAGCGGTAACGGTGCCTGAACGTGTGGTAAGGATGATTGCGTAGCCTCTGGGACATGTTCGGGCTGGGCTGAAGTCGGCGTATTGTTGGGTAAAGCAGCAGCCACTTTTGTTTGTACCTCCACGTCTGCAGCTGGGAGTTGCGTACCAAACTCTGCCTGTGATTCGAAGTTTTCTTCCGCCTCGGGAGCAAACGTTTGCGCTATGGACGGCCGGACTTGCGTCATCATGTCCTGTGACGGATTATCCTCTTCTCGTGCAACGGGTACAGGTGGAGGAGGCATCTGTGCTGAGAGCATGCCACCGAGACCGAGACGTAAAGCCTGGGTACGAGCGGTGGTAGTTGACGCATTTGCCTCGCGAGGTTTGCTGATCAGGTTCAGTAATTTACTGCCCGCATCTGGATGGTTGTGAACAGCAATCTGTACAGGCTGGTTCAGATTGACACCTGCCTGGACAACGACATCGTCATTATCGTCCTCAACGGTGCGAGGCCTCACCGAACGATGGGAAGAAGCACGTGCCGGGGAAAGTAATGAATGTGGACGTTTTTTCGGTGTTGGTAGTTGGGCCGGCTTCCACGCCTCTGAAGATATTTCCATCAGGTCCGGTTCCTCTGGTGCAGGTGAGCGAGCAGATCTTTGGCCTCTCAAGGGAGTCGACGTCGACGAGGAAGGCATTGTTTCTCTGGATGGCGAGGGCTCCGTTACAGCAGGATTGCGATAACGGCTCAACTGGTTTAGAAATGTCTTGACCTCTTTGACCTGATGGATGAAGGCTGAAGGCAAAGCGGAGATGGGACGAACTTGAGAAGTTCTCGTGATGGACAGTTCACGGACTACGAGCTGAATCCTGTCACGAGATGGGCCGTAATGTGTGGCGGTGATGTCAAAGGACTTGAAGACAACAATGTTAGCTTGGAGAGACAGTAGGGGACGCGAGTACTGGTCCCGAAATTTGTCTGCAGCTTCAGGCAAAACCCTGGCCTCAACAGATGTTGTGCCGTCTGTCACGGTGCATGATTGTAGTCGAACCTGGCGGGGTCAGCAAGAGCGTACTTTGGCACAAGAAATGACGGGTTGCGTAAGGTGAAGCAAGGCAATGGAAACGAGTCGGGGGAGTGAGGATAGACCAACTTTCACAACACGCAACTGACGACTTGGGATGGTGCTTTGGACTTTTAACGTGGTTCCATCATCGGCATATAAATAATCATGCTCGGTCTTGACGCCCTCATCTTTGGCTTTCCGCCACTCAAGGGCATCTCCAAGCTTCTGGGCGACAAAGTGACCGAGCCAGTCAGCCATTCTTCAAAAGGATGCATGTACGAGCACGCACGCAAGTGTCCCGAAGAGTGAGCAACAGCGACTTGCGCGAACGTGACGCGGGGTCAGTTGGAAGACGCGAAGAAAATGGACCGAGTGCGGTCGAGGGAAGGAGGGCAAGGATAGGCGAGGGATGTGCGGGAAAGAATAAACGATACGAGATGGTGGCAAGAATTGGCGAGGGACCATGTGAACACACGAGGATAGAGATGCGGAGTGCAGCACCACAGAGCAAGCACCATCTCGGCCCAGAGCAGCGTCATAAGACGATGAATGGTCAGTACTTGTAGCCTGTGCAACATTGCTGTTACTCGGAAGAGCCGCCTCAGCCACAGATCAAAACATCACTGCCGCATCCGAGCAGCGAAAGACTCGCGGCCGAAACACCCTACACATTCCGTGGCACGAGCAGACGGCCCTCCAGAAACGCCGCGAACGATGCACCAACGACAAGACAGCAACAGCTGAGCGCCTCAGGATGCCTCCCGCAGGCCAGACGGACCTGCCCTCGGCTTCGAGGCGCGCCTCGCTGTCGTCGCTCAACTCGCCCGCCGTCGACAAGGAGGCCTTGCAGAAAGAGCTGGACCACATCCACACCGCCGCCTCCAAGTCCGAGAGCCTCACGTCGTTCAGCGACTTTGAGCGTGGCCGCACCGGCAGTGCACGCGCCGCGGGCCCGAAGGAGCTGGTCAGCGGCCGCATCAGTGGCCTGTACTCGCGTCTCCGGCAGAGCGTTGGCGCCTCGTCGCCTGCCTCGGACTCTTCAACGCGGCCTGCCAGCCGCGGCAGCCATGTCATGACAGATGCCTCGTCTGTACGCAGCATGTCGCGGCTGGAATCCCCGACGCTGCTGCGCTCCGGCCACGTTTCCCGCCCCAGCGATGCCAGTGCTGCCATAGCCGAGACCGACTTTGCCTCGATGCCCTCTTCCGCCGTGCACTCAAGGCCCGGCTCTCGCGACTTGACCCGCTCCGTCTTGAGCACTGCCGCTTCGTCTCCCTCGGCCAGACGCGCCTCGCTCATCGGTCCAGCTCGTGGCTCTGACAGCACTCGAAGCCAAGCACAATCTATCGAGGACAAACGCCTGTCGCAGAATCTAGACGGAAATCCTCTCTCGCAGCCCTCTGAGCCCAAGCGCTCCTCGTTGAACCTTGAAAGTCACCGCTTGTCACAGACTCTTGATGGCAAACGCCTCTCGCAGACAGATGCTCCCTTCATGGGCCCTCGACCTGAACGCACCTTAGTCGCCGTACAGCCAGAAAGAGCCGAGAGCCCCTCGACCTCCACTCTTCCGGCAGAAAGACGTGGCAGTGACACTTCCTCGAAGAACCAGATCCGCCAACAGCCTGACCGCCCGCCACTCCGCCTGTCTGCGTCGCATCTGCCCAATCTACGCATCTCACAGGCTTCAGTAGTTGACGGCGTACTTGACACATCTTCCATCTTCAGCACCAAACCTAGCACTCCTATACTCGATAGCCAGCCAAACTTCAATGCTGGCATGCAGGCCCGTCGGCAGCCGTCCAAGGCTTCCCAGATATCTTCGGGCAAACCTACCGACTTTATTCCGCCACATCTCAAACGTCGTGTTATCAGCAAGGAATTTTGGATGAAGGACGAAAACGCTCGTGACTGTTTCTACTGCGGGGATCCTTTCTCAACATTCCGCAGGAAGCATCATTGCAGAACTTGCGGCCAGATTTTCGATGCAAAGTGTACCGTGACCGTCCAGGGCAGGCCCTTTGGTCAATCGGGAACACTCAGATTGTGTAAGCCATGCGAAGCTATGATATACGGCAGTGATGATGACTCGACCGTCTTCACCGATGAAGATGAGCCCATCAAATCTCCAGAGTCTGCGTCTCAGACACAAGAACATGATGTCTTCAGAGCAAACGATCCCGCTCTGGCCACTCCCTCAATTGGCATACCTGTTTCGAGGCGAAACAGAGAGGCCAAGCGCAGATCCGCCGTAATCGAGTTCGATGCGCAACCTGCTCTGGCCCGTCCCAGCTCATCACGATCGCTCAAATCCATGACGGGAAGACCGCACTCTTCTAGCCATAAGCGCCATCATTCTCGTCACCAGTCGATGCGTCCTCTCAAGACTCCCGCCGAAGAACGCGGTCCGTTTTATCAGAATATTGTTGACACGCAACGACGTGCGCCCTTTACCGCATTTCACAACGACAATATCATTGATCCAGACCTGGCTCCCTTTCTCTCCGATGAAGGATCTGACGTGGACGATCAACCGAGCATTTTTACTACCATCAGTGACAACCCCGCACCTTCTTCCATTGATAACGAAAGGGCAGGGTTCAGTAGTTTGTTAGCGTCAGCAGTGAAGAAAGGCCGCTCACGGCGTGGCGATAGGAGTGTTGGCGGGCAGAGCCTTCGTGCTTCCCGCGATCTGGAGCATTTTATGTTTGCCTCAAAACATATGCCAAAGCTACGAAAACAGCGAAACCCGAGCATAGGGAGCATCGGCGTCTCTCGCCCCTCGCCGCGACGGAGCCGTAGTCATAACATGATCAAATCCCTCGAAGCTGGCGCAATTGACCCCCTCACCTTTGACGTTCTTAATCCGACCCTCAACGATCAGGCCCAGGTTAAGAGAAGTTCCGGTATGCATGGCCAGAACGCACCGGCAGTCGAGCTCAACAGAGCCAGCTTGCAGCATGTTGAACGACTTCTCACTCAATTACTCAAAGACTCGGATATTCCTCGTCGCAAACACTGGCAAAAAGCCATGATGCCAATCCTTTTACAGTGTCCCAATGACGTCGAACCCGATGTTCAGAATGGCGATGATATGGATATTAGGAATTACATCAAGATTAAGAAGGTGCCCGGAGGCAGGCCTGGGGACACCTCGTACGTCTCAGGCGTCGTTTTCAGTAAGAATATTGCCCTGAAAGGCATGCGAAGAAGCTTTGTCCGTCCTCGCATCGTCATCATATCCTTCGCCATCGAGTATGCCCGGCACAACCACCATTTCATGAGCCTTGAACCTGTCATTGCTCAAGAACGAGAATATCTGCGCAATCTTGTGGGTCGTATTGTAGCATTGAAACCACAAATCTTGCTCGTGCAGCGCAATGTCTCTGGACTCGCATTGAACATGCTACAAGAAGCAGGTATCACTGTTGTCTACAACATCAAGGAGTCGGTTCTTGCTGCTGTTGCCCGCATGACGCAGACAGTTCTGATCAAGTCTATGGACAAACTCTCCATCGATCCTGCTTCACTGGGACAGTGTTCCAACTTCGACGTCAAGACTTATGTTCACGACAGGGTGAAAAAGACGTACATCTGGATTTCAGGATGCCAGCCAGATCTTGGGTGCACCATCGTTCTGCGCGGAGCGGATATGGAAATCCTTCGTCAGATCAAACGAATCACAGAGTTCATGTGCTATGTCGTTTACAACCTCAAGCTGGAAACCTGTCTCATGAGAGACGAGTTTGTATTGATTCCCTCCTCGATCAGCACCACCCAGTCCATCCCGCCAAGCATCAACATCGCTCTTTCCAAATCAGCGGATGCCGGCAACGGCCCGGTGACGCCTGCGCCGAATCCACTTGGCAGCGATGAGACCGCAGGAGAAGTGCATACCACTGCAGAAGATGACAATTCAGAAAACAAGCCAAATGCACTGAACCATCTGGTTGATGCAGCTAGGCACGTCGTCTCAGAGCCTGTAGCCCAACACGAACCAGAAGATGAATCTATGCCATCAGAGTATAGAGAGCTCATCGAGACAGCAAGAACCCGTCTGATTTCATCGTCTCCATTTGTCAAGTTCCCCGAGCCCATCCTTCTTGCCAAAGCACAAGATCAAGAACGCAGGGTTGAGCAAACTAAGCGCCTGCGTGACCGCTACGATGCCTATGAACTCGAGCAAGATCAAAACGAAAAAGCGGCCGAGATCATGAAAGAAGACACTGCATCGACGGAAAAGTTTGAAATGGTCTCACCAGAGATGATTAGCAACGCAAACCCTGCTGGTCAGTCTAAACCTGTTCGACAATTCCTCCGCGACATTCATGACGCGCAATACAAGATGGCTATACACGAATACGGAATCAAGAAGCGACAATGGGAGTCCTTTTTCTCCATCAGCAACAACAATCCATTCAATCCATTCAGCCATCAAAACATCTTTGTCTTGCATTCTCTGGTCTCGAATGCCCTTTCTTTTCCTTGTGCTGGTCCCGAGGTCTTGGGCCTGTCGTTCTACGCTGGTTGGGGCAACGCCGAGCTGGGTTTAGAAGAAGATCTCACCCTCGGACAATTTATTGAGGAGACATGTGCCAGTGCCAGCTCTGTGTGCAAACAATGCAGTCACAGAATGTTCGACCATCATAGGCAGTACGTCCATGGCGCTGGTCAAGTCTCTGTCTCGGTCAAGCGCTATCCCTCCAAGTTCCAAAACCTTCACAACACAATCTTGATGTGGTCAACATGCAAGATATGTCAGCAGGAGACTACCTGGATCCCCATGTCCGACAATACTTGGAAATACTCATTTGGGAAATATCTTGAACTCAGCTTCTGGAGTACGCCGTTGAAGCCACGAGCAGGTGTGTGTCCGCATGATATACACAAAGACTTCGTCAGGTGTTTTGCGTTCCAAGGCCTGGCAGTACGTATACAGTGGGACAACGTCGAGCTCTATGATGTGTTAGTGCCAACCTCGACCATTAATTGGGAGGTCAATGCTGGGCTGGTACTCAAAAACCAGCTCTTTACCCACTTTCAGACACGCCTGGCAGCTTTCATTGCATCGATCAAGACACGTCTCAACTCGATAAATCTTTCGACCGTGGCGCCGGAAAAATCAGCAGATGCGGCAGCGACTCTGGAAAAGCTTGTTCAACGAGCTGACAGTGATCATGAAGTGCTCTTGCAGAAGCTCCAAGCTAAGTACATGGCCTCCAAGTTCTACGAGATCATCCCTCTGAATAGAGCTGTGCGGATGATGGACGAGAAGGCGATCGCCTGGGATGAGGCATTCGCAGACTTCGAGCGCAACTTTTTCCCTTCCGAGAACGACATTCGACGACTCGCAACTCTGCAACTCAAAAAGCTGTTTCTCGATCGAGGAGAGGCCGCCGGGGCTCCGCATCAGGACTTGAGTGATGCGGAACAAGGCATGGAGATGCAGGAGAGGCCGTCTTCAGGCATGGGTCTTACTGACGAAGATCTTCAATCGGAAAAGGCGCAGCACATGCTGACCTCTGTTGTTGAGGAGCATGGTCATTCAAGCGCCAACCCGGATATGGGAGCCCCGGCGACAGGATCCTTGGGACCAGGTCTTCACAATATCGAGGTCTCCGACAATTCTGTTTTGTCTAGACAGTTATCGCCAAGCGAGATCGAACAGGCTGTTGAGCGAGAAGATGTTAAGCACCTTGATCTTGCTGTATCTTCAACCTTTTCGCCTGAAGGCCCAGCCGACCAAGAAACACCAAGAGCAGAGAACGGCCCCATGGAGATGGAGTTGCCAGAGTCGAGATCGCCCGAGGCATCCGTCCCCGAGCCCAAACCCCTCAACTCAAGCATTCTTGAGCGGATAGAACAGATGCGTTCTGCTGCAGCCGCTGCTTCCGGTCCTGACTCAGGCCTGCCAGAGTCGAGAATTCCCCGCCTTGTCCGTAATCGGGGCCCAGCATCTCCGCCGCTTGGTCGAACACAGTCCCAACCTGACGGCATACCCAAGAGAGGTGTCGAGTCCACTCCCGAAATGCCAACCATCCAGGCTGTGGCTAGTGGTGAAAGTTCAGGCACCACAACACCAACCCCTGGGAAACAGCAAAACAAAGATCTGGCAAAATCTATCGAGCTACGCTTGAGTGATCGCTTGGGTAGCGGATACCTTAGGAATGCAAAAACTCAGCAATCTCTGATTCCAAGATCAGTGCCGACCAAGACTTTTGACAACAGCACTCGTGTCTCCGCGCTTGCTAAGCACTTTGAACAGCTCTCCAGAGAATTTGAGCGTGAGAGACTGCGAGAGCGTAGGCAGCGAGCGGCCCGAAGGAGGCAAGTCCGTGCAAATCCACTGGCTAGCAGCAGGCCTGTGGTTGAGGTGTACCGAGATGCTCAAGAGGCTGTTGGCGAGAAAGTTGAGGATCGCGAAATGCCTCTTGAACACGACTTTAGTGAACCAATTCAGCCTCAGATGGAAGAGACCTCTGACACAACACAAGAAGCCGTTCAGGGAGAGCATCACGATACGGATCACTATGCTACCGATAATGAAACCGCGGAGTCCACAACAGGCCACACCGACACCGAGGCCGAGGGAGACACAACCGACAACGAAATGCATCTTCCTGCGTCGGACCACAGGCGCGACATCTCGGATGTAGGGTCAGTATCGGGCGCGGGCTCAATGCTTTCTCCTGCGTCTCCTCACGACATGGATTCGCATTTGGAGCTTACTTTGCCTAAGCATGAGAAGACATCTTTACTTAAGATGCTTACGAGCTTCTGGTCTGAACGGTCAGCGTCCGGTTGGGCTCCGCTTGATTACCCCTTGCACCCCAACGAGCACGTCTTTGATGACAGCGACATTATAGTGCGCGAGGATGAACCTGCATCAGTCATCGCCTTGGCGCTCTCATCTGCCGACTACACTGCCAAGCTGCGCGATTTCCGAGGCAATCCCAAGGGACGCTTCCATGGTCACAGCCAGACTGGGTCTCAATCGAGTTTCGGCTTTGCAGCAGACATTAGTACTAGCGATGCAAGCCAGCAATCGGCCATTGAAGCCAGTTTGATCAGCGAGACTGGCACACACATGAAGTACAGCTTTGGCCACGGCAGTGTACGTGCCACTTGCAAGATCTTTTACGCAGAGTCGTTCGATGCACTTCGACGTAAATGCAACGTCAGTGACCGTTTTGTAGAGTCGCTCTCGCGTTGTGCCAAATGGGACTCGAAGGGCGGCAAGACAAAGTCGTTGTTTCTGAAGACCTTGGATGACCGCTTCGTCATCAAGTCCCTGCAGGAAGTCGAGCTCAAGGCGTTCACAAAGTTTGCGCCGGACTATTTTGCTTTCTGCGCACAAAGCCTGTTCCACGGCGTGCCTTCTGTCATTGCAAAGATGTTTGGCCTTTTCCAGGTCGAGCTGCGGAACCCGGCGACCGGCACTGAATTCTCATCTTACTTGCTGGTCATGGAAAATCTCTTCTACAGCCGCAACCCTACCCGCAAGTTTGACTTGAAGGGCAGTATGCGTAACCGCAAGATCGAAAGCACCGGTCTGCCTGACGAAGTGCTGCTGGACGAGAACCTGGTCGAGACAATCTTCGAAAAGCCGCTTTTCGTCAGAGAGCACGCGAGGAAACTTCTCAAGGCGAGCGTCTGGAACGACACCATGTGGTTGTGCAGGCAAAATGTTATGGACTACTCGCTCATGGCGGGCTTCGACGACGAGAAAAAGGAGCTGGTGGTCGGTATCATCGGTAAGTCGCAACAGAACATTTCAAGTCTTTTATCCATCATCATCATCATCACCATCATCATCACTGACGTCGCGACACCACACAGATTGCATCAGAACCTACACCTGGGACAAGAAGCTCGAATCCTGGATCAAGGACCGCGGCAAGAACAAGCCGACCATCACCTCGCCAAAGGACTACCGCAACCGCTTCCGCGTCAGCATGATGCAGTACGTGCTGCAGGCGCCCACGGTCTGGCACTCGTTCCTCGCGCCCGGCCTGCCCATCAGCGGCGTCACCTTCAACGCCGCCGGCGGCGTCGACGTCAGCAGAAACGGCACCGTCGCGGGCGCAGAAGGCAAGAGCGTCGCCGGCAGCTGGGAGGAGAGGAGTGCAGAGGACGAGCGCAGGACCGTGTTTGCCGAGAGCCAGATCTTGGATGATGCGACCATGAGGGAGATGAGCACAATGTCTTTTGTGTAGGGTTTGCTGTGAGATTTCTTCTTCTCTCGTTTCTAGATGAGATGTTTGGACTTTCTTTTCCTTCTCGTCACCTTCATTCATGGGATTTCTTATGGGGGCATAGCGAGGGCGTTTTTGATCGTCTTGACATAGCCCGTCACAATGGAGACTTTTCATTTGGATCGTCGTTTCTTATTGGCTGTGGGGAGACCCTGCCCTGGAGGATGCTGGGCTGGCTAGAAGGATTAGGGCATGCTATGAGACACTGCGGTATAGGAAGGATTTGCATATTGGATCCATCTCTGAATTTCAACCCGTCCTATCTGGTAATTACATGCTCAGAAAGATATGTCTGGCCGGCTGCAAGAGTTTTCTGTCTGCATCATCCAAGCCGTTATCGTCCAATCTTTCAACTCTCAAAGGACCATCCCAAGCTTCTCATCTCTCCTCCACTTCCGGGTCAAATCCAGAGGGTTCTCCATTGATGATAATATACACCTGCAAGGCCAACTCCTCGAACCTCTCCGCCAACCCCATCTTCCCCTTCATCCTCATCGTCATGCCCACATTCCTCAACTGATGAACGACGTTAGGCGCCGAAACCGCATTGTTGCAATCAAGCTGAGCTCCGTCTTCGGTAATAGTCACCTTGTAGCCGTGTGCGGAAATGACACCGAGGGCGTGTTGGAGCGCTTTGTCAATGTCTCTGCACGAGTAGGCAAAGGCGATGTACTGGTGTAGTGGGACGAGGCCCATGCGAGGCAGGTCTGCATAGAGGGCTTCGGGGTAAGTTTCTTCGAGGTTTGCGAGGACATTTTCGAACAGTAAGATTGTTTCGGGCAACTCGGCATTTGCCCGCAGAATTGGGTGCTTGTCGAGCAACGTCGAAGTTTCATTCAATAGTTGCTTGCGGCGGGCGAGGATGGATTCTGCCTCCTCGCGTCTTGAGGCCTGCTCGTCACTTCCGATCACGCTGTCGCAGTGGAGGTATTTGAGATCATCTGCGAGATCGTCTGCTGTGAAGGGATGACGCAGTGTTTGACAGGCTCTGTCTGCCTCACAAAACTTGCAGTCACAACTGAAGCCCCAGGTCCGGAGAGCAGCGTCTCGTGCTTCAAAGTCTGCGTCGACTTCCTTGTACAAGGTCGTTATCTCTTCTCCTTGTGCGATGTCACGCGTAGCTCGGAAAATGATCATGTCGCCGATGAAGCTGTTCTCGGCGTTGAACAGGCAGGAGTGGTTCGTATATGCTGTGTGGACCCAAAGCCCCATGTATCCGTCGAGTCCGTGCTGTCCTGCGGTGGCCAGAGAAGCATTGCCAAAGCTCTTGAGATTCGGGTCGCGAGCGTAGCCAAACGAGTTGTATTCAATAATGTTCTCGATGCGGAAGACGTCGACTACTGGAGTGCCATCAACGATTGCAGTCTCCATGTTCTCGAGCGGGCGGTGGTTTGGACCCGCGTAAAGATCCATGAGTCTGGCACCCAGGCTAGGATTGGCAATTACTTTCTGGACAGTGGTTGACCACATAGTGCTTTGGGTGCCGAAGGTGCCTCTGGTAGATGCTGGTGGGATCACTAGATTGAAAGAAGTCGATTTGGCAGGCGATTTAACAAAAGCCAAAGCCTTCTCGCAGAGGACGATCTCGCCGCAGGCGATCGGTTCAGCAGCAAACAGGCCTCGGCCTTTTCCCTCGATGAGTCGAACTTCGGTTCTGCGGGTGAAGTCAGCATGATCGGCGTTGGGTCCGACACAACTGGGACCTGAAGCCCAGTTGTATACGCCAGTCTCTTGCTCCCGGACGCGGGCTTCCGCCCTATCATGCTCTCTTGACCCGTCCAAATCACCGGGCGATATCTCAAGCATCGCTGCAAAAATCTCAACAGCCTGTCGAAACGCACGGAGCTCGTAAGCTGCACGGCCAGCCCGGAAGAGAGCTTTAGCATCAAGCGATCTCTTGTCGTGTTGGTGAGAGGAGCGTGAAACTTGTTCGACGCCCTGGTTGTTGGCAAATGGGGCAGATGCATTGTCGAGAGAAAGTGAAGACAATGCATCCTCATGCGCTCCCTCGAAGCAATTGAGGCTGAGGCGGACTTGTGCACGATTTCGGTGGAGATCTTTTTCCAGCATTTCGTCTGCGATTTTGACATACTGAAAGCCTTTGCTGTAGCTGTTCTGATGGTCAGTCATGTAACGACCTGCTGCTCTCCAATTCACTCACCATTTTTCAGCTTCCTGGTACCGCTTCTCCTTTAGAGCCTCGTTTCCCTCAAGCTTCCATTCGAGCGCTGTCTTGAGGACTGCATTTTCTCTCCAAATTTCGGGAACGATCATATCGGATGCTTCCAAAAAGACAATATCCGAAGGATGGTCGATGCAAAGGACGCATTCTTTGTCAACTACCATTTTAAGGAAAGGCTCTTTGATGGCGAAGCAGCTGTTCTTGGGAATGATTTCTGATGGCCAGTTCGATACGCAGAAATCGTGAATGGTCAAGCACTCCACTTCGCCCAATTCATCTTCAACTGCGTACATCTTTTGAATGGAAGAATGCATGATTGGCTCATTGACTGTACGAAGCACGAGCACTTTTCCGTGGTGATGCGTTTCCATGAGAAGGTCACTGATCATAATCTGTTGCCTTGTCAGCGGTGTTCAGAATCAACCAACTCTATTCTGACTCACCCTGTTGAGGGACTCCAGTGGTGCCGTACTGGGGCCGTACTCTTCGCTCAGTATCATGTTCCAAGCGATTCTTCTATGATCCAGGGACTGTACGGTTTTCTTTGGCTTAGCAGGTTTAGAGATCAAGGCTTGCTCTGAGATCTGAGGATTAATGATCTGCTGATGCTGTGCAGGTATTCCAAGGATCTGCGAAGTACCGGAACGTCAGCTCTGGGTAGAGTGGGCTTGTTCAAACTTCATATCAGACCTTTGCAGTGGATTTCTGGAGAAGGACTTCACGATTACAGGCATTGCGTTTCTTGCCTTTTCTCCCGCGAGCCTGTTCTCGAAGCCTGGTTTTGGCCTCTTCGATCTCGGCACGCACGACTTCTTGCTTTTCGGCATCGGTAAGCGGTAATAGGGATCCGGAATATGTGGAGTCCGTCGATGAAGCCATAGTAGGTCGATCTGTCCGGGAAGAGGAAGAAGGTAAGGAGAGGTGACAAGAAGGAGGAATGCAAGCGGAAAAGATGAAAAGGTGGAAGGTAAGAGGAAGAGATGGAAAGGAAGAAGGTGAATGGATAAAGGTGAAGGCAAGATGTAGGAACAAGTGCTGTATACGGTCTCGATTGCAAAAGCGGCGAGTGAAAGTAGTGCAGAGAAGGATTTGTGAGTAACATCAGCCAGCAATTGACACTCCCAAGCAAGCAAAATCAGACTCAGAGCAAATATTGTGAACCAATGAGCGTATAAATGATGTTTGACCCTCAAAAAACCAGTCACGTACCTGAGAAGTTATCGAGTGGGCAACCAAGGCATTCAAGAGTCAGATGTGTGAGTGGTATGAGAAATGATCGACGACCTTTGCTGGTCGAGTGTGAACGACCGATGATGCGACAGACTTATATGAAGCAAGAGCGAGTCAAGCTTCTTGAAGTGATAGTAAAGCGCACTTGCCCTCAGTTGACGAGACCTGGGCGCTAAATTTGCGCTTTGCTGGCAAACGCCGCGGCAGCTGTTTTATCGCGGCGGCAAGGGAGCCTGCATCTGTGGAAAGCAGATACCCCTCTGCTGGTGGATGAGGTTAAAGACCGTGAGAAAGTCCAGATGATGTGGAGGGCTTTGATGCATCTCAGTCTTCTATGGCCTTGATTCTTTACCAGTAAGAGTAAGGTACTTGAACGATTGGTAGACAAGAAAATTGTGAGTATCATCATAGTCGGTCTTTACGTCCAATCAAGCATCAGCTCAGGCAAAGATTCCATAACGCGCAAAGGGGTATCTAAAAATGAAACGATTAAGAATAAAAAAATCACTTCCTGAGGGCCTTTCTAAGTCCCAGAACCTCGGCCTTGAGCCTTGCGACCTCGCCTTCCAAGCTGAGAACCCTTGTCTCAAGCCCTGTACAGCCTCGGCATGGTGGCGGCTTAGGCATATCCTTGGACTTGCTGGTGCAATCAGCCGGAGTTTTTCGATCGCTTGGCGTCCCGTCAACCCAGACTTGTATCTGCTTCAAGGGGGATCTCCTTGGTGACCGTTGAGGCGAAGAAGGCGAAGATAATGAGGACCCACGCGGGAAAAGCTTTCGCACATCTCCTGAAGCAGGAACAAACTGTCCGTCAAGGTTGGAGAAATGAGAAACTGCACTGAACATGGCCTCATCGGACATGGAGAGTATTTCAGCTTTCTTGTCCTTGTTTCGTGGTTGAGGAGATATGACTACTATCTCTCTGGCTGGCTTGGGCGAACAATGCGAGGGAAAAGGTTCAGGGTTGAGCTCCCGATTACTGTGCCCGCTTGCGATTGGCTTGTCGACATGGGCAATTTGAGCCTGACGTCCTTGACATCGTGTAAGTCTCTTTCTCTCACACTTGTCGTGTCCACGTCCCGAAGATCCGGCAGATAACCATATATCTCGGTCGGAGGAGTGACTTTCTGAGGCAGAATCCACCTCTGCATCCGCTTGGAGGTGAAATTTGATCCGGTCCTCAAGCTTCTCGTGTGGATGATGGATATCAAGCTTGGTCGCAGCTGTTTTGTCTTCACGCTGCTTTTGGCGAGCTGTTCTTGGAAGATCTGAAACCCCTGTGCGATTCATATAAGGAGCAAAAAGGGCAAGATTGCCGTTCTTATTCCCCTGACTCGGACCCTCAGCACCCAACTTGCGAAGGTCAGCGAGGACTTGTCCGTTCCTTGTGGTAGACGCAGATACGGTTGTTTGACTCCCGCTTGAGATTGGAGTGACGCGTCCAAGATTGCGCTTGCGTGCTGATCTCGGTCCGGTCCGCGCGGACACACGCTGGGCAGACACTTTGACAGGTGTTTTTTGTTTCGATCTGATAGTCGTACTCAGCGGATGTATGGATATGTCTCTTTGAGTTCTAGGTGTGGTCTTGATATGATCGTGCTTTCGGGGAGTCATTTTAGGGCTGCTCGATTTGACGAACGTCTGGGACGAAAGGCGTGGTCGAGAAACCACATGAGGCATAGTGGCTGGACCTTTCTGTACTTGCTGTACGTGAGGAGACGAAACCTTTTTGACTGGTGAAAAAAGGTCCAGATAACTTGTTTCAGTGATTGCCACTGGAGAACGGGAGATTACAGCTGGCCTATGTCGCACGGTTGAGAGATTCTCAGGCTCCAGAACGTGAGTTGTCAATGCGGGCTCTGATGGCTTGGGAGGGAATACAGCAGCAAGCGGCAGCTGAAGAGCATCGGGTAATCCAGGAATGTGCTGCTGACCAGAGGCCACATGAGAAGATTTCGGTCCCATCGAGATTTTCTTCGCAGATATTGCACAAGACGTACTCGGCATGGCGGAAGGACTGGGTCCTTTCATCCATTCCACATTGATGATCTTCTCTCCAGACGCATCAATGACAACCTGATCAAGTTTCAGACCAAGACAATCGAAAAGAAGTACTTGACCGTCGACTCTGCCCACGGCAATCAATGAGCTGGTAGCCGCAGGAGCGGCCAGGGCGACAGACTTTTTCTTCGGATTGGTCTTCTTTTCATTGTTGCTTGGAGTTTCTTTGACAGTCAAAATTGAAAGAGAGGTCACAGGTGCTTGCGCATGCCAAGTACGAAGTATATTGCCAGATTCAAAGTCGACAATCCTGCACCTGCCATCTGCGCCAGCACTTACTGCACGGGTACGGTAACCTGGCAAAAATTCCGCGCTTGTGATGCTCACGCTTCTAGGCCCAACCGCGGTGTTGATGGAACCATCTGGCGCATCCGAGGCATTCCTGATATTGGTAATGCGGTGCAGCTTCAGGAAATGCGCTATCTCGCCTGATCGACCGTCAGACGATAGGCATGCTTCTCCGTCAACTCGAACTCCAGCACGTCGAGCCATCTTGGTAGCATCGTAAGCGGCAAGAGTGCCATCTTTGAAAGCCAGGAGGAAAATATTAGGACGTTCAGGGTGGAAAGAAGCCGCAGCAACAGCGGAGTTGCTAGCGGAAGGATATAGTTGGACAGGCGGAGTATTGGTGGTCAGATTCTGTAGATATACGACAGGTGGGCTTTCTGAGGCTGAAAGCATCAAATGAGAAGCGGGCGAAAGAGCAAGAACGGTCGGCGATGAGGGATGTGAAGATGGCGGATCCAGTAGACGAGATTCATGGATAGAATACTTCTGGATGGCTCCGGTCATCGAGGTGCTCAGGAATAGAGATTTGGTATCCGGTGCATATTGTAGCAGTCGTACTTGGCCATCGCTTCCAGTCAGGCCCCAGCTCTCCTCTCGCCCTCGTTTGCAATCATGCAACACGACAACATGTTTGTCTGCGACTGCGAGTAGCTGACTGCCATCTCGGGACTCCCTGGCTGCAAGAATGCCCTTCTTACTGCTGGTAAACAGTTTTTTGATGCCTTCGCTGTCCCAAGAAAATATGCTGCTAGGTGTCGTGATGATGAGATGTCGGTCAGCAGGGAATTGGAACGCTGTAAGTGCTTCGACCGCTCGTGGCATATTGATGCTCCATCAATAATTATGCAAGTTCTTGAGCAGGCGCATCGACCTTGATCTTTCTCAAAGATTGTTGATGCCATGTAAACAATGACGACGCCAAGAAATTTCACAGTACCGCATCATCACAATGAAGAAGCTCTCGGTCGGCATTTATGATTTGAAGCAGAAGAACAGTGCATTGCGATGATCGATGGGTTCACGATATACATAACCATTGAGCAAAGAACAAAAACAATACAGACTTATAATAGCAGGTCGGCAATCCTAGCAACCTAGGCATGTCCTTCCCTTGGTAGTTAACTAAGCAACTCATCTTCCTCTCTTCTCCTCTGACATTCTGTGGATACGCTCTCTCCGCTGTGTCTTACCATTACCATCCTTTTTGGTTCAGCCTGAGTCGACTGAACCGATGCTGCTCCAACCCTTGTTCCTAAAGACGGCCGAAAAGAGATTCAACTCCATTCCTACTCCGGGTTGGGAGATAAACGAATCGAATACCACGCGACTGGGAAAGACCGTCTCGTATCGAGATGATGATTGTCCTTGCTGCCGGCGGCCGGGCTGGATGTATGCAGAAGTGCTGGAAATCACTCCCTTTGGCAGAAAAACTTGTGCAGAAGCATCCCTCAAGTGAACTGTTCGTGTGCGGATGGTCCGCTTACTCGGGATCCTTAGGTTGGCACCCATAGTCTGCGGCCACCTCTGAATTTGTTCGTGTTTGCAGGAGGGCGAGTGAAGGAGTTAGGGTCAATGGGGCCACTACCGTTCGAAGCATCGAGGTCAGCTTTGGTGTGCGCGACACCTCTGCCGGAACCTCCAGGAGTGAAAGAGGAGCCACGACCACGGGGAGTGCTGCCCCTGAAGGATCCACCTCGAGCATTTCCACGAGCAGGAGTATGAGCTCCGCGTGAGAATTGATTGGGATCCATGACCTTGTTTCCCGGTTTGGAAGACTGTTGTTGAGCAAGCATGGCTGCAGGAGCCTTGGGTGGGCGTTTCAGCAAGATTTCGTCATCCTCATCGTCACTGACTGCTGCGGGTCTTTCATCGACGGGCAGAAGCTCGGGGCGCACAGAATCCTCCTCTTTGGCAGGCGCAGCCGTAGCGGCACGAGTGTTGGGACGGGCGTGGACCGCATTGTTTTCAATCTCCTTGCGCTGAACCACCTGTCTGTTTTTGAACTCGCGCTCCTCTCTTGCGACCACATAGCGGATGTCTGCGAGGCTCTTGGTACGGATACCGAAGCGTTGAGCGAGCTTGGTTTTGGTCGGATCGTCGGTCAAGAAAATAAAGGACTCGAGGGCAGCGACGGGATCCAGTTCTTGGTGGATTCGCCAAAGGATGTAGTTGAAAAGAGGGCGCAGATGCGATGGAACGCCCGAAGAGGTAGCATGAGGGACAGAGTCCTTCGCGACAGATTTGCGTGCGTTTGAACGAGGGCGATTCTTCGAAGGACTTTCGGGAGGTGAGTCGGCACTTACAGAACTGCGAGCGGTGTGCACCGAGGGAGGCGTTACAGAACAGGAGCCATCGGTGTCGGCAGAGCTCATGGACAGGTTTGCATCGCGGACAGTGAGTTTGGTTCCGGTGTCCCGGGCCAGATGGTCGGAAAAACCGTCCACCTCTTCATCGTCCATATCACCCTCGGAGAACAAAGTCTTGGGTAAAGCGAATTTCTCCACCTCTGCCCACGTCTCAAACTTCTCAAAACCACCTTGGAGCGTGACGAGATGGGGATAGGTACTGGTGGCGTCGTCCAGCCAGACAAGTGCGTCTTCGGCGTCGCTGCTGATGCGGCCATTCTTGTCCTTCAGGCGGGTAGCTTGGCCGAGCGCTGTTTGTAATTAGTGCTTGCCCGCTCTTGTTTGTCGCATCGTAGCGTACTGTAGAGGGGCACGAACAGCCTAATTTGGCCATTCGCGATCCATTTCCGGATACCATCACGGGTGCTCTTCTTTGCGCCAGCAAGCAAGGCGGAATCATCCACGATGCAGTTGAAGATTTTTCTGGTGGGTGGTTCGACGGGACGGGCGTTGGCGACATGATCGTCGCCGGCGCGAGGGCGCTGCGGAGTGCGGCGCATTTCGTGTGAAGCCTGGGTGGCGCTGAGGTTATACTGTACAGATCGTGAGCAGTGGCAAGGTGTGAAGGGGCGGAGGAAAAGCAAGGGAAAGAACAAGGAATAAAAAGAACCTTGGTGGCAGCAATCATATGCCTCGGAGAGCCTTACAAGTACGTGCTGACAAGAGTGTGACTGTGCGATGGAGCGTGTGTGGCATACAAGATTCTTGTTGGGACTCGACGAGCTACAGTGGCATATTCGGTGGTGGGCTTGCTTCAAGGTCTGATGTTGGCAAGCGAAAGGGGAAAAGAGGCAATAACCAAGTCGAGCATAATCGGGCTGGTGCTAGTAATGGATGCGGTCATGGAAGATGTGATGCACCTGATGTGGGTTGGGCGCGGAAAAGGAGCGACGGCGGTATTATTGCAGAGCGCACCAGGGCATTAGTTACTCAATCCAGGCGCTGTGAAATACTCATCCGGCTCCCAGACATATGGACAGGCAGTGCGTGACAAGACGGCAAGTTGGGCTTGCGACCACGGCGACAAGGTGTGTCGAGGAATGCGCGGAGCAGAGAGTTGCCGACGCCGAACCTTGTTTGAAGCAAAAGACTGTTGCAGACACCATCACTTTGTTCAGCAACAACCATGCCAACCATCCTGATTTCGGGCGCCGCCTCTGGCTTGGGCCGAGCGTTTCTGGACGCATATTCCAGTGGCAAGAACAACACCATCATAGCCATCGATAGGGAGTCTATAAATCCATCCGAACATCATGACCATGCAGCCGCTGTCTCTTCGCATGTGGTCGACGTAACGGATCAATCGTCAATTGATCGCTTGGTGTCATCGCTGGGCGCAACCCCCATCGATCTCTTCATCCACAGCGTGGGCATTCGCGGTCTGGTCCCGGCCGTCGAAGCTGCCCAACCTGAGTCTGTCGCCGCGGCCGAGACTTTGGAGGTCATGGATCTCTCAACTCTTATGCATACCTTCCAAGTCAATGCTGCCGGTACATTTTTGCTGGTCCGCTCACTCCTGCCGAGCCTTAAACGAGCAGAAGCTGCGAAGGTCGTCATCATGTCTTCTCGGATGGGGAGCTTGGGCTATAACTCGACTGGCAGCGCCTACGCCTACAGAGCAAGCAAAGCCGCACTCAATGCCATGATCAAGAGCTTTAGCATCGATGTGCCCGAGGTGGTCTTTGTGCTTTGCCATCCGGGTCGAGTGGAGTCGCGCTTGGTCAAATACAAGGAAGAGGGCGCTATCAGCGCAGAAGACAGTGTTGCTGGTCTGCTTCCGCTCGTGCAAAAATGGGGCACAGCTGACAGTGGCAAATTTTATGATCGCTTCGGGCAGCCTATCGTGTGGTAGCTACTACGTCGGCTATATGTAGATTATTGTAAATCATAGCAAGCCATGAAAGAAAAGTCAAACCTCTTGTCCCAGACGCCTCGTGCTTTGGGTATCTCTTTGTGCCATTTATCATCTCATTAAGTATCTTCCGAGGTATTGACTGCCTCATCGGCATTTCGAACCGGGTCATCTTGACTGTCCAACACGTCCTTCTTGATGAGGCCCTCCAGCGTTGACAAGCAGTCCGTATATCCGCCAATCATAGCCTCTACGCGCGCCATGATGTCTTCTTGTGAGTTCCTGCGGCGGTTCAGCTGCATGTTGAGCTCTTGGCTCTCCGTGCCTTGGATATTGAGCATGAGCCCCGGTCCGTCTTTTTTCAAAATCTCGTCTCCCCATGACGGGGCTTGATCGACTGTTGTTCGGAGAATCTGCCAATCCGGGCTGAGGCTTTGCGCTTCGGCGACAGTCTTTCCGTCGGTATTTATGTCAAGTAGAATCATGCGTTCTCGACTTGTGGTCAATTGTTGATCCGCTGTTGCTTCAGTGTGCTCGTGGTCGATTCCATCTACGATGGCAGAAGTCAAAAAGTCAGGATTGTCGTCTGAAAATATGTAATGCACTGATGGGTGATGATGTTCGCCGGTGTCTGGGTCTTCGATCAGGGTAAAGAATGGACGGAAGTCCGGAGGAGGAAGAAGTTCGTCGGGGGAAGCCGCCGGGTATGTCGGGTCATCGTCCAGTCCTAGCAATGTCAGTCAGACAGCTGATCGATAGCGAGCGGCGCAGTCTACTATGCAGACATACCACCGGAAGTAACTACCGCCTGATCGGCACGAGCGGACAAGGCGGCATCGGTCTGATCTGACTGGCGGATGACGGAATCGTCGGTGGTCTGAATGGAACTTTGTGAATATTGTTTGTTTGCAGCAGACATGTTCCCACTGTCGCGAGCAGTAGAGCGTAGGTTGTTGTTGTCTTGCGACATGCGAGTTATCGATAGCGGACCCTGACTAAGCAGTGCTTGGCAAAATGCATGTGAAGATGGGTGTTCTGGAAGTGGCCGATCGGCAGCAGGCCAAGGTCCTGAAGATGGCTTTGGTTGGAAGAATCAGGAGCTTGTTGTCTGCTCGGCTTGCACCTCGCCCTGGTCGGCTCCTTTGACTTGGAAGGCTGCACTAAATTAGTACAATCGCCCTACACGGTGCGGTTTGGGAAACTTACGTTGTCTGCACATGGGACACCTGCCTTGACTAGACTCTTGATTGAGCCAAGTATCTAGACAATGCTAGGGTAACATCAGTATCAGACATCAGTCAAAGTAGAGAGGGCCTCATACCATGTGAAAGGAGTGGGTACACTGACCCATGACTAGACTGGTCAGTACACGGTGAGCAATGGCATCAGAAGCGAGGCTTACTGATGGGACAATCGTCGCCTGGAAACTTGCACTTTGGACAAGTGCCATCGAACTGGACACGACAGATACCACAGTCATCATCCTCGGGCATGTCCCAGCGCCAAGCGGCCACTGCATGGTACGAGACAATCTTGACCTTCATCTCACAACCTTCTAGCAGCGATGCGCCAGATGGCTGTTCAGAAGCATTCGAGTGGTTGCGCAGATGTCTCGGCTGGCGTTCCCACTGTTGTTGTTTGGAAAACAGAGCCAAGCTTTCCGGGACCCTTGGTGAATTTTGTGGAGAGTTGCACACTGGTTTCCTGTCACGTTCTCATGCTCTTGTGCTCTCGTCACGGAGAGTTGTGACAGAGCTGCTTCTCCAGAAGCAGGAGACAGGTCTTCAGCAGGTTTGCTACATACGGGTTCAGTGTCTCGAAACTCGACAGTGCCTCTACCAATGCTGAGTTCTTGGAGAAGTCTTCGCCGGAGTCGGCGATAAGAGCACCCCGCAAAAGCTTATCGGTGACGGCAGAGCGCGTGCTCGAATGCGAACAAATCACAGGCCGAGGATGCGCGCAGCTCCACCTTTCGCATGCAGCTCACACGCGGTCAAGCAGTGAACTTTCTTTCTCAGCCGACGTGTCTTTCAGCGACCATCTCACTTCAACTTTCCGCCGCATAGCTTCGCGACCTCAATCTCGCACAGAGTCACACCACCAGGGCCAGCTCCACAGCTTCAGCGGAGCAACATGGCTTCTTCTCTGCTTCAGTCAGCCAGAGGCTCATTTTCTACCCTTCGACGCTCCGTGCCCGGCCCAGCAGCCATGTCTTCGCAGCGCGCCGCCTACTCGACCTCTCTCTCCTCGTACCTGGTGAAGCCGGCCGAGCTCAACGATGCCTTGAAGGGCAATGCACCCACGCGTCTGGCAACCTCGCCCCGAGTCATTCCCTTGTGCGCGAGCTGGTTCTTGCCCAACGACCCTCAGAAGAGGACTGGATACGACGTCTTCAAGCAGGGCCACATCCCTAGCGCTCGGTACGTAAATTTCTCAATGTCCTCATCTTGCCAAGCTGGGCACCCGCTCACTCATCATCAGCTTCTTCGACCTCGACATGGTCGCCGACACAAGCTCCCCTTACCCGCACATGTTGCCCAGCACTGCCGTCTTCACCCAGGCCATGCGTAAGCTTGGTATCCGCCGCGACGACAACATCGTCGTCTACGACAGTGCCGAGCTCGGCATCTTCAGTGCTCCCCGCGTTGCCTGGACCCTGCGTGTCTTTGGTCACCCCAGCATTCACATTCTGAACAACTACAAACTCTGGGTCGAAGAGGGCCTTCCAGTGGAGCAAGGCGAGCAGGGCCAGTTCCCCGAATCACAGTACCCTGAGCCCCAGCTCGATCTCTCCAAGGTCGTCGCGTTCGAAGAAGTCAAGGAGATTGCCAAGGATCACAACAAGGAGGGCAGAGAGGGTGTTCAGATCCTTGACGCTAGGTCGCTCGGCCGCTGGAAAGGAAGCGACCCTGAGCCCAGACCCGGCCTTTCTTCTGGCCACATCCCTGGCTCCTACAGTGTTGCTCTGCCTGAACTGCTGGACCCCGAGACCAAGACGCTGTTGCCTAGGGACGATCTGATCGCCGTCTTTGAGAACAAGGGCATCGACCCTTCCAAGCCCATCATCAGCTCATGCGGTACCGGAGTCACTGCTACCGTCATCGATGCCGCTCTCACCGAAGCCGGCTTCCCCGACACCAACAGAAGAGTCTACGATGGAAGCTGGACTGAGTGGGCTCAGCGCGTCCAGCCGACTGACAACCTCATCCACAAGAACGAATAGTCGACGACATGTCTACGAAGATGGAGGCGATGCAAAGCAAAAACATCTTTGGTCGCCGTATGATACCCCTGACGTTAGGCGTTTTGGCGGAGGAAAAGAAAGGCTCGGCGACATTTTATGATATCCAGTGAAGGTTGAATTAAGCAGCACGTCGAATAGTTGATGTCAAACAACAAAATGCTGTTCACAGATGATGAGATTCTTCCCACACAGTCCAAACCTTTCCACAATTTCTGACCTGTATCCTCTCCTTCCCCACCACAACCACACACCATGACTCTTGAGCCCACCACCAAGATGGCGCCCGCAAGAGACACGGCCGCTCACGCACTCGGCCACATGATCATCTCGGCAAACCGCCACCCTTCGAACCCCAAAGCGTCGACAGGGCACGACAAAAACGCATTTTGAGAGTCAAGAGATGGGGGGAAAAAAAAGCAGCAAAACGGTCTGTTTGACTGTGACGAACACGCCAACAAACGCCGTTTGCCTGCAGCAACTGGAAAGGTACGACAAAGAATGCAAACGCGATGTTTCCGGCTCCGAGCAAAGGGTATTGCTTTAACGAGGATGTGACCTGTGATTGGTGAAATGTGTAGAGCAGCGAGCGAGCGGAAGGTGACAAAAAAAGTTGAAAGAAAAAAAGGATTGATTGACTTCTGACGTACCTTACAGAAACACTTCATCCTTTTAAATAGCATTGCCTGTGTTTGCTGCTACAACACGAAATCTTTTCCCAATCATGCCTGGAGAACTGCATTTAGCTGTAGCTCTCCCTCCTCCTCTTCCTCCCACTCCTCCGAGAGAACCAAGCCAGAACACCAACCAAACCATGGCCCGCCCCAAATCCTCCCAGATGATCATATCCATAACCCGCCACGTCTTCCCCATCTTCCCCGGCAACTGGACGAAGCCAATTCCCTTTGCACACACTGAGAGCCAAACGATGCAAAAACCCGTCGCAGGAGCCGGCATCCGACGTCTTCGATTTCGAAAAGCTCGTGTTCAAGGTCGAGGATGACATGGGCATCAACCTGTACACCGACAAACACTGTATCGCGTGGCGCCTGTGCGAGACGGGTCAATTGGCTTTCGTGCGCGACGCGGAGGCGCTGCATGCGGCGGTGCTGAATCATCAGTATGCGGGTCGGGTTACGGTGCAGCTGTATGTGGTCAGCGATACGGGTGAGTGGGCAGAAACAGTATAAAGACAGGGTGTTGACGATGGCGTTAGATGTGACTGATCTTCCCAAGCTGTACTTGTCTCGGCAGGAGGTGGGGGAGGAAGAGGCCGGGGACGAGAGGCCGGCTGATGCGGTGGAGTCGCAAGAGCATGCTGAGGTCTCTGGGGGGATTTGGGGAATGTGCGTCGTCAGTTGAGCAACGCACTGGTTTTCGATAGTTGGGATCTGGTCCGCTGGAGATCATACGACCTGACGACGACTTGGTGGTGGCTCTCACTGGACGAGCTTGGGACTGGAACAGATTCTTGCATTTCGGTGGTGTGAGAAGATATTCGATGAATGGTGGGATTCGACATTGGTCAAGGTCAAGCGCGTCTTGGACGCCGGCGCAACAGACGATGAGATGGGTTTGAGATTATCAAAGGACTCGACATACCTTCCCAGTTTAGCTCACAGAGATGCTAATAATTTTGATATCCTCCATCGGCTTCTCCTTCCACACTTTTGTATTCTCTATCTTGTGCACCACATCCATGCCCTTTACCACACGCCCGAAGATCGTGTGCTTGTCGTCCAACCACGGCGTCTTCTCCGTCGTGATGAAGAATTGACTTCCATTGGTGTTCTTGCCAGCGTTGGCCATGCTGACCGTGTATGGCTTGTCGTGCCTTAGCAGAGGCGTAAACTCGTCCTCGAACTCCTTGCCCCAGATGCTCTCACCTCCAGTGCCGTCTCCCAGTGGATCGCCGGTCTGGATCATAAACTTGCGAATGATGCGGTGGAAGATAATGCCGTTGTAGTAGTCGTTTTTGCTGTGGACGGTAAAGTTCTCGACAGCCTTGGGTGCATGTTCCGGGTACATGCGGATCTGGATGTCGCCATAAGATGTGTGAATTGTAGCCGAGGTGCCGGTTTGCGCCCGGGCAGCCTCTGCTTGTAGTTTGGTAGCAATGGTGCGTGGCTTCTCGTTGTGTACGTCGCGGTCTGACTTGCTGATGCTGCAGATGCCGTCAGTGATAATTCCCAAATCTCGGTCTCTGAGAACTTACTCCGTATCGTTAGTGAACATGTAGAAGCGCACCTTGCCAGAGCCAGTAGCAACGAGCATGGAGTCGCGTGCCTCTGCTTGTTGCAGCAGAGGGTTATCACTGGCAGCCATTTGGACGGTGACAACACCTTTCTTCTCAGGTTGACCTTGGTAAAGAGTCAAGTTCAGGGCTCTGAACGGTTCCTCCTTGCCATACACCTTGACTACCCGGTTGGTCAAAGTATTGATGACTTTTGTTCCCAGTATTGAACCGTACAGAATAAAGTTTCCAGTCTCGTCAAAGATAACATTCACGCGTGCGCGGACAGCAGGGTGCTCAATCTCACGCTCAACGCCCAGCCTACGGCCGAATTCCACATCGTCCAGCTTATCGATGGCGGTTCCTGCTTGCTGCATCTCGGTGATTGTGGCCAGAGACTCGTCGTAGGTTCTGTACAGCTTGCCGGTGGGGAAGTCGAAAACGCGGACCTTGCGGTCAGGAAAGGACATGGTTGCGAATTGCTGGCCAGTAGGAGACATGGTGATGGACGAGGGGACCGATTTTGCCTTTTTGAACTCGAAAAGATTGGTGGAGCTCTTGATGGAGAAGACGTTGTGGGGCTTCTCGTAGCTGCTGCTTGGGCTCCAGTATTCGAGCATGCCACCCTCATCAAGCGAGACGACGCAATCATATTGGTGGTTGTAGGACATGAGCGAGACGGGTAGGCGATGAAGCTTTTCCAGCTTATGCAAGGGAGTCGTGTTCTCTCCGCGGCCATCGTAGATGGTAATGGAAGGGTTCGAGTCGTGGGAAACGGCCAAAAGAGGAAGAGAGGCGCCGCGTCCGTGTACAAAGCAAACACATCTCGGGGCGAGGTCGGGGGTCAACATGGCCAGCAGATCGAAGGTTATAACATCAAAGAGTTTGACAGAGCCATCGAGGCCGGCGGTGGCAAAGCTTCGGCCGTCTGCGCTCACAGTGACGCTCCTGACCTCGCCGTCGTGTGCCTTGAACTCCTTGACAAACTCGATTCCACCTGCAGTCTTTTTCCAGAACTTGACAACGCCATCGATGGAGGTGGTGATGAGGAAATCGGTATGAGGGGTGAAGGTGTTGAAGCAGAGCTGGTCCTTGTGCATCATCGACTTGGAGTATCTGGGAGAGGCGGGCAGAGCGGCGACATAGAGCTTCTCATAGGGCAGCTTCCTGCGTTTCTTGGTGGGCGCGGAGTCGGCAGCGGGGAGGGCAGGGCCAATGTCATCGTCGTCGTCGTCGGACGATGTGTCTGCAGGGTGTTGGTTAGCGCACGTCTACAGAGCTCTCGGTGTCGGCCGCAAACGCACCATCGGCATCGTGAGTGGTCGCGGGGCCATGGCGCTGAGCAGCGTCCTCGGCTTCGACCTGATCCCTGGTGCGCTTGGTGCCCTGAGGCGATGCGACCCCGTCTGCCATTGTCGTGTCACTGGAGTGCGCTTTCGAGGTCATAGCAAAGAGGCCGGCGTCGGCACATTGGCTCCCGACGTCCAGAGCCTCTTCTGCGTTAGCCGGCGGGCCGAGCCGTACATGAGTCATTGGGAAAAAAGCCGCGATCCATGTCATTGGCGGGGCGCGTCTTGTCTGTGTGTTTCTCAGAGTCTCTTTCTTGTGATTGATGATCAAATGCTGCCATTGCCACTGCTTGCCTTCAAATAGACACTGGTGCCCGCTCTTTCCGCCCCTTCTCCCTCCGACCATCCGTTTGCTTGTCCTTTCCCAGTTCTATCAGGCCGTTCTTTTTTGAGCCTGCTGTTTCCTTTTCTTTTCATTTTGCCACGGCGTTTGCATCTTTCGACTGCATACGCCTCCGCCTCTGCCATCAATACCAGTCATTCTGCCACTTACTGCCCCAGTCCTGCAACACACGCTCGCCATGTCTGCCGCCGAGACTGCCTCATTGCCACAGACCCAGTCTGGCCGTCCGTCCACCAGACCCCGCAACCGAAGACCGCGCCGAGACAAATCTCCCAATCCTTCACAACCCGATCAACCTCAACCAGACACGCCCAACCCTGGCCGTTCAAGGAGAGGAGGCGGAGGCGGAGGGAGAGGACGTGGTGCTCGCGACGCCCTGCTTACTCTCACGCCTTCGTCTGTTGCACCGTCCGCTCAACCATCCTCAGCCGATTCCTCAAGCGCCCATGTCTCCGGAACAGAGGCATCCACACGGAACCAAGACGCGAGACGTGGACGAGGTGGTGCGCGCGGTGGACGGGGAGGCTCAAGAGGCGGCAGAACACGCGAGAACAGGACTGTCAACGGACGAGCATTCGGCGGCTCTCTCACCCAAGATGCCTCTGATGCTCAATTGCAACCAGACGCTGCTTCTTTCGTCCCCGGTCAGCCCATACTTACTCAGGCTGCCACTTCGCAACACACGCAACCCCGATCGCAAAAACGCCGTCTCTCCAAGTCCACGGCTCCAGACATCGCCACTCGCACTCACCACGACATCGACAATGGTCACTACGAATGTCCCATCTGCACAAACGAGCTTCTTCGCAACTCCAAAGTCTGGTCGTGTAGAACGTGCTGGACCGTATTTCACCTGAGCTGCGTCAAGAAATGGTCGCAGAACCAAGGCTCAACAGCCGCCCAGCAGCAGAGTCTCGAGAACGGCGACATTCCTCCTCCTCGGCAATGGAGGTGTCCAGGCTGCAACCTGCCCAAGGACACCCTCCCCAAGTCCTACACCTGTTGGTGCGAAAAAGAAGTCGAACCGCGCGCCGTTACTGGTCTGCCTCCTCACTCTTGCGGCAACACCTGCGGCAGAGAAAGAGCTCGCAAGTGTCCTCACCCCTGTCAATTGACTTGTCATGCCGGTCCTTGTCCGCCATGCACCCATATGGGCCCTACACAGACATGTTTCTGCGGCAAGCATGAGTCCACTCGCCGATGTGTCGATACTGATTACGAGAACGGCTGGAGTTGTGGCGAGATTTGCGGCGACTTCATGCCTTGTGGTGAACACACTTGCCCTAGACCTTGTCATGAAGGTCTCTGCGGAGCCTGCGAGGTTCGCGTCGACGCCCGCTGTTATTGTGGCCAGGTCGAGAAAGCTTTGTTGTGCGCTGACCGTGGCGACGAGGTCGAAAGCCACAGAAAGCATGCTGGTGATGACGGTCACGAGATTGTCGAGGGCTGGACCGGTATGTTCGCGTGCCTCAACACTTGCCATCGTCCATTCGACTGCGGTGTACATCACTGCGAGAAGTCATGCCACGTCCAAGATCCTGATCCAGGTCACTGCCCTCGATCTCCGGACGTTGTTTCGCACTGTCCATGCGGCAAAACTGAGCTCTCAGAGATCTCGCCCGATGCACGCACCTCTTGCGAGGACCCTATCCCGAATTGTACCAAGCCTTGCATGAAGCCGTTGTCCTGTGGTCATCCTTGCGAGCAGCTCTGCCACTCGGGCAGTTGTATGCCTTGTCTCAAGGCTGTTCCCATCAAGTGTCGTTGCGGCAGAACTTCGTCAACTACCGTTTGTCATCAGGGCAAGATTGAGCCGCCACAGTGTATGCGTGTCTGTCGCGTCAATCTCAACTGTGGCCGACACGCTTGCGATGAACGCTGCTGCACAGGTGAGCGCAAGGCTACAGAGAGACAGGCGACCAAGCGCAAGGGACGCCCATTGGATGCTGCCCCTGTTCGAATTCTGGATGACGGCTTTGAACCTGAACACATCTGCACTCGTCCTTGCGGCAGACCTCTCAAGTGTGGCAATCATACCTGCGAAGATCTCTGTCACAAGGGTCCTTGCGGATCTTGTAGAGAGGCCATCTTTGACGAGATCAGCTGTCACTGCGGCCGTACCGTTCTGACTCCACCTCTGCCATGCGGAACTCAACCTCCCCCATGCCGCTTCCAGTGTGATCGTTCAAAAGCGTGTGGCCATCCTCAGGTCCAGCACAACTGTCACATGGATAATGAAAGCTGCCCTCGATGTCCATTTTTGGTTGAGAAGCGCTGCATGTGTAGCAAGAAGAGCTTGAAGAACCAACAATGCTGGCTGAAAGACGCAAGCTGTGGACAAATCTGTGGCAGAAAGCTCAAGTGTGGCTCGCACTTCTGTCGCAAGCCTTGTCATCGTGATGGTGAATGCGAGGATGCTGGTGGCCGCGCTTGTGAGCAGCCCTGCGGCAAGCCCAAGAAGGTTTGCGGTCACCCTGACGAGGCTCCTTGTCATGCACCGACTACCTGCAAGGAAGACAAGCCCTGTACACACAAAATCTTCATCACTTGCGATTGTCAGGCGCAGAAACAGGAGATGCGTTGCAATGCCTCCAAGTCAAGCGAAGGCAATTTGGCAAAGTTTCTGCCCTGCAATGATGAGTGTGCTAGGCTTGAGCGCAACCGGAAGCTTGCACTTGCGCTCAACATCGACCAGGAGACACATGTCGAGGGTGGTGACCATGTGCCCTTCTCCAACGAAACCCTCACTCTATTCTCGGCGCATCCTGTTTGGTCGCAGAACCAGGAGCGCGAGTTCCGTGTGTTTGCTGCTGCCGAAGATGAAAAGAGGTTCCGTTTCAAGCCCATGTCAGCTTCACAACGAGCTTTCCTCCACCATCTTGCCGAGGATTTCGGATTGGACTCTGAGAGTATGGATCCCGAGCCTCATCGCCATGTGGTCATCTTCAAGACACCTCGATTCGTCCGCGCTCCACCAAAGACTTTGGCCGAGTGTGCACGCATAAGAGCAGCACAAAGATTGACCACCGGCAAGCCCGCTCCCGGTAATGAAGCTCCCACCAAGCAGGCCCGCGCCAATGAGGTCGGAGAACCTTTCAACGGCTTCGTCATTGTACGGCCTCGCTTTGGTCTCACGATCGAAGAGGTCAGAGCAGAGCTCGCGTCGGTAGTGCATCAGTCTCTCCCTGTGCAGTTCGACATCGAGTTCCTGCCCAACGAGGAAGTTGTCCTCAAAGCTATCAGCCGAACCTTGGACGAGCAGGCGTTGGATCAGACGCTCAAGAACGTCAAAGCCCCACTTGCCACCGCTATCGCTGGCAAAGCTCTCGGAATCCTTCAGCTATGCCGTACGGATGCCTCACTCAACGTTGTGCGTCGCGAGACGGAGGCAGGTGTTAGCGATGGGTGGTCTAGAGTCGCAGCTAAGAGTGCCGCCGCGCGCCGACCTGCAACTCAGGTAGCTTCTGCAAACAACAACCTGTTTTCCGCCCTTGCTGGTGGCAACAAGGTCACCTTCGCTAAGAAGAAGATTGAGAAGAAGAAGCCAGTGGTACAGGAGCCTGTGGTGGACGATTGGGAGGCAGCAGAGATGGCCGAGGAGGAGAGAGAGAAGGTCGCCAGTGTATTCACTAGTGGTGCCGAGGAGGATTTGTCAAAGTTTGGGGCCGCCAGTGAGGTTGAGGTTGAGTCGCCTGCATCTGAGCTTGCGAAGAGCCTCACTTCCGCTGACCCAGTCGTCTTTGAGGCGAACAACGGGTCAGAGACGGCAGCTGTCGAGATGGAAGCAACTGCTGTGCCAGCCAAGGTTGACCAGTCCACATCAGAGGCATTGCCGTCTGAGGCAGCATAGGGATGCAATGACGATTAGCGATAGGAAAAAACCACAAATCAACAAGTTAGAGAAAAAGTCACGTTGTATGGAGTATGTATTCAAGAGAGTCATCTTGCAACCATCAATGTATTCGCTTGGCACTTGATCTTCGGTCGTGCCGACCTCGGCAAAGCCAACCTCTCTTTTGCCCCCACCTGCCTCAACTCGCCAATCGTCCCCTGCATAGGTAAGTGGCGACCCCGAACCGGGACAGTTGTCCTCGCCGCCTTGCACACAGATTTTGGGTAGTCATGCGGCACCCGCGTCTGTGAGATGTGTACACGGGTCCACGGTTTCGAGGTTGTGGTCCGGAGACGAAAGTTTGCACACTTCGTGTCCCCGTTTGCATCGTGCAGAAGAACTGGATGTTGGGTGTCCATCCAGGCAGGAGATGTCTGCTACTCTCCGTGGTGTACTCATTGTCGCCGGGGCGATATCGGACAGCTCTGGTGGGAAAGACGGGAGACGCTGTCCGATGTTAACCCAGCGACAGGGAGTACTCGATGATGGGGCACGACATAAATCACTGTTGGATTGGCATCTATGGTTGGTGTTTTGCCGGCAGAAGACTCTGGCATGTAAAATTTTTCCATGGTCGTTGCTTGTGAACTGTAGATGTTCGCTTTGGATCTCGGTCGTTTTGCTGGTATTTGCGATTGATGCTGACTTGATTATGGTGCAGGGTAGGCATCTTGAGTCGAGGACCTGCTGCCTATAGTGCCGTATATAAGAGTTTCTCTCCCTCTTTTTCTCCCTATCCCTCTCTCTCTGTCTCTCTCTTTCGTCTCCCAGAGACAAGGCTTCTCTAGATGTAGGCCTCCGTTTTTGATGCAAAGGTCCCCCTTTTTTGTACGGCGAGGTGTAAATGGTTCAAAGTATAAGCTCCGAGGCCTGTATGCCAATTTTTACGGTATTTCGCTCTCGGGGTAAATGCGCATCGCTCCTTCGACCGTTTGCTATCCTGGTATACCTTATTCCAGGCAGCGACTACCCATGATTTCTCGAGTTCGTTGGTCGATAGAATCCTTTGTCGGCCGGAGCTGGGATTTGTTAAGGACGGTTGGTTGATGGTCCATGGAGGTCAAGGTCAGCGACGCCGAAGATGCTGCTTCGTTTGTTCAGCCACTCGCGACTCGTTATCGCAGCAACCACGTCGGAGCGCAATACTGCCGTCTCTAATGTGAGAGGTGCGAGGTACTGTTGCCCGACTGTGCTTCTACAGCAGACTTCAAACTGCCGTCGTCGGAATAAGAACCGACTCTCCGTGCTGTAGCAACAGTCCGCTTGATCATTGCGCATTGGAATGCAACTCTGGCCGAAAGATATTGTTATGAATAAAGTCGACTGCTTCGTCCAGATCTTCAAAGGCCTCGAGATGCTGCAGAATGATAAAACGCTCCTGGGGACCGCTGTCCCTCATCAATCTCAGCACAGCTCGTGACCTGAGGAGTTGGTCTTTGGCGGCTTGTTGCTGCTTGACGCCCTCTTCGACCGAATATTTGCATGTAACGCCCTTGCGTGCGCAGCTGCTGCAAGATGGACGTTTCCCGTCACACTAATGGCAGGCGCGTCAGCTCATACTGCGGTCACCCGGAAGGTCAGAGGGAGCCAACCTTGGCTTTTCGTTTTCGACAAGCAGCGCAAGCCGCCTTGATTTGCTTTGTTCGATTTCTTGGCTGTCGCTGTTCAGTCGAATGCTGGGAGGTCGCTGTGACAGGACTCGTCCCTGGCAGTGGTGACTGGGACCATTTCGAAGATGGATTCGAGGTCGAATCCCTTGGTAGATCTGAGGACAAGTCCGACGATACGGTCGAGTGACGCGCCAAGGCGTGAACAGTCCGAACAGCGTCTTGAGGATTCTGACGAACGGGTCTTTCGAGAAACGCTGCAATCTCCATTTTTCTCAGACTGACTGACAGGTAGAGACTGATTCTTGGCCGTCACCCCCATTCGACGACAATGGGCGGAAGTGAGCAAACAAAAACGATAAGGCGGAGCTGGCACACTATTCCATGAAGAAACGAAGAGGCAACATGCGGAAAATTTAAGTATAAGATGGGGTTTTCCAAATTCGATGACATCTGTGCTCGATTGTCTGTGCACAGCTACCGATGTGGTATCCTTGTCCAATATGTATGTGAAATGCAGTCTGGGCGGAGCTGACTCCACGAAGCGGAGTTGAAGCCGCTCTTGTCGCGAAGACTCTACCTTTGTCAGCAGTTTGCGTGGTAGCGATATGTGGGAACAGAGAATGCGAACACGGGGGACTTGTATCCAGGGCTACACGGCTACATGGCTATTTTGACTGCTGGCATCGGTCTGCTTGGAAGTCAATAACCGTGTGGCTGGCTTTACACAAACATTTCCACCTTTGAGATATCAACACACACACATACACACACACACCACTGGTGAGCTTATCACGCGGATTGCGATACAAGAACTTGGAATTTTGACGATTCATTCATTCTTCCAATGGATCTACGAGCTACACGTGTAAGCTGCGAAGCCCCAGCCTATGCGTCCATCCTTTTGCATTCCCCTTCCCCTGCAAAATCAACATGCCCTGCATTTGCGGCTCTGAAGCTTCAAGCATCTACCTTCTCAGTGATGATCTGCATTTCTGTCGAGAGCCGCGGACAGCAAGACCCTTCCTTGCCCTCGAGGCGAAACAAAACAATCCTGGAAGGGAAACTATGTCAGGCTGGACTTTTGAGATAGCCTAAGCGACGTCGTCAGTGTCCAAATAGGCGACTTAGCCAACGGACTGCCATCTGGAAGTCAATTTGAGGAGACGCTTTAATACTCGTCCAACTCGGTACGTCCTTCTTCCGGTGTTTGATTTTCTTGGAACGAGGCCTTGTGAGAATGGTGGGACAAAGTGTTTGCAACTCATCGATTGAAAAGAGCTATTTAAAGTCGGTGATACCAGCCAGTCTTTCCGCACTTCTCCTCAGCGTACTGGGCGAGCATCTTTGCCAAGTCATTCATCTGGCCTTCGACCATCAAGCGAGACAAAAACGTACAGTGCGCAATGCTCTTGACTGGAACTAGATTACGGAAGATGGGTGGGCGACATGATGGTTTACAGCAGGCTTCCAGCTGCAACTGCTGAAAGCGGTGGCGGAACCTGTGTGTTGGAACTAACACATGGCTGTGGCTGCGCACTGGCAGCGGTCTGACTTGTCAAGGCGACAGCGGCTCTTATCTGTCGTTCCAAGCTCATCCCGGATTCCATAGTCAATGGCGTCCATCCATATCGAGGGTTCTCATCCGGCTCGTGTATACACTCTCGCATCATCACTCAACCAGGTGACCGAGGAGTATCAGAAGTTGAGGTTGATGGACGACGAGTACTTTAGTGTATAGCCTTGACTGCGTCGGCCAGATTGCCATAGGCCTTGAGGTGTCGGATGATGACTTCGCAGTCTTGAAGATCGCTAGCTCTTAGTAAAGACAGGACGGACTCGCACTCGAATGAACGCTGCTTAAAGGCTTGTTGCTGTGTGATGCTCTCGGCGACTGGGTATGTGCAAGCGATCGGGTTTCTGGAACAGCCGCTACAGTTTGGACGTTGACCATCGCACTTCAACGGCAGTCAGTTCACCGCAGGTTCTAATGGTCCTTTCGAAAGGAAGGTCTCTCACCTTGGATTTTCGCTTTCGGCATGCAATACAGGCCGCCTCTGTTTGCCTTTCTGGTCTCCTTGGGAGGTCTGTTCGTGTCTGGACTGAGGCCAAAGATGAAGAAGCCCTTCGTCGGGATGGTGATTGGGACATATTCGAGGAAGATTGGTATGGCGAACGCGGGTTCGCAACTGATGGCAGGTTGGTCGGCAGACTCGAGACTGGTCTTGAGGGTGGCTCAGGACATAGTTCCAAAGGCGGGTAAAAGGCTTGATCAATTGGGGCGCCTGAGCTCGAAGTAGCAAAGAACAAAGGTCGAGGTTGCGCTTGAAGAGCAAGTTGTGGAGCTGGAGCTATGCAGGAGGCTTCGAGGGCTCGTACGAACGGGTCGGTCGAGGAAGGCTGCAATGTCCATGATTGGTTGGGTTTACTGATGGCGGATACAGAAAGAAGAACAGAGGTCAGAGCTGGCGCCGCCTTAAAGATAGACCAATCAGTCTCAACGGAGTTTGTTCCGGCGCAGGCGTCGGTCTAAGCCCCGCCTCCATTCGAGTCTCCGATAGCAACCGCTTAGCCGTCAAAACCTCCGTTGTGGCCTCAGCTTTGCATAGGACCTACATGGAATGCCCCCGCACACGCCGCTTTGACTAGTTCGCTTCAGGGCATGGGTTGCGTCCTCTCGCTGTATGACGGCAGGGTTGAAGACCTATTGTAATGCATGCTTCCCTCGCGATTAGGGGTCCGCGAGGCATACGATGCATCTCGTCCTTGACCTGGCGAAGGCTATTCAGGTTGAAGGATGGAAAAGGACATCATCAGCACCGATCCACGGCAAACGGCATTTGGATCGATCAGTGGCAAGGCCTTCAGCACGCATATCTGTACGTTCGGCAGGTACTCTTCTGCTTTCCAACCGACCAACACGCAACTCTCGACTGAAAAGCCCCTTGCAACACGATGATATTAATGTGGACTCGGAGGTGCAAACTTAGCGCCATCGCGATTTCCTTGAGCACCTTCTGATCCATTTTGACGCAATGTCAATCGTACCGTGTCATAAACCCGCGTTGCGCCATCTAAACATGTTCCTACAATGTCACGAATGACATCGCATTGCAGTCGTTCGGGCATGAGTCCGTCAAACTACTGGGGAGTCGAAGGAATTCACCATAGCCAACAGGGTCTAATTCAGTCGTCTTTGCGCAAAAGCTCTCGGCCACCCCACTCGAGACGGTCGGGTAACTTCTGTGGGTAAAGCGTGCATCCGCGGGACACGTTGTATGGTCGATCTTGCGAACAAAGAACCCATTTGTTGAGGGCCCATCGTACATAGCATGGAGTAGAGCTCCCGTCGAAAAAACCGCAACACGGGGTATATTGTGATGGATGCATTTAAACTCGGCTCTAAGACACGAGTAGCGAGCTATTGCCGAAGCGCTGGAACAATTTCGGGTATATGGTTCAGCTCTTCGTTAAAGCAAACTCTCCCCTCACCTGCGTTGTGCATTTTAGAACCCTCTAGACGACGAAAGTCGCAAAACTGAAGCTCGCGATAAGATGCACCAATGTTGCGTTGTCGGAACCGGCCAAGGTAGGCAGGCAATGCAGTTTGTTTGATCTATGCACGTAGGCGAACGACGTACATTTACAGCTGCTATGCGCAAATACGCACAAAGCACATACGACCATGGTCGTTGATGGAGCTGAACAGGTAGGTGACTTTCTCATTCTGGAAGCGGAGTCGAGGAGCATGCAATCACCCGCGAAGCTCCTCAATACACTACAGAACATGCCGGTATGCAGCTAGCTATCAGTGTATGGGTCAAGGAAGGATCAAAAACACCCTCAATAGTTGTATGTGCTCGTTAGATTGAGCGCTTTGGCAGCCAACGGAAGTGGTCATGGTATCAAACATCGCATCAACGGAGCAAAGTGAGTGTTTGCCTGGTCAGCTGCCAGCGACGGCGACATCATCGAGAGTTTTGTTCACGAGCTTCACTCTCGAGGAAAGCGCAGAACTCTGCTTACCACTCATCACTCATCGCACCTTCCACTTCTTACACTAGAAGATCTGGCACCATCACGTTGCACCGGAACTCATCAACCATCATGAGTTCAGGATACCATCCTCACCATCTGGGTGTTGACCAGAAGATGGGAACTGTACGTTACTGCACACCACAAAGCGCAAGAGTGCGGTCTGATGACTTACAGCAATCTCAGGCCGAGTCCGCGGCAGCCAAGAAGATGAGCAAGTGGCACAAGAATGGCGACGCTCTTGCAGCAAACTCCGCTGCTCAGGCAAAGGCAGCATCTGCCAAATCAGTTGCTCTTCCCATCGCAAAGCTGAGCGCCAGCAATCTTCAGGCGCTTTCTGCCCGAACCAAGCCCAACAAGTCACTCACACTCAACAAGGGTGGATACCTGCTCCAAAAGATCAAGGGCCTTTTCAGCCCTGACGATGTGATCTCGACCAAGGCCTATTCCCTTGTGTCTCTGTACGGCAACGAATCAAGTGTAGGCGAGCCCCAAGTCAAACAGGCGGTACAGCCTGTGGCGGATGTCTACATCCAGTGTTTTTCCAACTTCCCTTGCGACTCGGTGTTCGAAGGTCCAGTTCAGTATGAGTCAAAGACTAGCAAGAGCTCCGAACTGCTCGATCTTGTCGAGACTGCACTTCCCGGCATCCTTCGACTTCCCGTCGAGATCAGAAACCAGATCTATGAATACCTCTTCGAGCGGAACTTGGTCACGATCAGAAAGAACACTGCATGGCCCTACAAGCAGGACAGCCCTCTCCTTGATGCGGTCATGGAGTATCGAAAGCCCGTTTCTCCCAGACCTGTCAAGTCTATCAGGATTGTCGTGTCCGACAAGATCTACTCTGGAGTACGCAACAAGGCTAAAGGCCAGACGTCTCAGTCCAGAGGACTGTCCTACGACAGAGTCCCAGGCCAAAAGGCTCTGCCCAGACATGGAGTCGACTGGAAGACTTCCTTGTGCGCTCTTCCCCTGGCCTGCAAGACCCTGAGCGCTGAAGCTTCTCCAATCTTGTACGGCCTGACTGCATTCTACTTTGATGATGCCAAGCGTCTGAGAGCTTTCCTGAAGACTGTCTCCCCCGTCAATCTGGGATGTATCACCAGGCTGCACGTCCATGTGCGCACTTACGGCATCCCAGGCGATGCTGACAACAACATCTGGGAGCAGAAGCACATCAAGTGTTGGACGTCAATCTTTGGCCAGATTGCCGCCAAGATGACCAACCTCCGCGCTTTGCGCATTGCAGTCGACATGAGAAACATCAGCGATTGCCTGAAGCGCGCTTTCAGATACATGCAGGGTGGTGTTGACTGGAAGGAGCGGGCCGGTCACATGCTCATGCTCCAGCCGCTTTCTGGCTTGCAGAAAGTGGAAGAGCTGCGCGTGGTGGTCAAGTCCACCGACCATGCGATGCAACAGTACGACGGTCTCCTTCATTACATGTACTTCGAGTACTGGATCATTGCCGACATCCACCCCGTCCAGGGGCTGCGCGATCGCCTGTTCAAGCACAGCTCGGAGCTCTTTGATGACATGCGCCGCGGACTTGAGCAAGGCATGGAAGATGTCGCCAGAGGCAAAGACGCCGACGTTGCATTTGCGCCAGTTGCCGGAGTAGTGGGTGAATTTCTCACGTTCACAGGCAATCCGATTGAGGAGATGCTCAAGGAGGTCGAGAAGGAAAAGTCGGGCTGAGAAGATGGCAGAGGCAGAGTATGAGAAGAACAGATGGACAGTGAGGAGGCAGGGTAGGGAATCACGGACTACAGAGGGGGGAGTATGCTACAGGAGGGATGCGGATGGTTGCTGTCAAGGAGTGCTAGACTCCTTGGACCTTGTGTATGATAATGGCAGGACTTGAAGGTTGAAGAAGCATGGCTGGACAAGAGAGGGACAGGGAGGCTATCAGAAGGACAGAATCAAATGAAGACGATATGATATGCAATGGACAAAGAGAGCACATATCAGCCGAGACGCGTCGCTTGATTGTTATTAGGGCCAGAGATGGCGGGGAAACGGTGAGCGGTGCAAGCGGACTCGAACGAGGAAGCTTTGAACTTTTTGGCGGAGCTTGGCGCGTCAAGGGATACGTTTCGTGTGTGCGTCGGGCAGGATTTAAAAGGCAGGCATTGCGCTGTGAGTGAGTGAGCGAGCGAGCGAGCAGTGCCTTTGCAACCATGTCCAGCAGCGACAAGTACGAGTCGCAGTACTCCGAGGAGTCGATTGACTTCATCGACACGCCTGCCGCCGCCGCGCCCGCCCCCGAGAGCACCCAGTTTGGTGTCCGCAGCACCGCCGTGAGTCTCTCTCTCTGTCTTCGTGTCGCTCCGTCCCATTCAATGCCTTGCTGACCGACGCCTGCAGTACCCGGCCATCAAGAACGCGCCCCTCCCTGCCGACGCCGCTGGCAGCGAGTCGTTCAACAACTATGTCCTGTTTGCTCTCCTGGGCGGCATTCCCGCCTACCTGGCCTACAAGGTCGGCGGTGGCTTCAAGACCTGCATCTTCTTTGCCCTCCTGACGGCCATCCCCATCCTCATGGCCTTCTGGACCATCGCCTCTGGCTACACGCCCCGCAAGAACGAAAAGGCCCGCTTCCCCGGCGCCCCCGTCGAGCACTACCTCAACTTCCACAACGAGTCGGACCGTGCCAAGTACCACGGCCGCAGCAAGATCCCCATGGAGACCTTCCACGAGATGTACTTTGACGGCGCCGTCGACTTCAACGGCGACGCCCTCGAGGTCATGGAGTACCGCCACGACTGGGCCAACTTCCGCTTCACCCTGTCTCTGTTCTGGTTCTTCCTCACCGGCATGATGCCCGAGGTCATTATGCACACACGCTCCCAGGACGAGGAGCAGGTGCGCGACCACTACGACCGCGGCGACGACTTCTACAGCTGGTTCCTCGGCCCTCGCATGATCTACACCTCTGGCATCATCTCCGACATCAACACCGAAGAGTCTCTTGAGCAGCTGCAGGACAACAAGCTGGCCGTTGTCTGCCAAAAGATCGGTCTCCAGGCTGGTGAGCGCATGCTCGACCTCGGCTGTGGCTGGGGCACTCTTGCCAAGTTTGCTTCCGCCAACTACGGCGCCCACGTCACCGGCATCACTCTCGGCCGCAACCAGACTGCCTGGGGCAACAACGGTCTCCGCAAGCTCGGTGTCCCCGAGGAGCAGAGCCGCATCCTGTGCATGGACTACCGCGACACTCCCATCCCCGAGGGCAAGTACAACAAGATCACCTGTCTCGAAATGTCCGAGCACGTTGGTGTCCGCCACTTCTCCACCTTCCTCAGCCAGGTTCACGACATGCTCGACGACGATGGTGTCTTTTTCATGCAGTACGCCGGTCTCCGCAAGTCGTGGCAGTACGAGGACCTGATCTGGGGTCTTTTCATGAACAAGTACATTTTCCCCGGTGCCGACGCTTCCACTCCTCTTGGCTGGACCATTGACAAGCTCGAGGGCGCCGGCTTCGAGATCAAGAGCATCGACACCATTGGCGTTCACTACAGTGCCACTCTGTGGCGTTGGTACAGAAACTGGATGGGCAACCGCGAGAAGGTCGAGGCCAAGTACGGCAAACGCTGGTTCAGAGTAAGCATCTTTGTCTTCCTCCATCCCCTCCAACTTTACTGACTTGCATTCGCAGATCTGGGAATACTTCCTTGCCTACTCGACCATCATCTCGCGCCAGGGCTCCGCTACCTGCTACCAAATCACCATGGTCAAGAATATCAACTCGACTCATCGCATCGAGGGTGTCAACAACCAGTTCGGTCTGTCTGGCGCTCTTGCCGCCGCTAAGAGCGTCTCAAAGGCCATCTTCCCTTCCGCCAAGAACTAAGCATCTTGAAAGAGAGCCGAGAAAGACGATCAAGACGAAATTCATGAACTTAGAAAAAAAAAGCAATGATCTGATGTGTGGAAAAGAAATGCATTTGTACAGATGAAAATTTGTGAGGGTTTTGTTTTTTCGAAGAAAAAGTCATGCTTGTCTTGATAGAAATGGACATGAGAGAGAGAGAGGAAAGAGGTCATGAAGATGATGGAGGGAACTCACGATAGACAAGAAGGAAACAAACACTTTCCCTTGGCCTCTTCACAAAACACGCTTGCAACGACTGCCGCACCATATCCGTCGTGACCTCCATCTTGACACTTTCCAATACACTCCACTGTGGACCCTCGCCGGCGCACCCCTCAAGAGATCATCTTCCGTGGACCCCTTTTGCCTGGCCCATGTCGAGTAATCTTCTTTCCACATTTGAAATAACTCCACCCCAAAGACCAAAAGATCCGGGAAGCTCCACCAAGCGGACCGCAGAACCGCGATTCCAAGGAATAAAGTCTTTCTTCACGATAAGCTGGAGAGTAACTGACTGACGACTTCACATGTTGGATTTTTGAACGATTGTAGTGCTCTGTGCTGTGCTGGGGAGAGGGTAACTCGCGAACAATTGATTACTCAATGCGCCATTCTTTGTTCGTCTGTCTGTCTGTCTGTCTGTCTGTCTGTCTGTCTGTCTGTCTGTCTGTCTGTCTGTCTGTCTGTCTGTCTGTCTGTCTGTCTGTCTGTCTGTCTGTCTGTCTGTCTGTCTGTCTGTCTGTCTGTTCGGCGTGCCGAGGATGCAGAGAGAATATCTAGGCAGTTTTGGGGTAATGTGAGAAGTGTGTATGCACAGTATCGAATCACGTCTGACGATGATGGCATGTATGTATGTACTTGATATCGTGCGCCGTCGAAAGGAGTAAAACTCACGAGAGGGTCTTGCAAATATCCCTTTTGCTTCATCCAAGTATCTCTCACATACCTCTCACTCTCGAGAGAAAAAAAAGGATTAGTCGCAACGCTGCATAGCTTGAGCTTTCTCACCACTCCGTCAAAAACACACACACACACACACACACACACACACACACACACACACACACACACACACACACACACACACACACACACACACACACACACACACGCCCTAGAAATCAAAATCCACAGAAATCAACAAACGTCCATCCCTTCATCAAAATCTCGGAGTTCGCTCCTCAGACTCGTGATTGGTCCTTTTTTTTCTCTCTTTTTGTCTTGCCAACATGTTTGCTCCCGAGTCCGCTTATACCGTTGAGAGAAGATCGTCGTGATAACGGGGGTGTGTGCCCCGAGTCATGGCTGTCGAAAATCCCAGATGTGGATGTGCACATGGCTGGTTGATCCTTCTTTCGCTTGGAAAAAGGAAAATGTAAAAAAGGAATCGAGAAAAAGAAAAGGGAAAAAAAAACATTCTCTGATGATCTTTCGTGGCAAAAGGAAGAGAGAGGGTCTGTGGCTGGGACGATGGTCATGCTCACACAGATGAAAAGGCTTGCAAAGGATCGTGCAACGGCAAAAAAAAAAAAAAAAAAATCGAATGAAGCGGATATGTACATGGCTGCGAAAATGGTATCTCTGAAGCTCTGCAAGAAAAGAATAAAATACACAAAAGAAAAGACTCGTCCAGGTGATGGCCTGTCCCTGGACAAGGGTTATTAACAAGTAAACCGTAGTGTAGACAAAAAAAGTTTCCGTCTCTTATCGTTTCGCAAAGTCCTTGTACTTGAGTCCCGTGTCGGGGGTGTGTTGTTTGGCATCATTGTCATCAAAGCTCGCGCCGTCGTCGCTGGACCCATCAACCGTCGTGGATGTGACTTGCACCTCGGTGCCGACCTTGTCCGAGTTGACGCCCAGATGTCCCGCGTTGATGATGGGGTCGAGGCTGCCGGTAGGACTGTGTCCCGTTCTCAAGTCGAATGCGTTCTTGTAGCGCTGCTTGTCCTGTTGGCGTCCCCGATGCTCTTCGTCGATGGTATCAAGCGCAAACACTTGGCCGGCACTGACGGTCACGGTACGTGTTTGGATGATCGAACCATTCATGTCGTTGTTCGAAGGTTCTTCATCGCTACTCTTTCCGTTGCCGAAGCGGACCCGGCGTTGCGCGCGGTCATCGCCACCGTTGATGAGTGTCTTGCGCGTCAGTGTGTAGAGAAGCGTGTCGACCCAACCGCAGCTGGCAAGAAGGGCGCCAGCGACGCATTGATAGGCGTCGGGAAGATTCTTTTCGTGGTGAGCCATGCTCCACATGCGGCCCGCGGAAAGAGGTAGAGTGAGGACGATATAGGCCAACGGATAGAGGACCATCATCTTGGTTGCCTTGTCGACCTTGGCATACGTGTTGGATTGTGCTCTGATCGATGGCACGACGGCTGCAACTGCTGCTCTTAGACGAATCAACACAGCGATGTAAATGATAATCGTGCCAAACTGGACAATGAAAATCCAAAGATAATGCAAGGCGAGACGATCTGTCTGGTATTGCTCTCCAGCCCAGCACCACGCGCCGGCGCGGACAAAGTACTTGTCTCTGTACTCGATAGGGCCGATAATGCTGAGGATCAGGGCGAACGTCCAGACGGATACTACGGCAACCATGAATCCGACGTGCCCAATCCGGCGGCCTTTGACTGCCGTGTAGAAGGTATGAAAGGCGATGGCCATGACGAAGAATCCCGATGTCAGGTCTCCAATGTTGAGCAAGAATCCTTGCGCAAAGCAAGCAGACGAAGGCGCGAAGATTCCATCTCTTTTGATCCAATGAAACGAGAAGAGGAATGATACGGCCTGGATAAAGTCGGCAATGAGGAGGTTCATACACAGAACAACATACTGGTTGTAGCCCACGTAGGTATGGTAATGCCTCCTCCAGGTCGAGAAACGATAGACGATGAAGAGTAAGAGACCGAGCGTCGTGATAACAGAGAGCAGCCCTAGCAAGCCCGGCGCCATAAGACCAGACCTTAGTACTGGTCCAAGGCTTTCCAGAGTATATGGGGCAGGGTAGTACCCCGTAGATGGATCGATCTTGACATTTCGTCCCGCCAGGTTGGCCATCCTTGACGCCGGCATCTGATGTAGTTCTGCTGGTGGTGTTGGTGGTGGTTCTAAAAGTTGTAAGATCGAAGGTCAGAACCAGTAAGTCGATGAACCAGAAAAAGAAGGGCCAATGCTAATCAAGACGAGGTAGGACCCGTGGGGGGCCTTGCAGTGCTGTTCTGTACCTGCGGAAGACGTCGACCAGACTCGAAAGTTCAATCAGGGTTTGGATTGACTTTCTGTGTGCATGAAAAGAGGGACAAGGGGCGCAGGGAATCGACCAGTTTGTACATGCGTGCTCCTTTTAGATTATTTGCCGCGCAAGTTCCATGACTCTGTACACCAAAAGGTCAACGTCTGGGGAGCAAGTCGGCCAACAATATGTGGATATTGTGAACGATCTCTGGAACGGAAAACTGGATGGATCAACCTTTATCCGCCACCCCGTCGACTCAGCCAAGTGCTTGAGCCAGCAGTGCGAGTAATGGTTTCAAAGCAGTGGCTACGCCGTCGTGACATCCACGGTGTGTCCGTGTGTCTGATTTTCTGCGGGGCCCAGTCAACAAGAGACACCCCCTCTCGACCTTCTGAGCTTAGCTCTCTTGCTAGCCAATAGATAAGCATCAAATGACTGGTGTAGGGATAGTAAGACACAAGGCGGCTCTCTTGCCGGAAGCTGCTACAGATTGATTGCGTTGTGCGGCTGAGGTCGCAATGTACCAATGAGGCCTAGGTGTTCGAGGGGTCGAACGGCGAACCGGTTTCTAGTCAGGGCTTGTTATACTGACCCCAGCTTGGATATAACTACAAATCTCAAGTCGAGATCAGACCGTTGGGTAAATCTGCTCTTCACCATGGTGAGTGATGAGTGGACGCGTACGAATGTTCCAAGCGGAAGAAAATTTATGTGATCTGCTTCGCTCTTGCTGGCCTTTGTTCGGTGCCCTTTAATAATGTAGGAGAATGGTGTCCATACAAGGCACGGATCTTCGGTCATGAACAACGATCGCGAAAATTGCCCATTTTTGAGTGCAGGCGGTCTGTTTCGAGGAGCCATGGCTTACCGCTGCGGCAAGCTGTCGTTCATGATGTGCATCTTGTCTCGGCAAACAGCCCGGCTGAAGCGACTCAGGCGAGCCAGCGCTTCCTAGGATGCGGATCCAGAACAGAAGGGGAAGCACGACTTTTCTGCCGTTGGAAGTCAGGGAAAGTACAAAGCAGGACGAAATCAAACGTGGCCACGAGTTACAGGCGTACACCAGGCAGCCCTACGTGGTTTCTCACTTCATCTCCCTTGATGCAGCGAACACAGAAGATCATGTTCTGAGCGTCTACGAACGAGCCCATGTGTGGTTCTACCTCAGGGTGGTTTGTGCTTCTTCGCCTAACACGTCCCGCATTTTGATCCTCCGAAAATATGTCCAGGTTACCTTCGGTGACGTTGGTCCCGAAAAAGGCAAACGAGTCAGCCTGGCAAGGAGAAGGCTTCCAAAGGTTCTGCGACAATTTGACTGCAATTCCCTGCAATATCGACACAAAAATTGTCATCTAACTTCTGTCAAAATGTCGCATCATGTGCTTGGCCAGTTATGCTTACAGTGGTCAAGGTCAAAACACGAGCTTGACGGCACAGACACACTACACTGACTTGGTTGGGCGAGCCGCCAACATCACATCTCATCTTTTACACGGCACAAGACCAGCAATCCTTCAGCACCACTCGAGTCGTGGCCTTCACATCATGACTCGAGCGGTAATAACTTACATGCAAGCCAAGTTAGCCAACGTAGAGGCAACCACAAAGAAATCGCATTGGCGCTCGCGACAGCATTGTCCTAATGCAGAAGCATCTGAAGGTCGAAGAGCACCCACAGAAAGCCAAGCTCACCTACTCATCTTGTAAGGCCAGACTCGCTGACAATAGAGACTTTTTGCAAAAGAGAGTGCCGAATTCTTGGGGTCCTTCTCTGCGTGCAATTACGTTACTAGGTCAAACGAAGCTCCTACTTTCACAGAGCCAACATACCCCAGAGTCATGTCGACCCTTTTTGTGGATATCCCGCCCCGAGATGTCTTCAATGTTACTCTTGCGGTTGCGGAGGATCGATGAGACATTCTACCGTTCTTGTGAACCGGATCAAGCCGTGGTGTTGAAGTCTTCGCTGAGCCACGAGATTGCTTGTCATGTATTCAGGGACTGAAGGTGGCGCTTCTCCTTCCCACGTGCCACTTGTTATTGAAAAACTGTACAATAATAAGCCACAATAATTTTTATTGTTTACAGGCCTCGGTACACACGTCGTGGTCATGCACACAGCGTGCCGCTTGGAGGGTCAAATCGGTAAGGAGACAAATGCTCGAAGAACGTTGTACTGGCTTCCAATGCATTGTTCGCGGGAACAGACCATGACGATACCCTCGACAGATGGCAGAGAGTCGAAACCTTTGCAATCCTTCGGCTCTCAGGGGAGATCTACTGACTCGAATGACTTTCGAAAGGCTCGCAAGAATCGACTAACATTTTCGGTCCTCGCGACTCGATCGTACATGGAACAGCTGATCCTGTCGCTGGCGGCTGGTTCCCTGAATCTTCTCTCACTGCTGATCTACCGAAGTATGCTCTGTCGTGCTTCTTCGGAAAGCATGGCTGCAGCATGGCACGGTACAACAGCTCATCTCTGCTGGAAGCTGGATCAGCGGTATACTTCTGCACCCTGTCGATCTTCTCGGAACAAGGAGCCTTGACCCAAACTCAACAAGCGACGATTGCAATCAATTCGCCGACAAACAAGTTTCGACACGACACGAGTTTTGAAGATCAATGTCTCTGCACGGTCCGTTCTTCCCGAGTCGAGATCCTACGGATACCAGCTTCGTTCCGTGGAAAAGCGTGTTCGTTGCCTTGCAAATCTTAATCGAGCCTGATCGAAACCCGACTCTCCCATTGCAGGCTATTCTCTGGATTGACTACATGCTTACCAACAGCCGTAATCAAGAAAGCAAGAGTAATTGTAAGCCAACCAAGTGCCGGTCCAAGGTTCGGGAAAGAGATGATGAATATGGGCCACAGTACCGGTTTCTCGAGTCTCGATTTGAGTCTGATGCTCACAAAGTATAAGTAGGTCTCGTGGCGGCAAAAGTCTGTGGTATGTTTTTTTTCTTAGCGAGCAAGGAATTCACGGTCAATCTTGAACCAAAAACAGAGGTCTTGTATTGGTCTAGGGTGATACGTGTAAGAGTGGCATGTCACTGGGCATCAAGGCTTTCACCTTGTGCTGGATCCTCGGATAGCTCTGACTTTGGTGGTGATGTTTTGTCTAGAGGTCGGATCACCGCTCTAGACAAAGGAGAGGAGACTTTGTGAGATGGACGTGAACGAAGAAAGTGAATGAAGAAAGTGAACAAGAATATGTGAAGAACAGATAAGAAGATTCGGTCGAGGCGAGCTATGGCGTACTCGAACGCCGAGGTGGACCAACTTGTTCAGAATCGTCAATTGAGAATACTCGCTACTCCCGAGTCTATTTTACAGTATCTTGATTGTATCCGGCAAAGCTTTGAAAATCATTGCTGCCATGTCGGAGCAGCCCCCATGCCCTGCCCTGCCATTCATTCCTTGCCCCTCTTTGGATCATTAGAAGAAAAAAAAGGGGACCTTCATACCCAGAAAAGTTCAAACGCCCCGCTCAAAGATGCTTGTAGACCGATGCGAAGAGTGTCATGATTTACAGCTTCTGGTACTCCAGCTTGCCCTCGAGCTTCTTGGACTCGGCGACCTTGCGGACGGCCTTGTTGAAGTCGTCTTGGTTGATGGCGTCACGGTAGTCCTTGATGGCGAAGAGACCACTAGACAGGAATGTTAGTATATTTTCTTGATAGATGATGAAAAGGACAAGACTTACGCCTCGGTGACGACGTTTCTCAGATCAGCACCGTTGAGCTGGTCACTCATCTTGACAACACTCTCGTAGTCAATCTCGCCCTCCTTTTGCACACCCTCGGCATGGATTTTGAGAATCTCCATACGGCCGACCTCGTTGGGCAGAGGAATTTCGATCTTTCTGTCCAGACGACCGGCACGCAGCAGGGCTGGGTCGAGGGTGTCGGGTCTGTTGGTGGCCATGATGATCTTTGTCTTTCCGAGGTAGTCGAAACCGTCGAGTTGGTTGAGCAGCTCCATCAAGGTTCTTTGGATTTCTCTGTCGGCAGAGGTGCCCTCTGAGAATCTACGACCGCCGATGGCGTCGATTTCGTCCATGAAGATGATGCAGGGTTCGTGCTCTTTTGCGTAGCCAAACATTTCGCGGATCAGACGGGCGGATTCACCAATGTACTTGTCGACGATGGCGGACGAGACGACTGCGAGACGTTAGCGGCAGGCGGTGTGGCGGTTGAGGTAGGCAGCACACACCCTTGAGGAAGTTTGTTTCCAGACTGCTGGCGACAGCTCTGGCGAGAAGAGTCTTGCCGGTTCCGGGAGGGCCGTACAGCAAAACACCCTTTGGCGGCTTGATGCCGACTCTGAGGAAGAGCTCCGGGTTCTTCAAGGGCAACTCAATGACCTCACGCAGCTCTCTGATCTGCTCGTTCAAGCCGCCAATGCCGGCAAAGTTGATCTGACCGGGGTCTTCGAGCGACATGTTGTAGACGAGGGGGTCGACTTCTCGCGGGAGCATGCGCATTATTGTGAGGGTGGTCATGTCGAGGGCGACACGGGTTCCTTGCTTGAGCTTGAGCTTGTCGACTTTTGATCTGCATCCGACGACATAGCGAGGGCCTGACGAAGCCTTGACGATGACTGGGTGCAGCGGGTCAGCGGGTTCGCGGGAGTGGGTGGGCAGACGACGGCACAGGGTCGCACATACATCGCTCTTCGTCCAGCTGCTTCAAGACCTCTCCGATGATCTGGCCGACGCTCTGCAGGGCCTTGATGTTGTCCTCGGACACGTCAAAGTCGTGCTGCAGGCCCTTGATCTCTAACCGCAGCGCCTTGAGCTTTGCCTCCCATTCTCTTGAGTCCAGCAGCTTGGCCTTGTATTCCTCCAGTGCGTGCTCTCTTTCGGGGTCTGCGCTCATCGTGGCGGATGTGACGGTGGTGTGTTTGGAGGGAAGGGTGTGATGCGGAGACGACGGGCGCGTGCGAGATGGATGGGGGATGGCGGATGGCGGATGGACGATTGCCTGCGTGTGAGAGTGCGTGCGAGAGCTTCCACCTTCCACCTATGCCGTCAGCGCCTTCCCTAGCTCACGAAAACGCACGTGCTTGTGCCAAGATCTATCTATACACCTTTCACAGCCTGCACAACTCCTGCGTACCTTTATTATGCAGCATCCTTCCACCACTCCATTCCACTTTCACTCTCTCTTGCTTCAGCCTCGCCGCTATGACTCGCCAACTAACATCTAAATAAAGACACTCTTCGCCTTCTACGCATCTTGACATCTGCTTCCTACCAATCAATCGAAATCAGTGTCTTCCCTCTTCCCTCCAGCCGCCAACAACAACCTTCTGCCCTATGCCCAGGTTGAAGAGTTTTACCTCGGCCTCACTCTCTGCTCCATACCTGAGGCTGAGCCCTTCAACTTGCACCACGGCTGCTTGACCTGCATTTCTATATTCTCTCCATCAGAGTCGATCGCCAAGCCATATGCATCCTAATTCCCAACTCAGCCTCGTGCAATTGATCCTTCGCGCGCTGCGTCCATGACTTACACCTGTGCCAATGCTGTCAATGCTTTGTATATAGGCCGCCTTACCTCAGCTGCCTTGCAGAACAAGTATCAAAGTTTTTCTCTTCTCTTCATCCGCCAATCCCTCTCTACCCATCCACATTCTTGCGTTTTGTCGGTGCTCTTGCTACCAGAACCATCTGCAATCCCGCTCACTGCATTCGTATGGACGTTTCATACATCTTCATCAAACCTTTTCTGGACGTCATCAAGCGCAACAAGAGAAAGAGAAGATCAAGACATCCCTCCTACACCATCAATCCGAGCGACATGTGGAGTAAAGCCTTTTTGGTCACATTTTTCATCTTCCAAATAATACTCTGCGTTGTCGGCTGGGGCCTCGCAGCTTTCGGGTTTGGCCTTGAATCGCTCACCAAGTATGATGTTGACCACAATACAAGAGTCGCCATTGGGTAAGTTAGACTGCAATCAAGATTCCGAAGCAATGTGACTAACGTTGTCAGTGCTGGTGCTGCCATTTGGTTGGTGTGGTCTACAGTGAGCTTCATCCTGGTCATCACCGAGTGGATCATGCTGGCCAGCAGGAGACATCTACGTCCATGGTTTGCCGTCACTTCCTACTCCATCAAATCGGCTTTGTGGTTGGTCCTGTTCATCATAGCCATTCGCGATGCTGTAGTTGGCGGGTCTAGCGCAGTGCAGCCTATAATCCTGGCAATCTTCTTGTGAGTGGTCCTGTGATACAGCCAAACTCTTCTTGATTGCTGACATCATATCCCCTAGTGTGATCTTCACCATCCCTCTCATCTACTCCGTCGTCATCTTCCGCCGCCAACGCCATGGAGTGTACAACCCCGTCCAAGTAAATCCAACCCCCAACCGCGAGGAGCAATTATATCCAGACATTGAAATCTCCAACTACGAGAGCTACCGCCAGCCACAAACACTGCAAAACATTGGCTCCGTGCCTCAGAGTCCCTCCCAAGTCGCTAGACCGAATGCTTACGAGCCCCTGCGTCCCGGATTTGGCGCCCCTATATCGCCGCCTCTGGATGACCACTCATCTTTCCACGACGACGGTCTCGCGACCCAGCTCGATGCTGCCGAGAAGTCGTATGCGAATGAGCCGGCGTATCCACGTCGCGCGAGTTTCGATCCCTATCGCGCGCCTGCGCCTGTCGAGCTGGCAGGTTCGCCTCCGCCTGCGACATCCATACACAGCTAGCCTGAGCCGGAGAAGCGAGTGTAGGGACCGAATGAACGTCGTTGTATGGATGACACGAGTTTGACTGCATGATTCGCGATCGAACATGTTCAAGTGGCCAAAGATCCACGGACGTCATATGTACGCTTTACGAATACAAGCTCAGACGAACAATACCCAGGGCGTGTAACTTTGCATGCGCCCACCATATGTAGAACAATAACTTTTTTTTGCAACCGTTTCTCCTTCCATCACCACATCGATACAATTTTGCCAGCACTGAGACCGAGGCCCGACCAAGATCACCGTCGAGATGCAGAATGTTTGGTCAATACGAGCCATGTCCATTTGAAGCTATACATTGTGACATCGGTCTACAGGACTCTGAAACACAGCCGTCGTATACGAACCTACAAGTCTATCTGAGATACATGTTGGGAAGCGCCCATATGCACTGCTGCACCTCGAATCCATACATACCTCAAGACACGCAGCAAGACGCATGTGCCTCCTGATGTCTCGACCTCGTAGTCCCCCTAGTAATCCCCACGGGCCACAACTCAAGCACGCCACCATATCCCTCCTCGACCGGCGCATCAGGATTAACCCAAAGCCCACCTCCGGGCAACCAGACCCCAGAGACCCTGGAATCCCTCTGCGACGAGTCTGTAGGCCGCTCAACCACATCAGAATGCACGCCGCAACAGCCACCCAAGCACGAGGCCTGGAAACTCGGGGGATGCACCCAGACATCCGACGACTTTGCCATGGCGACGATATCCTCATTAGGTCGATATGCTTCGCGGAACAGGAACCAGAGTTCGGCATGGATGGATTGGATTGGATTAACTATCGAGTCCAATCCATCTATGTCGTATAGAGTGGATTTAGAGTAACTCCATAGACTCCATAGATAATCCAGGGGTAGTTACCGGATTACGTAGGCTTCAGAAGGTGTAGATTTAGTCAATAGTTATAGGTTCCTGCACCTCCTGCTTCGCTACGAGCTCTGTTAACATCGCTAGGGTCACCGTGCCCCATTTGATCCAATTTTTTAAGCATTGCGTCTCTATAATTGACGTATAGTAGAGTAAACCTCTACGTAGTGTTACCATAAGGCCTGTAGAGCTAAACGTTCGCTCTAGATCATCTGACATGGCAGGGATCGTAAAGATGTCGATAGCGAGGCGTAAGAGGCGAGGGTAACGCTAGCACACCTCCCTCGACGACTAGTAGTTTAGAGGTTAGTATATATGCCTTTCTAGAGGCTGGCGGTACCACTAGAGGTACTCGTTGTCTTCTAGCTCGATGTGGTCGTCGTCGTCGTTGTCCTATAGTAACGTAGAGGTCTCAACTCGTTGCTACTACCTCTCTAAGGGCGACTAGTTAACAGGGAGGCTAGAGTAATCCATCTAGAGCTAGTGAACTCGCTACTCGGCGGCATCGATCTATGCCTGCCGGCTAGCCCATTTATTCTTTAGATAGTGCTAATAGTAGCGAGGGTAGAAGACGACAGCAGCGACGTAGGCGGTAGAGAGGTCTATAAGCTTGTAGTACTTATGTAGCTTAGCCTAGCTAAGGTTAAGGTTAGTGTAGAGGATGAGGTGATTAAGGCAAGTGTCGGAATTAGAAGTGATCTAAGAAGCCTTAGGTTAAGTCCTAAAAGTTGACTTAATCTCACTAGTTTAATCCCGACGTTCGTAGGTCTTAGATGCTTACTAGCGGGCGTAGTAGCCTCTTTTAGGCCTATTCTAGCTCGTTTTCTCCATTCGAGTCGCTAGGGTACCCTATAGCGGTGGGTTAGTAGAGGTTAGTCGTTAGAAGGGGTCCTAAGACTCGTTAATTGTAACATTATAGACCTCACTTAGTAGTGTGATTTTATAGTGCTTCTAGAGCTGCTTAAAGTGGCGAAGTAAGGCCTCTATATAGGGAATCACCTACTAGATCGACCTATAGCTGCTGCTACTTCTATGGCCCTATAGTCGCTTTATTGCCTCCTCTAGTAGCTCGAGGATCTTTATAGTGTCGACGATAGTGCTCTAGTCCTCTACTTTAAGGTAGTCGTCGATAATAGGTAGTAGTAGAGGAGGGTTAGATAGCCCTTAGTAGTTAAGTAACTACTAGTTCTACTCGTTGTATTCCTCGTCTAAGATAGCCTTAATCGCTAGCCGTTGTTTAATAGCTCTCTTAAAGGAATAATAAGCTAAATTCTAGCGCGTAGAATTGTCTCTAATTAACTCGTGCTTTAGCAGGTTAAGCTCTTATTATTTAGTGGCTAGTTACTCGCGTTAAAGTAGTAATTTATTAATAAATCTAACGACGTTATAAAGCCTGCTAACTAGGCCTCGCTTCCGCCATTTCTATAGCTAATTAAGGAACTCGTTATCGTCGTCCTCTTCCTTATTATCTAGCTTAAGGGACGACTAGTCTTAACCCTATAGAATAGTATAAGCGATAAGGTTAACGATGTAGCTAGTATAGCGAACTCGGCGCTCGTTGTAATCTAGATCTATTAAACGCGCTACCTCTTAGAGACACGTGTTATTATTCGACGCGTTATTAGAGACGAAGTAACTAATACGGTCTAAGGTAATGCTATAGGAAGCAAAGGTCTTAATAAGTACTAAGGCAATGTTATCGCCTATATAGTAGCCACTCTAGCGAGGGAGGGCGAGTAGGAGACTCTAGTAGTTACCCTTAACATTATAGAAGTAGACATAGATTCCTAGAAAGGCCACCTACTTCTAAGACATCTAGATGTCGAAGGAATAGTAGATCTTGCTCTAGCTATCCTTAAGCGCCTTCTAAACGTAAGGTATAGTGCCCTTGTAGCTAGTAGCGATCTAGCGCTAGATAGTTCGGCCGTAAGGGAGGTAACCTTAGCAGTTAACTAACGGTTATAGATAGGATAGTAACTACTATAGTAGCGGCGATTCGAGGCACTAGAAGGCGTAGTTATTATAGATGATCTATATAAGGAGAAGCGATCTAAATTCTGCTAGATCGAAGCGCGAGTAGTAACGGTTAAGTATAGCTAAATAGGAGGGCGTTAAATCGTTAAGAAATTCGTTAATTATTTGCTTCTTCTTCTTCCCCTCCCCTTAGCTATCTTTACTAATGCCATAGCTTCGTTAGAGGTGACTAATGGCTCCTATAGTGCTACTTTTAACGATGTAGACTTTAAAAGGGCGCCTAGCGAGGTAGTAAGGCTAGTAGAGGAAACACGACTTATTGTTGTTAATAGTAATGATTCGCTAGCCGTAGTTCTAGATCTAGCTATAAGAAGTGCCCTTACTATCATCTATAGGGCTATAGGATCCTTTAACGCGGTTCTAATCGAGCTCGGCGTAATAATCGAGGGAAGGAGAGGGGTTGTTGCTAGCCTCTACTACATTACTTTAAAGGCGCGAGTCGCTAGACGTAAGGGTCGTTCGAGTCGAATCTTCGCTTATAAATAGCGAAGGAGCTTCTAAAGGTTGCGTGTAGCTATAGAGGGTTAATTGGGTCGACTAGGAGTCCATATCGTCGGAAAATAGCGAAAAGGCGCGCTCTTTAGACGGCGAAAGTTTCGGTGGCGATTGCGAGGTTAGATAAGGCGATATGGACTTAAAAGTTGCGCGCATTCGAAGCGCCGGATGTGAATTATCCATTGGGAGCGCGATATGTATTGGCAATGGTGTGGTGTGGTGGAATAAACATGGTACGACATAGTGGTGCTAAAAAAGGAAGCTGTTTAGTAAACTGGCGTTGGGCGTTGGATTCTCAGGGGTGATCTTATCAATCTAGATTAGCCTAAATAAGCAAGAGCTAAACCGTATTAGGAAGGCGGTGAGGTTCTGCCACCGGATCTATAGAGCTCCATGGATCTTCCACCCGTCGATCTAATCCATAGATCGCCGTTGGAATCGACAGTTAAATCCAATCTATAGACGCACTATGGATTAAATCTAATGGACTCCAAACTCGATCCATCCATGCTTTACTCTGACAGGAACCACATGTTTGGCCAATCGCCCGGTCTTCTCCAAGCCTTCTTGTCGGCGATGCTGGGGGCCAGCATGTCTGGCGCGCCGAGCTTCACGTTTCCGGCCGATAGCAGACAGTGAAAGTACTTGCGGTGTAGTTTCAGCGCTTCGCGTTTCAGCGCGATGAGGAGATGCACGTTGGTGATTACCTTTGCGAAGAGGACGTCAAGGTCGAGCACGAGTCTGAGCAGCATGAGCGAAGGCATTTTCGCCACCATCGCCGCTCCGATTGGTCGGCTCTCGCCGGTGGTTTTCCTGATCGCTCGCAGGGAGAAGAGGAAAAACTCTAGCGCGTCAGAGGGGATGCCCAGTTGTTGGCCTGGCGTGAAGATGTAGTGTTGCAGTCTTTGGATGGCGATGTTGTCGTCTTCTGTTGAGACGCCTCTGAGGCGTAGCTTGCTGAGCAACATTGTGTAGTCGTGGGATAGGCTGGCATAGAGTGAATATTCTTGTTTTAGTGGTTGTTCGTGCACGTAGGCTTCGCATCCGTAGTCAATGGCGAAGCGGTAGGCCAGAAAGCGGCACAGTTGCTCTTGCAGATTACAGCTCTCTGCTGATATTGCCACGCAACTCGTGGTTGCAGTTTGTGAGTAAGGTGGTGGTGCGGTTTCCATGTTGGTGGTTGATGACATTGTCGCACAAGTGCTGTGACGGAATGAAGACGGTGAAATTTTATACTTATATATCTTTGCGCGACTTACTGAGTAAATTTTCTGTTTGCATTTGAGTTCTTTCGCGATGCTACCTGCGTCGCAGTTTTGCGGTATGCAGCATGAAGTTTATTGCATCACTTGAGTTGTGGTCAGCAAGCACAACGTAATTGGCATGTTCAAACATGAGAGAGGAGAGACTGACCTGACATTAACCTTCTTCCATCGTATTATCACCTATGTTTGGTTGTCGCATGTTCTCTAGCTCTAGCGAGACAAGGGACTAGGTGCGGGCCGGTCACCCTGCCATCTACGCCTACCATTTTCTGACCCCGTAACCACCGGCAATATCTGTCCAGCAAGGCAATAAGCCGCATTTTGAGAAAACCAGATATCAGATTGCTCACTCTTCAGGCCTAAAAATAGACTCGACGATTGATGAGGTAAAAAGACGAGGAACCGATGGAAAGGGACAGGAAGAGCAAAATGGCAACCAGCAGGAATCGGTTCTAGAAACTCGAGAGCTTTTTATGCTCAATTTCGAATAAAGGACAGCCCAAGCTTGGTCAGTAGGAGCTAGCATACAGATGTATGCATGCTAGGTGTTCGGCCTCTCAATGATGATACCAAACAGACACTCCTCGATCTGATCTGATCTCCAGGTAGGTGTAGTCGTGGATTCGGTATATTTTTGCATGGCTACGATTCCTCGGCTTGCAAAGACATTTTGAAACCGAACGCAGTGTTGTCGCCGGTCCGGTTTAGAGAAGACTTGTGTAGGGTCGGTGAGGAGGCCTGTGTAGCTGTTGTGGATCTTCAGTTTACAGCTCAATGAATCTTCGCTTCCTCGTCTTGCTTTAGTCGTCTGAGTAGCGAAAGTGATATGTCGTTCATGGAGCAAACTGGTATCGTTTGGCCTACAACAGCTTCCACATAACAGACAGCATTGATCGCTGTAAACAACACCAGCATGGGCACATTATCCGGCTATCTTGTGGTAGCCGTTTCGCCAGCTAACATGTTGTCTCTATATGAGGTTAGCCAAGGTGAGGCCCTATATCATCTCAGGATATCACCGAGTTCCTTGTTTTGATTTCTAGGTTGACAATTTTACATGTTGGTGTCTCATGATTCTGCAGGCCGGCTCCTATTGCAGAGGGAGGATTCAGATACCTGTGTTTGTATCTGAAAAAAAATTGCTGCTGCAGTCCGTTGGATTCAAGTCCAAATTTTGAAAAGACCAGCGCTGTGCTATACTACACATGGATCTGGATATCAAGACAGCCAAGATCAGCCTGTACAATTAATCAGATCCGCACCGAGTAGTGGCTGAGGAGTGAAGGGGGCCGAGGAAAGGCGGCATGAGTTTAGAAGCGTGTCCAGACAGTGTGGCCCGAAGTGCTGTTGGACCTAGATCTCTGGATGCCATGTACCGGCAGGGTCTGCCAGCCTGAGTCTGGAACATAGTGGCGAGCATGGCAGAATGGTTCCCAGCAGTGGCAATACCGGCCGGCTCCCTCTGGGCCTGCAGGAATCACGCCGTTGAACCGAAGCGCTTGTGAGAGAGCCAATAGACTTGTGAGGACAGAAAATACGTGCTGGACGTGCAGCATTGCATTTGCCGGCAAGCAGAGCTTTAGATGACACGCAGACAGGGTACCAGAAGGCAGCCGCTGTAGGGACGACCCACCCTAGTAGACTTGGCTATGTGTCGGCCAGTTGCATGGTTGATTACGGAAGAATCCCGTATGCTGCAACTATGCGGCACGTAGGCCGCTCCTGCATCGGTTGGAGTTGCAATGCATACTGTACGCAGCGATTGATTAGAGCTGACGGTGCAAGATGCGGCGTGTGGAATCGGCCAGTCATTGCCTTCTACAGAGCTTGGCTTATGGCCTGGCTACAGCTTCCATGTGCGAGATGCATGGCGCATCACTGGGTCACCTGATGACGCGTCGGCCTTTCCTACGCTTCTCGCCATCAGCCAAGTACTCAGAAAAAGGTTTTTGGACACTAGTGATCATACGCATCGAGAAAAGCAAGGCAGTCAACTGCGTCTGCAGACCGCAAGCAAGCTCTGCATGCGATTACAACTACCATGGCTTGGTTTAGTGAGCCTATCATCATGGCTGGTCTGTGCAAAGGACCTTGGGGAAGTTGTGAACAGTCCGGAGTAGGAAGCGACGCGAGGATAAGTACGTACGTCCACAACTTTGGTCGGCTGGTCGATCATGTGGAAGGGCATTGAACGCGTGTCGGGCCTCTTCTGAACCGAACTAGAATGAGATCCTGCGTCTCAATGGTACGCGAAAAGGGTCGACATGGTTGTAAGATCAAGTCCAGCGGAGCAGGCCCTCTAGCCGAAGGGTTCGCCCTATCCAAAGTGCCGGGTAGCCCAAGTTTCCTACGCATACGCCGTACTGGTCCACCTTGAAGCCGGAGCATATCCGAAAGAGATTCCGATGCAGTGTCCAATAGGGTCTAGTGGTGACGTCTCCATAGCGCGTTTCTTTTGTCAAATGGCAACTGTGCTTCGTGAAACGGTTGGGTAAGGCACCAGTTACATCACATGCCCGAGGCCGCGGATTAATAAACAGACACGCCGCAAAAGTCCTTAGGCCTGCAGTTGGGTGAATGTTTGAGCATTGTGGCATTCGCGTTGCTATGGAGTAGCGGTACCCGCTGGCTGGCTGACACTTGCGGGAGTGATCATTTCGACTGTGCTGCGGTAGAAAATAATGGAAAAGGCGAGCACGTACTTTTTGCTGTGAGCTAGCGACGCATATCGTTGATTAAAGACTAAACGAGATCAAAATTTGGTCCCTTGAAGCCGTTGATAATGCTCTCGGAACTGCGAAAAATGATCGAGTGACAGACCTGTAGTTCGGCGAAAGTGCCGCTTGTTTGCGGCTTGTTTTGGCGAACCCCACACGGCCCTATCTGTATAAGAGCAATCTATCTGTTGGAGATCTTTCATGGCAGTCGGCAATCGGATCTTGAGGAATGATCATGGTCATATAGTGTGCTAAGCTAGAGCTGTGATATTGGTGAAGACGTGGAAAGCTGAATCTGCTCTCTGTGCCAACAAGTACTGTTGGTTCATATTCGTCCTCCAAAACATTACATTATCTGGCCTCGACGAGGCATTGTAGAATATGTACATGAACAAGCGAAATATCAAATCAAGAGGTTTTGTATGCAGGGTCAAATTTTTCAGATCTGGTGATTAGCTGTGTGATCCCTGCCGTGAAGGAGTTTGTCGAGTTGACGCCAATTCTGTTGGTCTGAACGATCTCTCCAGCCCGGTTGCAGAAGCCGTATGATGGTCGATAGCGAGTAACATCCTCTCGAGGAACCCATTCAACCCCAAAGCCGCAAGGCCACCACGCATGTTGACAAACTGCCGCAGGCCGCTCATGTGTGTCGAGAAAGCATGCGTATCTTGCCAAAAAGCCTCATACTGAGCCATGGCCGCCATCGTAGCTATCATAGAGTCTTTGGTTGACATGGATCCGTTCATGGCCTGGATGGCCATATCCTTGAGCTGGTACAAATCTACGACTTGTGCATGCGCGGGCATAGACGAGCGAAAAAGCGATGCAGCAAAGAGTAGGACGGCATGGAGCAGGGCCACGTCTGTCATCACAAAAGGCATCCAGACAGCCCTCAAGAGATGCTTCGTATGCGCTTCGTCAGACTGAAGTATTTCTTTGGCAGTAAATGCGAGGTCTTTGTTTGGCAATCAGTAAGTCATTCGCGCGCAATTACCAAGTCACATACAATTCTCGAAGATTTGGTTGAGGTATGGAAGCCAATGGCCGGGATAAATCTTGGAAACATCCAGCATTGAGTATTGTGCTGTTGGCAGGGATGCAGAAATCCCTGCATCAGAGCTGCTTGCAGGTGATTCTGGACTGCGGTATCCTGACGTTGAAGGTCTTGACAACGGGAAAGACGCAGCGTGTGCACGACCTGGTTGGTTCAGTGCCGAGGGACTTCCTGTAAGTTGTGGATCACTGTTGGATCGCCGAGCCGCCGCTAGCTGCTCGGCTTTTTGGTGCTGTTGTTTTGTGACGTGGCTTCGAATGGTTCGCCGCACTTTCTGGTCTTTGGTGTCGCTGGGATCTTTGAGGTTGACGAACTGGAAAGACATGGCGGACTCGGAGGATCCAGGAGTGACGGGAGACGACGACCCGGGCATTGAGCAGTATGATGTATTCCAATACGATAAAAGGCCAGAGAAGGTGGGTTGAGAACCGTTAAACTTGCGAATTAAACGAAGGGATTCGACTGAGCGAAACGAGTGTACCAGGTAGGCGGTAGATTAGATGTTGGTGCGGTCTGCCAGATCAAGCACTGCGGGACAGCCGGATAGTCAGTGGAGATTTATAGAGCCTGAAGTACAGGACCAAGATACGCATAATCCGAAGCAGCGGCCACAGTTTTTCCGACGGCTATTCATGGCATCACAACAATGTAGATTGGGCTGCAGGAGTTCATTGGCAGACACCCGGGGCGTAAATCCAAATGGGGAAAACAAGTCCAAGTAGTGGGAACGGCATGGTGGTTGCGTTAGAAAGGTTCCAAGCTCCTTGAAAGCGCTTTGAGCAGTGGCTAAAACCATTGACAAAGATTCGAAAACAAATGCGGAATATCATGCCTCGGGATGCATGTACGTTGGTGCATGCAAAGCTGAGGGACGACGTCGGTATTACCTTCAGATGGGGAGGGGAGAGGGATCGAGCGGCCGCCTTGTCTACCATGATCGACCAGCCTAGTTGAACGCCTCCTTCTGGGCCGCATCGCGCGCTCGTCACTGACGCCAGCCATCTGAAGTCCCATCGGGTGGAGCAGAAGCAAACTTGCTGTCGCTGTTTTGCTGTCTCGCCTTGACGATTGGCAAAATATTCGAACAGGTTCGGTGCAAGGATCAGATCTGGCCACCGAACTCGCGAGATCTAGGCTGCGGGCCCGAGAGGAACCCGTCGAAAGCATGGACGGGTTACCGGTACCTGGGTAGATGGTGTTTGACAGATCACACTGGAGACAGCCACGCCTACCGACTTTCTATTCCTGCACCGCGGCGAGACATGGTTTCGGTCCAGAAGGCTAGCTGCATGAAGCCGCATTGATAATTCCGAAGAGGATGTGGGTACAACGCTTGGAAAGTGAGTTGTTCCACTGGCAATGCAGTATTTGAGATGCTTCTTGAGATACGCCCGCCGAACTGGGACCCGCAAACAAAATGCAGCTCAAATGCAAGCAGGCCGGATAGAGAATTAGTTTGTTGGTGACACTTGGAGGCGGAGCTCTACCGAGGCTCGAGAGATTGTTCCAGGCACAGGTGGCTGCAATGGGCGCGCTCCCGAGTGCAAAACCGGGCCCTTACAGAATCGAATTAGATCTTGGCCGATCCTTCTCGTTCTCAACGATCAAGTCCGCCATGATCGTCTCGAGGCTCTCTCTTGACGAGTTTCGTTGTCCTGCTGCTCGTCAGCGACAAAGGTCAGCAACGAGTCAACGACGCAAGTAATCATGCATCCCACGCCAATTGGTCGCACGACCGTGGGGATCAAGGGACTCGACATGCCGGACCCGAGCGCGTGGAAGGACAGGCGAGCATTCCGTCGCGCTGGGGAAAGCGGATGGTCGCGGCTTCCCTCTACGTCACTGCCTTGAAGATGCGAGCAACGGTCGTCAGAAAGGAAGACTTGCAGCACTCGTTCCCCCATCTCACTGAACTATCGATTTAACACATCAGAGCCCGCCCAAAAGGACTATGCATTAGCAGCGCCACGCAGGTCTGTCTATGCCTGCCCCGGAACATCGTCAGCCTCACGCACCAAACTCTGCACAACCATGGAGACGCCGCAACGTTCGAATAGGCACAGAAAGAGGAATTCAGATCCTCTCGCAGAACTGCCTGACAATGTCATCGAGCTTGGCATCCAGCAGCCTGCTGCGAGCGGCTCTGACGGCCTCCTTTCACGGGTACGCTGACTTGTCCGGTCGTACCATCTCATTAGCACGCGACTTATCCTCCTGTTACAGATCATCCTAGGGCCGCTGACGATGGTCTCCTTTCTGCTGTCTCTTTGTGTGGTTGACAGCCAACAACGTGCATGGCGCGTTTCGCAGCACCAGCACGACGTCGGTCCGTTGATGAAGAAGCTATCGCAGCTCTCGCCCTGGGCGTGGTGGAACGCAGAACCTTACCAGTCCCCCAATGATTCGACATGGCAACACGTCGGCCGCGTTACCAACTCGTTAGATGGCGCACAAGGGAACGTTCCCGCTCCTGCAGTGGATACACAGCGCTGGTTTACCCGCAAGAAGCACAGAAAGATGGCCAAGATCGCGTTTTCTGACGCACTTGACATGAGGGGACGAATGGCTCTGGCTCTTGTAATAGTCGGCTTGCTAGGACTGGTCGTTGTCGCATGGCTTGTGAGACTCCTATATTCGTCATATTCATCACTGGTTTGACGCGGTACCGACCTTCTGGTCTCAGCAAAAGATACTCCTGCGTCACAGTGCGTCAGATCCATGCCATGCGATAGAAAGTCCTTCGAGCGTCATCTGCAGAGGCGTCGCTCGAGTAGAAAGAGAGGTACGGACGAGACAAGCCTTGCCGTCAAAATCAAAACCCTGCTCGTCGAACTTATTGGTGCTTGGAGCACCGGACGGCTTACGGAGTGAAGACCGCATTTATCTGGATCCATGTGTCCTCGCGACAGAGATCAGATCTTGTCTCTTGTCTCTACGAATGTCTATTAATATGTCGTGGTGATCAGCACACGGATCTGTCGATGGTAATGAAAGCGCTCGGCGTCACAGTTGTTCGGAGGTGAATAAAGGCCTTCTTCGTTTGAACCTGGACACTTTGCTTGACGGATTCAGGCTTGGATTGAACAGCTCGGGGGCCACTTTGATTCTGGACTAGCGATGCGTTTGTGAAAGCAGTCTGTGTTAGGAGCTAATAGAAGCTTCTGGAGATGGCCACGTGTCGGGTTTGGGAGAGTCCGTTGATGTAGAGGTCACCAACACTGTTACTTGGATCCACGTTCTGCTGGCTTTCGATGTTTGCGGCAGAAATGCTTTGGAAGGGCTTGTTCTGATGATGCTCATCAAGCAAGCTCTTGCTCAAAGATCAAGGCTTCGATCAGGTCTCCGACTGAGCGAGTCCTCGCTCCACTGAGCGATGAAGACACCAGCGTATACAGATGTATGGCCTAAATTCACACAGCTGCGGTTTAGTAGCTGCTGCCGTATTATCTGCAATGAAAACACAGCCAAAGATGATCGATTAGTGTAGATGATGGGCTGACCCTGGCCGGCTGTCTGTGAAGCTCCGACACCCCCACCCCCACTCTGGGCTCTGACGTGCGCGAGCAGCGAGCAGATGAACCCTCGGACCTTTTCACACAGCACAACGACCAAACACACACACACACACACACACACACACACACACATACAACATGTCAGGAATCAAGGGAATTGGCGAGGCGAAGCAGTACGACGGTAAGACGCATACTCAATGCGACGGCAGAACGGCAAAGACTGACAAGATGCAGGCTCGAACTTGCGTATCGGTATCGTGCACGCTCGATGGAACACGCAGATCATCGACGCTCTCCTCGAGGGGGCGAAGAAGAAGCTCGCAGCAGCAGGAGTCCCTGGTAGCCACAATTGAGTCGGGATGTGGGATGCCAGGCTAACGAGTGGCAGAGAGCAACATCGAAATCCAGACAGTGCCCGGCAGCTACGAACTCCCATACGCGGTGCAGCAGATGTACGCGTGCTCGCAGGCTCAAGCATCGTCGGCCAATTCGACACTGCTGGGCTCTGCAACGGACCTTCTGTCTTCGTCGACGACGGACCTTTCGCTCAAGGACAAGGAGGGTAGCGGCAGCGCGGCAGCAACCAAGCCCTTTGACGCCATCATCGCGATTGGCGTGCTGATCAAGGGCTCAACCATGCACTTTGAATACATCTCAGACGCCGTCAGCCACGCTCTCATGAAGCTGCAGCTGGACATTGGCATCCCCGTTGTGTTTGGTCTGCTGACGCTGTTGACCGAAGAGCAAGGGCTCGAACGCGCGGGCCTCGTCGAAGGATCTAAGTACCACAACCACGGCGAGGACTGGGGTGCGGCAGCGGTCGAGCTGGGCATCAAGAGAAGGGGCTGGCAGGAAGAGAAGAAGTTCATCCAGTAGAGGGCATGTTACGGAGACATGAAGCATTCTCAAGGATGGCATAGACGAGGAAGGACACATGACATGTCACGGCAAGTGGTTACAAGAAGGATATAAAATGAGAATATCTGCATGCAGGACATGTCTGTCGATACAGTGGGCTGCCGGCGCGTCAAAGAGGAGGCATTGCTGAGCGCGTGTACAAGAGGGACGCATGAGCACCACCAGACTGGCAAAAGATGAATAGCAGCACCTGTGTGCACCTTGTCTTGACACATGCTCGTTGAATGTTGATGGTGCCCAAGCAGAAGCAGCACCAAATCGCCCAGGCAAGCGAACGCGACTCGGACGCCAACATTGCACAAGTGTCAAGGCCACCCGCCAACGCGAACGCCAACGCCAGCGCCAAATGGATGCAAATCGTCACAAGCGGTCTGTGCAGAGTTTGGATCGAACTTCTTGCGACCAAGTTGCATCTCGCAGAGGAATGGAGCCGCCATCTCATCCCTTCCACCATTCCTTTATCCTCGTCGGCTGTCTGCTGCCGTCTTGAGGCTTGTCTTTGCTTGACTGCGAGGCGTGTCGCGCTTCCACTGTCTGCGCGCCTCTCTGCTTGGGCTTCTGTCTCTGTCTTGACGCTGCTCCCTCGAGGCCCGGCCCCTGTCGCCAAAAGCTACTGAACTGACACATCCCTCAATTGTCTGCGCCTTGCTCCTCACTTTCCGCCCTTCCACTCCTGACTTCGCCGACGCTCACCGCTTCCCTCGGCCCGCCGAGCGTGAGCAGCTAGACCTGCTGTCGACATCACCCCGCCGCTGTCCGTTCAACAAGCCTTTCATACCCGATGCCTGGCTGTTGACGCAGGCGCTTCGTCGGGGTCCAGTCCATCAGTGCGCATGGCGCCTTCACACGTGCGGGCTGGCCATGTCACGGCCAACGTGTCGTCGTCCGACTCGGAGGCAGCACGCGACGCTGGCGACCTGTTGAACGGCATCGGCTCAACCAGCTCTCTCGCAAGCACCGTGTCCTCCGTCTTCAGCGCTAACAACCAAGCCGCCAGGAGTAGTGCCCACTCATCGGCCGCTATCGCCGCTCTAACTCCTCTCACACATCCTGCTTCATCTCCCGTCAAACCTTTTTCTCCCCATCCACCCACAAAATCTCATCCCACCTCGACGCTACCAGACCCTGCTCCTCTCGGCCTCTCCGCGCCAGACGCAGACGCCTTTCAAGGGCCCTCCGACAATGTCACCCCTAGACCGTCTCCCCCGAGACAACGTCCGCAAATCATGCCTCCGTCAGGCCAAGCGAAAGGGTACAGAGCGGTTTATGATCCTGAATTGGACAACAAGCTCGGCAAAGAAGAGAAGAAACGCGCAAAAGTCAAGACAAGGTCTTTCGGGACCGAGGTACGTTTGGACACTTTTATATGATTGCTGAGCTTGTTGATATTTTTTGGCGCAATAAACCGCTCTGTACCCTGAAGCTGATGGCTTGATACAGTCACACCAAAACCCGCCACCTCCCGACCCCAGATTGGCCATTGTCGGCTATACCTCTGGAAAGGCCGTGCCCGCCACTGCGCAGGCCAAGACAAAAATGCGCATCGCGCCATACGTCTTGAAGCCGTATGCATATGACCAGAAAACCACAATTGGACCCGGCCCTCCGAAACAAATCGTTGTTCACGGCTTTGACCCATTCACACCGGATTCTCATCTGAAAGCTTTTTTTTCGAGTTTTGGAGACATCGCCGAGTTTCGCAATCAGACAGACCCGAATACTGGGAGTTTTCTGGGAGTTTGCCTGATCAGGTATAGAGACAGCAAGCCAATCAAGGGTGTACCTGTGTCTGCCGCCAGCGCTGCAAAGCGTGCCGAAAAAGAAGGCAACAACGAGCGCATTGGTCTCAACACAGTCAAGGTCGAGCGCGATCGCGAAGGGCGCAGATGCAGACGCTATGTCGAGTTCAAGCTCAAGCGTGCGCGACAGGAAATGGAGAAGGAGGTTGCCCGGAATGCACCCCGCGTCGTTTCGGTGGTAGCCGAGACTACCGACTCACCCACACCTATTCCCGCGCCGCCGCCAATAGGCCCCGAAGAGCTCCCAGCCGCGCCGGTAAATGCGCCCAGAGGACCTGCTGCAAAGCGAGAAAGAGGCGCGGGCGCGGGCGCTCCGTCGGAGCAACCATCAACATCGAAAGAACGCGACTCGGGGCGGTCTGTCATTGAACCAGAGCCGGTGCTGGGCAAAATCAAGCGAAAGCCGTACATTTTTATTTCGCGCGACAGTGTGCCCGTGTTGGGATCCACCGTGCCACATCTTAAGAAGAGGTTCAAGGCTTTTGACTGGCGAGAGATTCGTGTGGACAAGTCAGGATATTATATCATTTTTGACGACTCGAAACGTGGCGAGGATGAGACGGTCAGGTGTTACAAGGAGTGCAACAATGGCCCCATGTTCACTTACCACATGGCCATGGAATGCCAGCAATACGGCAATCCCAACTACGAACGCAGTCCAAGTCCTGAAACCCAGGCTGTCATGAAGCGCAAGCAAGACGAGACCGAACGACTTGAGAAATGGGCCGCAGAAGACCTGGAAGAGGAAAAGAAAGAAAGAGCCGCCGATTTGGACCCTGTGAGAGGTGCGCTTGAACAGCTGCAGAGCGAGTTGCGCATGAAAATCATGGACGACATCAAGAGTCGCGTCGCCATCCCAACACTATACGACTGCTTGGATCCCGCCAGACACGCCGCGAAGCGTCAAAAGCTCGATCTTCCAGACCCGACCGACAATGAAAACAAGCTGCCCACATTGTTGCTGAACAAAGCCAGCCAGACCCCTCCAGGAACCCCTCGCTCCCGGAACGGACGTCCTTTGTCTCATAGCAAGCCTCTCCGACCGCACGATCCCAAGCGCGGACGAGGCATATCCACGAACGCCTATATCGACGAGCGTCGGAAACAGCGACCGGCTGCTCGTCCCACCCACGCCCGCCCCCTGCACTACCGCCTGCAGCACATGTTCCCAGACGACGACGAAGAAGAAGACGAAGACTCCGACGACGAACGCAGGACCTCAATGACACGCGACACGGAAGATCAGGAAAGCAGGCCCCTTAGCCGTGCCAGTCGTACTTCGACACCATTCAGCGTGTCAGAGTCTGTCGATGTGTCCACGCCACGACACAAGAAGCGGAAATTGGTACACAAGGAGGCACTGTGGGAGCCCGAAGAAGAGCAGGAGACATTTGCGCCGTATCACAAGGAGCTGCTTGGAGACCTCATCCAGAAGGTCCCCGAAGCCATGGCAACTCGAGAATTGGAACTGGTCATCAACACCCTTCCTCGAGAGTCCAGGTTCCAACAGCGTGCACGAACGGAGCTCTACTCGCGGCAGCGAGCCAAGTTCGACGCCGAAGAGACACCCGCCCCCACGATTGAGATTACCAAAGTCGAAGAGCCCGCTCCGAAAGTCGATGCTGCGGTTGTCGAATCTGGTGACCTGGCTGTCAAGACCATGAAGAAAGACTCGAAGAAGAAAAAGAAGTCGAAGAAGCAGATCTTCGAGGAACGCGAGGCACTCAAGGCTGCTGCCAAGGCTGCCGAAGACTCTCAGGCTATCGAGGACGACACTATTAGTCAAATCGAAGAAAAGGAAGCCGATCTGGACATCGCCGAACAAGCCGTCGAAGATGAAGAAAAGACCAAGCCTCAGGTCGAGTGGGCTGCCTCCTCCGACAAACCGCGCAGGACAGTCGAAGATGACGACGCGTTCTTGGATATTGACGGCTGGAAGCACGTTCTCAAAGATGATGAAGACATGCGTCTCCTCCAGAAAGCCATGGAAGGAGAGACTGCCACGGATATCGGAGACATCACGCTCTGGGCCTGGAAGCAGAAAGAAATCAAGTCGCTCAACGTCACTGATGCTCGTGGACCAATCTCAGGTGAAGCCAGGATTCAGGGATACTACGTGCCAAATGCCACGGGTTGTGCTCGGACCGAAGGAGTCAAGAAGATTCTTGAATCTGAAAAGTCTAAATATCTGCCTCACCGTATCCGCGTGCAAAAACAACGCGAAGAACGCGAGGCTCAAGCCAAGGAAAACCCCAATGCCGCCGTCGAGGCCGCAAAAGCCGCCGCAGCCGCCAAACTCGCCTCCACCGTGTCGTCTAGAAGCAATCGTGCGAACAACCGCCGCTTGGTCAACGACATCAACTTGCAAAAGCAGAACCTCAGTACCACGGGTGCCGAGACAGATGCGATCAAGTTCAATGCGCTCAAGAAGCGGAAGAAGCACGTCAAGTTTGACAGATCTGCAATTCACGGTTGGGGTCTGTATGCGATGGAAAACATTGCTTTCAACGACCTCATTATTGAGTATGTGGGCGAAAAGGTACGGCAAAAGGTGGCCGATCTTCGCGAGCAGAAATACGACAAGCAGGGCATCGGCAGCAGCTATCTCTTCCGCATGGTGGACGACGAGATCGTGGACGCGACGAAGAAGGGCGGCATTGCGCGCTTCATCAACCACAGCTGCACGCCCAACTGTACCGCCAAAATCATCAAGGTCGAGGGAACGAGACGAATTGTCATTTACGCGCTCAAAGACATTGCCAAGAGTAAGTTTGTCCTCTGATGGCCCCTGTTGAAAACGTTTTACTGACTTGACTGTTTACAGACGAAGAACTCACGTACGACTACAAGTTTGAGCGTGAATATGGCAGCGAAGATCGTATCCCTTGTCTTTGCGGTTCCGTCGGCTGCAAGGGCTTCCTGAATTAATGCCAGTCTCTCGATGGAGCAGACGTCAGCTTTTGTTTTTTGTATATTAAAAGGAAGGAAGGAAAAACATGCATAAGCACTGGCGCCTTTTTGGGAGGGTTCACAAAAAAGATTGGCAGAAAAGGGTGTGTTTTTCTTTGTCTCTCACCACATGGAGGTGGTTGTCTGCCATGGGAATTGGCGAGGCCGGATTGGTTCTCATGTCTTTGTTGTACGATATCCTCCTAAACCAAACCCGACCGTCTTTCTTCTTGAATCCACAGGGCAGTGTGTGTGACGTGGTGTCGTGGATTTTAATGTGCAACTCTTCCTACACAAGTCATGACTTCTCACTCCCTATCCCAACACCCGGTGACCCTTTCTAGCTGTCTCTGTAATAGCGATCGCAATTGAGATATGGAATCTACACCAGCAAAGCCGGATGATCACATATAGTGCGAGGCTAAGATGCTCTCCCCTTATCAAAAAGCAGCAGGTGCAGCCGTCCGACGGGGGAGAAAGGAAGGCCGAGACGGCAGAATTGCGGGGAGCGCTCCAGCAACGGCTCGGGGAGTCGGGGGCGGACCAAGCGAGCGGGAAGATGCGTCACGAGCTGCGCCGGTTTAGATTGAGGTGGCAGGCAAGGCGACGTCTTTCGTTGTTGCAATCGCTCCTCCAGAGACGCACGGCTCCTTGGAGAAGAGGAGGAGAGACAGTAACAGGGCAGCACCCACGCGAGCTGCACACCCACCCGACAGCACACGCCGACAGCTCGACACGAACGCGCCGCCCCTCGACACGAACGCGCCACAGAGACGAAGACGACGACGACATCTCGCGTGCCACCTGCCGCAAACATGAGAGTCTTTTGGCTGGCAGCTGCCAGTCTACTGTCGTCAGCCACGGCATACAAGACCAACCAGTACTACTCGGACTTCACAGACTCGCTATCCCAATCCACGCCCTTTTCCATCTACGGCGACCGGCCGGACGACTGCCCGCCGTGCTTCAACTGCAACCTCGACCAGTTCCAATGTCACCAGTACGCCAACTGCACGAGGTCAAGCGGCAAATGCGCCTGTCCGTCGGGCTTTGGTGGCGAAGACTGCTCTCAGCCGCTGTGTGGCTCGTTGGCCGACGGAAGCAACAGACTGCCGAGAGAGGGTCGTGAATGCGATTGCAAACAAGGCTGGGAAGGCATCAACTGCAACGTCTGCAAGACAAACGACGCCTGCAATGCCATGATGCCCGAAGGCGAGGGCGGCGTCTGCTATCGCGAGGGTCTGGTCGTCAACGAGAACTACCAGATGTGCGACATTACCAATCGCAAGATTGTCGACCAGCTCAAGGACCAGAAGCCTCAAGCCACTTTTTCCTGTAACGCCGACCGCAAAGAGTGCAACTTCCAGTGTATGTCTCCTTGATTCAGCCATGTCTTCCACTTGCTAACAGCGTCCAGTCTGGGTGGACCAGAAAGAGTCTTTCTACTGCGCTCTCGATACCTGTACTTGGTCATCCAAGGCCGAACCGAACCGCAACTCGACGTCGTACCACTGCGAGAACATCAAGTGTCGTTGCATTCCCGGACGCATGCTCTGTGGCGAGGCCGGCTCGATCGACATTGGCGATTTCCTCGAAGAAGACATCAAGGGCCCCGCCAGCTTCTCTTCCCTCTCGACCGAGGGCGGCAGCGCTTCAGACGGCAGCAAGTTCTCCGAGCCCGCCATGAACGACCTCATCTCCAACGTCTTTGGCGACGATAGCATCACCCTCAACTGTCACTCGGGCGAGTGTCTGTACGTTACCGACGTTCCTGGCTACGAAAGGCCCGTCAAGAAGATCAACACGCCGCTCATCGCTGGAGTCATCGCTGGCTGCGCCCTGTTTGTTGTAGCAGTCATCCTGATTGTCTGGTTCATGTCGCGCAGAAAGACCAAGTACGGCCCCATCCATCTCTCCGACGACGAGGACGACGCAAACGCCGCCCTCCTTGCCGACCACAGACCTGCCAGCCTCTACTTTGACAATGTCTCGTACGCGCTCAAGGGCAAGCAAATCCTCACCAACGTCCAAGGTGCTGTTCATCCTGGTCAGCTTATGGCCATCATGGGTGCCTCGGGTGCCGGCAAGACGACTTTCCTCGACATTCTGGCAAGAAAGAACAAGCGAGGCACCACGACCGGTAACTTCTATGTCAATGGCGAAAAGGTTTCCGACAACGACTTCAGAAGCGTCATCGGCTTTGTTGACCAAGACGACACGATGCTGCCCACTCTTACCGTCCACGAAACCATTCTAGACAGTGCTATGCTTCGTCTGCCCAAGGAGATGAGCTACGCTTCCAAACTGCAAAAGGTTGAAGATGTCGAGAGGCAGCTCGGCATCCACCACATCCGTGATCAACTCATCGGTTCTGAAGAGGGCAACGGTCGTGGCATCTCTGGCGGTGAGAAGCGCAGAGTCGGCATTGCTTGCGAACTCGTCACCAGCCCCAGCATTCTCTTCCTTGATGAGCCCACCAGCGGTCTCGATGCCTTTAACGCTTTCAACGTTGTTGAATGCCTGGTCACTCTTGTCAAGACTTACAACAGAACCGTCATTTTCACCATCCACCAACCCCGCTCCAATATTGTCGCTCTGTTCGACCAGCTTGTCCTCCTTGCAAAGGGAAGGACCGTCTACTCGGGTCCGTTCGGCAACTGCCAGGCTTACTTTGACAACATCGGCTACTCGTGCCCTCCTGGCTTCAACATCGCAGACTACCTGGTTGACCTGACCATGCACGCCAGCACTGTTCACCCCCAGATTCCTGAAGACGCCTCCATGTTCCGTCAAGAAACCGGCCGTACCACCCGTGCTAGCAGCGCCATTGCCGTCAAGTCGGTTCCCAGCGTTTCCAACTTCAGCCTCGAACAAGGTTCCGTCACCTCGGATTCTCCCTTAAGACCCAAGAACAGCCGTACCGCCTCCATTAAGCAACAGCAAGACCGACAACTTTTTACAAGAAAGCAGTCGTCCCAGCCACCCCCAACTGCCAGCACTATCCGCTCCGATGCTTCATCTTTGGACAACAGCTACGACAACACCCAACAATGGCTCAAGATGAGAGGCGTGCCTCCGCCGAATGATGATCCTCACCAACTTCCTCCCAGCGCTGCCGGAGCTACTGGCACCGACCTCGATAACCTCGTCCAGGCTTTTGCCGATTCAGACGTTGCTGCATCTCTGCAAGACGACATCCACAATGCTGTCTCTGAAGCAGCGCAAGCAAACGGTCAAGCCAACGGAAGTGCCAATGGCGGCGCATCTCAGGGCACTGTCAAGGGTTACCGCAAGACTGGTATTCTCGGACAATTTGTCATTCTGTCTAAGCGTACCTGGCGCAACCTGTACAGAAACCCTCTGCTTATGCTGACTCACTACGCCATTGCCATTCTGTTGGCCGTCTTCCTCGGGTTCCTCTTCTACGGTCTGACCGACGATCTGAAGGGCTTCCAGAACCGTCTTGGTTTCTTCTTCTTCCTACTCGCCTTGTTTGCCTTCAGCACCCTCACCTCGCTCACCGTCTTCGCTCCCGAGCGTTTGTTGTTCGTCAGAGAGCGTGCCAAGGGCTACTACTCTCCCCTGGCTTACTACGCTTCAAAGGTTGTTTTCGACATTGTTCCTCTTAGACTCATTCCTCCGATTATCATGGGCGTCATTGTCTACCCCATGACTGGCCTCCTTCCTACTGCTGCGGAATTCTGGAAGTTCATGTTGTTCGTTGTCCTGTTCAACCTTGCTGCCGCCACCGTGTGTCTTTGTATCGGCATTGTCATCAAGAACCAGGGAGTTGCCAACCTTGTTGGCGTCCTCGTCATGCTTTTCAGCTTGCTCTTTGGTGGATTCCTGCTCAACCACGAGACTATTCCACATGGTCTCCGATGGTTGCAGACAGTAAGTCTTTCATTCACTTTTTTTTTCCAGGAGAACAAACCACTGACATTATCTTTTAGCTTTCCATATTCCACTACGGTTTCGAAGGTCTCATCGTCAACGAGGTCCGCTACCTGTCACTCATTGACCACAAGTATGGTCTCGACATCGAAGTTCCTGGCTCGGCTATCCTGAGTTCGTTCGGTTTCAACGTTCTGGCGCTCTGGAACGATGCCGTCGGCCTCGCCGTCTTTTGCGGCGTGTTTTTGGTGTTGGGATATGTTGCCATGCATTTCTTGCTCGTAGAGAGAAGGTAATGTGTAGTGTTGCATCATAAACGATGACTGAAGTCACACGTGCGATAGATTTTTCATGTTTTTTCCTTGTACATCAAAGTCGATAAGTTTGTGTATCTAGAGTATCATCTTTTTTTCTCGATTCCCTATTTGCTTTGAAGTTCTTGCGGACGTAAAGAAGCTTTTGATTGTGTGACTTGATAGCTGTGGAGCGAATCGGCAGCTGCCAACGAAGGCAGAAGCATTCTCGCACCTGGCTTTTGTGGAGATGCAAGCCAGACGACAAGTCTTTGATGGTCCCACATACAGTATGAGGCCACACTTTGCTTTACCATTCTGATTTTCCTGAGTGCCTTTTATGTAGAATGACGTTCTTGTGCATCCTGCATGCCCTTTTTGCCGACGACGACCACGACGGGGTGCATAGGTCGGGTAAACTAGGCAAGCGCTTGACAACACATGCATACTTTAGTTCTGGCGATATAAGAATCGGGCATCATCAATCTTTTGACTGCTTTTCCTACCCTGCGTAATCGATTGCCTCCTTCTGTTTCACTTGTTCCATTGCATCAGATAATCTTGACTTCAAAGATCCTAGCTTTGGAAACCGTGAATCGGTTCTGAGACACGCTTGACCTGGGCTCCAGTTTGCCTGCATCGTTTAGTGTCAGAGAGGGCGTGAAATTCTCTTCGTCCCTCTGCCCGGTGGAATCAGCTGCTTGCTTTGTGTCTGAGGCAGTCAGTCGATTCCGTCGCCGCACGTGAGATCACAGGACTCACGAGGGCTGTTCCCATCGACCAGCAGCTCACACCAAACATCACAAGATCACACGAAGCCTCACAAGCACGTACGCACAACCGGGCAATCAATAACAAACATAAAAGCCAGTCTCATCGCCAACAATTGCAGAACAAATCCCCACTTCAACTCTACACTCACAACCTTTTCAAACACGAGTCTCTCAAGCACCAACCAATACCGGCGAAGACATCAGGGGAGAAACAATCACCATGCCACATTCACATCGCTCCGCAGACCTCAGCGAGGAAAATCTGAAGATACACGATCATGTCCTCGGAAGCTCCGGCGGCGAAAGCAGACATGTAGTCAAGACGGCCACATCGGTGTCTCGACATTCCACCGCCAAACCGCCTGCTAAGCCCGAATCCAAGGCTGGAAGCAAAGCAGGCAGCAGAGCTGGATCCATAGCAGGCAGCAAAGCCCCCTCCAAAGCCCCTTCCAAACCCCATTCCCACAAAGAAACTCTGGAAGTCACCGTCATCGAAGAAGCAGAAGGAGAGGAAAAGCTGCCCCCAAAAGCGCCTTCCACAACCTCACATCGCAGCCACCACAGCACGCGCAGCAAAAAGCAAGTCTGGGAATTACCTGCCCACATACCCCCGCCCCCACTACCCGAGATGCCGACCATGGACGAGGTAAAGGAAATGGCATTGATGAGGTTACCGCCGCCTCCACCTGCACGTTCTGAGGCCAGCAGGGCAAGCAAGGCGAGCAAGCACAGCGCAAGATCTGGTTCCAAGCGTGGTGGAAATGCTGTTGTGGAGGTTACGGAGGGGGATGGAGAGTTGGTTGATGTGGTTGTCGAGACCGTGCGTGAGGTCACGAGACGTAGGGTCCTGGTCAAGATGCCCTTGGAGAGGGTTCGTGAGTTGGGATTTTGAGAGCGTGGAGACAGGGAATGGGATGGAGTGGCTTGCAAAGTCCAGAGAGCAAGGAAAGGCAGGGAAATCTGGAGCAGGGGATGAATACTTGGTTGCTTTTCTCTGGAGTGGAAGCGAAGCTTGTGGCTGGATGGGGACAGAGCAGGAGAGCTGGTAGTCATTCCAAGCTACGAAGGGCCAGAGTGTGAAGGAGAATCTCTTGCGAGACTTGCTTACTACAGATGAGAACCAACAGTTCGGAGGAGAGACGGCGGTCAGCGATTTGCTTTTTTTGCACAGTGAGATCAGGGTTTACTTTCTTTTTCCCTCATTAGCATTGCACGGCGGGATATACTTTGCTTGGAACAGCGGGGGAATTTGGTATTCATTATTAAGCTCTGTATCTTTGCACCTTTTTTGCTTTTGTCTTTTTACCTCGTCACTGTACTCCTTTTTGAGACGGAGGACAGCAAGTGAAGAAGGCACGTGGAAGGAACATCCGAGGCCGCACGGACAGCCTATCGATAGCACCTGCCACTTTCGGGAGGGAAACGCGAATTTGACACGGTCTGCGCGTTCTCCAGAGTTCCGAGTGGAGACGACTTCCCACGCATCCGCCATCCATTGACTGTGACATCGTTGTACAACCGGATCACAATGGCCCAGGGCAACGACGTCTCGACACCGCGTGTGCCGAAACTGCAGAAATCGGCTTCCTCTGCCTCGCAATCCGCCAAACAGCAGAAGAGCATTCTTGGTTTCTTTCAGAAGAGGAGTGCGCCCGCTTCTTCGCCCGTCGCTCCTGCCAGCGATGCTGCTGCCGCACCCTCGAGTCCCCCGCTGCAGTCATCGCCTGCTCCCGCCAATGACAATGTCAATGGCAAAGAAAATGGTGTGCCCTGCTTCCTCTTGTCTCCACGACTTGAAACACTAACCTTTTGCTTTCACAGTGAAGCCAGACCTTCCTGCTTCAAGTCCTGTTCGAAATGGCAAGAAAAAGGTCAACTATGCCGAGTCCGACGACGACGATGATGATGAACCCGTTCTCAAGCAGCGCTCTTCCAATGCTGCCGGACGCTCTGCCAAGAGAAGGAAACTGGACGATTCCGACGACGACTTTGCCATGGACGATGCCAGCGAGGCTCTTATGGCTGCCGCCGAGGACGATGCCATGGACGACTTTGTTGTAGATGACTATGCCTCCGAAGACGATGTGCCGGTCAAACGTACAAAATCAAGTCAACCCCGGAAGCCTTCCAAGCTCCCGTCTCCCGTCGCAGAGGCCGAATCAAGTCAGAGCCCTGAGATCCCTAGTACCTCGACCGCACAACAATGGAAGTTTGATCCGGACAATGTCGAGCCATATGCACCCAAGAAGGCTCCTCAACGAAAGCCCCAGACAGGTCCTGCCAAAAAGCAGAAAGCCCACATGTCCGAGCCCGAAGCACGTTACCCCTGGCTGGCCGATGTCATGGATGCAGACCGCAACAGGCCTGGCAGTCCGGACTATGACCCGCGCACCCTCTACATCCCTCCTATGGCTTGGTCAAAATTCTCGCCCTTTGAAAAGCAGTATTGGGAGATCAAGTGCAAGTTTTGGGACACAATCGTCTTCTTCAAGAAGGGAAAGTTCTATGAGCTGTATGAGAATGATGCCACTGTGGGCCACCAGTTGTTCGATCTGAAGCTGACCGACCGCGTCAACATGCGCATGGTTGGCGTTCCCGAGGCTTCTTTGGATCATTGGGCCAATCAGTTTGTCGCCAAAGGTTTCAAGATTGCCAGGGTCGATCAGATGGAAACTGCCCTCGGCAAAGACATGCGTGAGAGAGACGAAAAGGCTGGCAAGGGTGGCAAGCCCAAGAAGGAAGAGAAGATCATTCGTCGCGAGCTGGCCTCCGTCTTGACCTCCGGTACTCTTGTTGATGGTGGCATGTTGCAGGACGACATGTCTACCTACTGTGCCGCCGTCACTGAACGCGAAGTCGACGGATTACCTGCCTTTGGTATCGCCTTTGTCGACACGGCGACCGCTCAATTCCAACTCTGCGATTTTGTCGATGATGTCGACATGACCAGATTCGAGACGTTCGTTGCTCAGACCAGACCTGGCGAGCTGTTGCTGGAAAAGTCGTGCATCTCGTCCAAGGCCGTGCGTATCTTGAAAAACAACACCAGCCCTACTTGTCTCTGGAACTACCTCAAGCCAGAAAAGGAATTTCTGACTGCTGAGAAAGCGGCTTTGAAAATACATGGAGAACACTACTTCGAGTCCGACGAGGGTGATGATGCAGAGGCCTGGCCTGAGGTGCTCCGTGAAGCCAAGGAGAAAGAGCTCTGCTTCTCAGCTCTTGGTGCTCTGATCTGGTATCTTCAAACTCTCAAGATTGAGCGCGATTTAATAACGCTTGGCAACTTTAACTGGTACGATCCAATCAGAAAGGCATCAAGCCTTGTGCTCGATGGACAGAGCTTGATAAATCTCGAAGTAAGTAGTGACCTCGAAGGTTCCTTAGATATTCTCGCTAAAACTTGCGCAGATTTTCGCCAACAGTTATGATGGAGGCAGCGAAGGTACACTCTTTGCCATGCTCAATCGCTGCATTACCCCCTTCGGCAAGCGTATGCTTCGTCAGTGGGTCTGCCATCCTTTGGCCGATGCCAGAAAGATCAACGCTCGTCTCGATGCTGTTGAGGCATTGAACGCTGACCTGACCATCACCGAGCGCTTCACAGCCTCTTTGACCAAGCTTCCTGACCTTGAGCGTCTCATCTCCCGCATTCACGCCGGAAGGTGTAGGGCTTCGGACTTTCTCAAGGTCTTGGAAGGATTTGAGCAGATTGAGTACACAATGAGCCTGCTCTCAAGCTTCGGCGAGGGAGAAGGTGTTCTCGGCCAGTTGATCTCGTCGATGCCTGACCTTGCTGGAGCACTTGGTCACTGGAAAGATGCGTTTGACCGCCCGCAGGCTAGAGAGCAGAATCTTCTGGTTCCCGAGCCGGGCGTTGAGCAGGATTTTGACGACAGCCAGAACACCATCAACGAGATTGAAGGTCAGCTGCAATCGCTTCTCAAACGATGTCGCGACGAGCTGGGTACTTCCGCTGCCAAGTACATCGACAATGGCAAAGAAATCTACCAAATCGAGGTTCCCGTCAAGACGAAGAACATTCCGAAGAACTGGAAACAGATGTCGTCAACGACCAAAGCAAAGCGCTACTACTTCCCCGAACTGGAGAGTCTTATTCAGGACTTGAAGGAGGCGCAAGAAACACATGCACAAATCGTCAAGCAAGTTGCGGGCAGGTTCTACGCTCGCTTCGACCAAGATTACACTGTTTGGCTGGCGGCAGTGAAGATTGTTGCTCACCTGGACTGTCTGATTTCTCTGTCCAAAGCATCCGCCTCACTCGGAGAACCGAGCTGCAGGCCTGAGTTTGTGGACTCTGAGCGTAGCGTGCTCGAGTTCTCTGACCTTCGTCATCCTTGCATGCTAAACACTGTCTCGGACTTTATTCCCAATGACATTGCTCTGGGTGGTGAGAACCCAAGCATCGACCTCTTGACCGGTGCCAACGCAGCTGGCAAGAGTACTGTGCTGCGTATGACTTGTATCGCCGTCATTCTGGCCCAAGTGGGCTGTTTTGTTCCTTGCGTAGCTGCACGCATGACGCCCGTCGACCGTATCATGTCGCGTTTGGGAGCCCATGACAACATTCTGGCTGGCCAGAGTACATTCATGGTCGAACTGAGCGAGACGAAAAAGATCTTGTCCGAGGCCACACCCCGGTCTCTGGTCATTCTAGACGAACTCGGTCGCGGCACGTCCAGTCATGATGGTGTTGCCGTTGCTCAGGCTGTGCTGCATCATGTCGCCACTCATACCGGCTGTATTGGATTCTTTGCGACTCACTACCACTCCCTGGCAACCGAGTTCAGTTCACACCCAGAAATCTCGCCGAAACGCATGGCGATCATGGTGGACGATACGGAGCGCCGCATCACCTTCCTGTACAAACTCGAGTCCGGCGTGGCAGAGGGCAGTTTCGGTATGCATTGCGCAGCCATGTGCGGAATCCCGGATGCGGTGATCCAGCGTGCAGAGAACGCGGCAAAGGAGTGGGAGTACACGGGTCGTCTGCAGGTGCGCGCAGAGGAGCGTTCAGAGGGCGAGCTGCCACTTGGTCTGTTGAGTGATATTGCATGGATGCTCAAGACTGCCGATGGAGAGATTCCTGAGGATGAGCAGGGTGTCGGCGAGCGTGGTCTGGACGTGTTGAGGAGAACGATTGCTGCTCTGTAGAAGAAGAGATGTGTGGGAAGGGGTCGAGTGCTTTTTGCATGTTGCTAGACTAGACATAATACGACCAATACGAAGCGTTGCTTTTTTTTTTTGCATTTATTTGACTTGCCAAACGACTGCACGTCGTAGAACTGAGAACAATGTCATGAACAGGAGAAGCCGTTGTCTTTTTTTGGTCTATCCTCATCGCAAAGCAAGAAAAAAAAAAATTCAACTATCCATTTTTGCAGACCTCGTGAAAAAAAAACCTTAAGAACCCCACATGATTTGGAAGAAAACACCATTTTTTTCTTTTCGCATTCAAGGATATCTACTCGACCTCGACGGCATTACGGTAAGCCTTGTTGGGCCTGTAGCCGTTGCCCTTGTCACGGGCGTCGGCGTCGCGGAGCTCGTTCTCGCGGTCGCGGATGTAGTTTTCCTTTTCCTGGCGGACGACGCGGAGGACGCCGTGGAGGGACGAGCGCCACATGTCGAGGCGGGAGGCGACCTCGCGCCACTGGTTCTCGCCAAAGACGCGGTAGGTGGCGCGGTGGACGAGGAAGGTGTGGTCCTGCTGCGACAGCTTGCCCTCGACGAGGCCGACGCGCACGGCGTCGATGGCCCACATTTCGACGTCGGCGGCGGGGATCTGCAGGGCGCGCGCGATGGAGGCGTAGGGCAGGGTGCGGGATTGCGAGGCCGAGGCGGCGATGCTGGCGAGGGTCAACAGGCGCATCTTGCGCTCGAGCACGGCGGCGTCGAGGTCGGCGTGGCGCAGAAAGTCCGGGTTGCTCTCGTTGAAGTCGCGGAAGTCGTCGAGCTGGTCGGCGTTGAAGAGCTCGAGCAGCTCGAACCACGTGGGCTCGCTCTGGCGCAGGGCCTGGATCGAGTCGAGGGCCGTCAGGTCCTGGAAGTCAAAGTGCGAGGGCGACAGCAGGGCGGCGCGCAGGGCGCGCACGGAAAGCTGCTTGGCGTCGTCCGAGGCGGCGTCGGCCTGCGACTGGATGGTGCGCAGGGCCTTGAGCAGGTACTGGTATGCTTGTTCGTCCTCGCTGGCGTCCGAGGCGACGTCGCTGACGGCCAGGTACAGCTTGCGCTGGTCTTGCGGCTCCATGTTCCAGGTGGCCAGCCACGACTCGAGGTGGGCGAGCTGGGGCAGCAGCTGGTCGAAGGTGCTGTTGCTGCGCACAATCTTCAGGATGGCCAGCAGGACGTGGTAGCGGCTCTCCTGCTCGGGGGCCAAGGTGTTGAAGATTGTGCTGAGGACGTTGAGGGCCAGGCCGGTGGCATTGTAGGGCGACGAGGTGATGGGGGCAGAGACGTTCTGGCAGAGCTTGGGCAGGAAGATGTCGGGGTTGCCGGACTGGTGGACCAGGTGCACGAGGAGGTTGTAGGCGGCGACGAATTCTGCGCGCGCGGTCAGAAATGCTCAAAAGGGGGGGTATGCGCGCGACCGGCTCACCTCTCTCGGGCGCGCTGTTCAGGGCGCCGCTGGCAGTGACTATCTTCTTGAGCGCGTCGACCTTGTTGCCGTCCTTGAGCAGCGGCGCAATCTCTGTCTGCACCGACGAGCCGCCCAGGCCGTCAATGTAGACGGCCAGCTCCTCGCTCAGCTCCTCAAACGTGCCTTCGATCAGGAGTGTGTTGGCCATGGTGCAGTCTGTCGTCTTGCGTCTGCTGTCGCGCCAGCTCGTCGTCGCTGTCGCTGCGTATTTTCGCCCGCTCGCCAGCTGTCTTGGCACCACCACATTTTGTGCACACCGCCCTCCGCCCTTATCGATAGCTTGTGCGCTTTTATCCATCGACAATCGTCATCATCACGTGCACGCGCACCCCTCCCGACACAAGCAGTCTCAAGAAAAAAAAACGCTTGTGATTTCTACCTATATTCACAGTCTACGTGCTTTGCGCGTCTGGCACCCACCACCCAGCGCCCCTCCATGTGCCACGTCTACTCCGACTTGGGCTTGACATGCGTGCCCGGCTTCGCCATGAAGAACGTGCGCTCGAGGAACTTCAGTCCCTCGTCAATAAAGATGATAGGCGCACTCCATGCAAGCACCAACTTCCACTCCGTCCATCCAAGCGGCACAATGCCAAAGATGCCCTGCAGGAAAGGAATGTAAAGCAGAGCAAAGTGCAGCGCCATACTCAGACAGATGGCATACACGAGCATCATGTTCTTCCACAGAGGAAGCGTAAGCAAACTCTCCGATGACGACAAAGCGTTCATGGCGTTGAGCATCTCAATCACCACCAGAATCGACAGCGAGATGGTCGATGCAGTATTGGATCTGTAGTCGGTAAACATGAGGCAGTCGATCGGGTGCTCAAAGATGCTGCAAGAGTGGAAATGCGTCTGGTTCACACGTTAGCCTTGGTCCGCCATGCATCCACAGTCTCGCGCAAACTTACCAGTGCGTGGAAGCTGATTTTGGGTCCCGCCTCGCTGAACATAAAGTACCATGCATAACCCCCAACAGTGGCAACACCCACATAAGTACCAATGACCATGTATCTGAAGAAAAGCCAGCCGCCAACGAGCGCCTCGTCACGCTTGCGGGGAGGACGCTTCATCACATCGTGGTCAGGAGGGTTGAACGAAAGAGCAGTAGCCGGAAGACCGTCGGTGACCAGGTTGACCCAGAGAAGCTGAACAGGAATCAGAGCCTCGGGCATACCGGCGGCTGCAGTCAGGAAGATCGACACAACCTCGCCAATGTTGGACGAGATCAGATAACGGATGAATTGCTGAGTGTTGTTGTAGATGCTTCTGCCTTCCTCGACGGCAGCCTCGATCGTGGCAAAGTTGTCGTCTGCGAGCACCATGTCTGCTGCGAGCTTGGCCACGTCGGTACCAGTACCCATGGCGACACCAATGTCGGACTTCTTGAGGGCGGGAGCGTCGTTGACACCATCACCAGTCATGGCAACCACTTCACCGGTCGACTGGAGAAGGTCAACCAGCTTGGACTTATGAGTGGGCTCGGTACGGGAGAACAAAGAGGCATTCTTGGCGGCCTTGAGCTTGTCCGCATCGCTGAGATCGTCGAATTGGCGGCCTGTGAAACTCTTGCCAGTCAAATCCTCGTCAGGGCCAAAGACGCCAATCTGGCGACAGATGGTCTCGGCAGTGTTCTGGTTGTCACCAGTGATGACGACAACGCGGATACCGGCTTGACGGCACTTGCGGATGCTGTCTGCGACTTCGGGGCGAGGGGGATCGAGCATACCAACGAGACCGATGAGGGTCATGTTCTGTTCGAGTTGGGCATATTCAGGGCTGGTCTTGGCCGTCTTCAAGAGCGGCGAGGAGATGTTGTCAACGCTGGCGAGGGCCATGATACGAAGCCCACGGTTACCGTAGTCGATGACCTCCTTGGAGAGAAGAGAGGAGACGTTGTCAGTGAGAGCCATTCTGGTGCCCTTGCTGCCCGTCAAGACGTGCGTACATCTGGCAATGACAGATTCGGGAGCACCCTTGACGAGGAGACGCTGGGACGAGCCATTGCTGACCAGAACGGACATACTCTTTCTGTCACGAGCAAATTCATAGGTAGCCAAACGACGAGTGCTGGTCTCCCAGTGCTTGCTGGCGTAGTGGATTCTTTCTTCGGGGGTGAGGGTAGATCTTGCCGAATTGACGGCGGCGTCCCTAGTACCAATCTTTTCGGCCAAGACTCTCAGAGCACCTTCGGTAGGTTCACCAACATTGTTGTAAGCACCCTTTTCGCTGTCGTAGGCCAGACGTGCGTCGTTGCAGAGAGCAGCGACCTCTGCGATCTGGGCAATAGTGGCAGAAGAAGCAGCGGCGTCCTCGAGCGTCTTTCCACTCGAAGTCGTGATTGCGCCCTCGGGAGCAAAGCTGGTTCCCTCAACATCGAGCTCCTCAAGACCGGATCCAGATTCGTTGATGTAGACGACCTTGTTGACACTCATCTGGTTAGTGGTAAGCGTTCCAGTCTTGTCCGAGCAGATGACACTGCAGCTGCCCAGGGTCTCAACAGAAGGGAGGCTGCGGACGACGGCATTTTTGGCGGCCATCTTGCGAGTACCCAGAGCCAGACAGGTAGTAATGACGACAGCGAGACCTTCAGGAATAGCAGCAACACCAAGCGACACGGCAATCTTCAGATAGTAAATGGCACCCTTTGTCCAGGAACCGTGGCTGGGGTCGTTGAAGTGACGGATGTTGATGAGCCAGACGAGAATGCAGATAACAGTAATGACCTTTGCCAGCATGTCACCGAAATCGTTGAGCTTTTCCTTGAGAGGGGTGGGCTGGGAGATCTGTGCAGTAATGTTCTCGTGGATGTCGCCGATGGCGGTGTTGGAGCCGGTGAGGACAACGACAGCAGTGGCATTTCCAGTGACAACGGTGGTGCCGGAAAAGAGCATGTTGACCTGGTCCTGCTTGACGGCGTTTCCGTCCTTGATAGCATCGGTGTCCTTGCCGACACTCTCGCTCTCTCCGGTCAGAATGCTCTGGTCGATGCGGAAGCTGTTGCTGTGGATGGACAGAGCTCTGCAGTCGGCGGGCACACGGTCGCCGACAGCGATGTTGACGATATCACCGGGGACGAGCTCGTCGGCCTTGATGCGCTGAACCTTGCCATTGCGAACGACCTTGGCCACGTTGGCCGAGTACTCTTGAAGCGCAGCGATTGCCTTCTCGGCCGAGGATTCTTGCGAGACACCGACGACGGCGTTCAGGATGAGGATGGTGAGAATCTACGAGCGCGTTAGAAAATACCAGGGATTGGAGGGGAGAGTAAGCCGTACGACGATGGGGTCGACAAAGACGGTCCAGTCATCGCTCTCTTCGAACAAGGCGAGCACGAACGAGACGGCGGCAGAGGCGAGCAGGATTATGACAAGCTGGTCCTTGAATTGTTCCAGGATGAGCTCCCATAGCGGTGTTGGTGGGTCTTCGGGGAGAGCTGGAAAGAGGGTCAGCAACCATCCAGAGCTTCAACAACGCAGTCACGCTGGAACCATACCATTGCGACCGTGTTTCTGCCTTGATTCGCTGACAGCGGCGTTGGAGAGACCCGTATCCTCCTGGACACCAAAGTGCTGGAGCACTTCAGATGTCGATTGCACGTACGCGTTGTCCATGTTGGCCACTTGGGGACAATACAACGTCGGTCGAGAAGGAAGACTTCAACTTCCACGTCTCTCCCGGTCGTTATTGTACTGTACTGTAGTTGGTTCCGGGATCTAGAAGTTTCTTGGTCTAGAAACCCAACTTGTGCCACCTGTTCGTTATCCTTCCTCCTACCTGTTTCGATGCCAAGCACCCAGATTCGCGGCCCCGGAAGCAGCGGCCCCACACCTGGCTGTAAGGACACCTAAGACCTCGTTAAACTGGCCTTAAACAACATTGATGGTTCGTTAATCTCACTTCAAATGGTTATGGATACATTGTATGGAGCTGTACCCGTAGAGCCAAGTATCCCAAATAATAGCTATCTCATGTCTACCTAGAGCCAGTAGAGCCATGACTCTGAGAGTTCGATCAATGATCCAAATCAATGATTTGATGATCCGATAATTCAATAATGTCATATCAAACTAGATATCTTCTACAACTTGGCAGATACGAGCAGAATCCTGGTCCGCTCGACGCGTAAGTCACCAAGGTATGGAAATGTTCCTTGGCAAGTTTCATCAACAAGCCATTCCGGCGACAAGATTGGTCTAGCACTACATTCTTGGTCGAACGAATGCCTTTTTGATCCGAGTATCTTTGAAGAATTAGGCAGATCAAATGGCGAGCAAGACATACGCCCAATCTTTGAAAAGGTTCAGGGACAGGGTTGGACGTCCAGCACAATCACAAGGTCCGCCTAGAACACGTGGGAGATGCACAGATTTTGCTTCTGCGTTAGGGCTTGCATACCACCCAGTGATAAAACTGTATCAACCGCTATTTTCCAATTCGTCCGTATCCATCCCTAATCAAGCGCCCTGATTCACGCGTTGTTCCGCGAGCTGCAGGTGATGTATCATCTACATGCTGTTGGAGCCAGCCCGAGACGCCCTGCCGTGCGGGCTCGTCGTGCTCGCTCGGTATGAGCAGTGTCCACAATAACCACAACCCTCGGCCGAACATGCGGTGTAGTCCTTGTCCAAATCATTGTCATCATCCGAGAGCTCATCACCATCCGGAAACTCATCGTCCGAAAGCTCACGACTGTCCAAACCCGCACCTTCGAATGTGCTTTTTTCCATCAACCATCTGGCCTTGGTCTCTGGCGTTAGAGTCGAATGAGTACCAGAATCCTGCTCACGCATCTGCAGAAAATCCGGACCCTTGCAGCGAACCTCAAGCTTACAATCACCTCTTTCCTTGACTGTCTTGATGATTTTGCGAGGCAACCAGCTCAAGCGGGAGATGGCATCCTTGTTTTCCTTCTCCCAGTCCTGAACATCCTTCCAGACTTCCTGCGGTTCAGGCGTTTCGAACTTGCCGATATCGTGGTATGCGAGCACGAAGTTGGGAATCTGTGCAAGCCACAAGCGCGGCAGTTCTTGTTCAAAACCCGAAGCTCTGGGTGGCGTCTGATAGAACGTGTCTTGAGGTCAAACACCGCCTCCTGCGGGATAATCTGGCCACGCCTGTTGACCTCTAGAGACGTGTCACGGCTGACTGCTCCAGATAGCGCCTGCGTCAACTTGACATCGCTTAGCGCTGCCACGAGACCCTCTGATCCGCTCTGGTTGACGCATGGTTTAGTCTTGCTCGTCGGAAGTGCGTCGCTTGGCAACTTGTCCCTCAGGTATCCATCGCATTGAAAGCGCACAACACAGTTGAGACCAGCGAGCTTGTATTTTAGCAATCGCTGACTTGATGCGGAGCCTTTGACATCTACACTCCAGGTTGTGTAAGCGTCAGGAAAAGTGTGGCCATAACCCCTCACATCAGGGATCAGCTCCTTGGGTGAATTCTCGTGTCGCACAAAGAAGACCGTGCTTCCAACGACCTCCACAAGGAAACGGAAAGGCTTGCTGTCGACGTGACGCGCGAATCGCAGGAGGTTTCCGAGCGTGCTGGTACAGGCAAACAGATCGACATCCTGACGAATGAAATTCGGATGTTCTGCCAATAGTGCCTGCACAGCTGGGTCCAGGGGATGATCTGGATAACGAGCTGCGTTTGGATCGCGGAAGTATTCGCCTTGGTCTTCCCTCAACTGAACACTTTCAGCGGGCGGTGTCCAAGCTGGAGGGCTGCCTGCATCAAGCTCGTCAGCTCTTGATTCTCCCATGTTTGTCGGTATTCTGCATACCTGGAACCAAGATTCTTGGAGACGAGTCATCCAGCCAATTGAACGAAGCAACAGCTTCGCAGTCAGCGATTTTGCTGTCTTCAAGGTGTGTGACTTCCGGATTCAGATTGTCGATCTCGTCGGCAGTAATTCTCACCAGGAGCTGGCCTATGGGAGGCGAAGGAGATCGAACGAAGCTGGATTCAGATACGTTGCTGATATGTCTGTAACGACTATTGTTGGGGCGATATCTGGGAAAGCGACGCTCTTTGCCGTGGAACATGGTCTTTGAAGAGGACTGAGCCTGCAGAGTACGTACAGTGATGCGAGGCGTTCGCGATGGGTTATTAAAGCATTACTCAGTGGCACAGATTCCACCTCAGCGCGTCGATGTACACATATGATAATGCACCCCCGGGTAACACGTCAGTTCACAAACGAAAGACACAGGGATTGTCTTGCTAGGGCTAAGCGCCTCGTCATGCAGCTTGCAAGCGCTCGCATGTTCCATGCACATCTCTTGTCTCAAAGAAGGCTTTCATCTCGGAAGAAGTAGAGAATCCTCTGTCTGTCTTCTTGATTCCACCCACTTCGTATTTGGACGCTGTACACGCATACAGGATGTCCAACATATCGGACGATGTCAAATCCAACCGACTCCGAAGGTTTCTCGCGGACGTAACATGTGGTAAACGAGCTCTCAAGAACAAGACTGACGCTAGCCTCTTTCTCGAGGCTGTTTGCGATCAAAGCAACAAGACGGATTGCATCGAGAAGTTGACATCAGCGACTGATGGTCTGTCGGCACTGAAACAAAGTCTGCGGTATGATGTGTCGATCGATTTCATCAACAGTTCCAGTGCAACCTTCTTGAACTACCTGGCCGACGACAATGTGCGACAACTGGGAAATGGCCAACCACTTCGTGACATCCTCATAGCGATTGTCGATCCACCACTATTCTGGACCGCCATCAAGGCCGCGTACACAGACAAGCTACTTTCCGTCAACGCAGTACGTGCTTTTGCTTGTCTGATCCTCGATCTGTTGATGTCTCTACCTTCGTCGTCGCATACCAACGTGCCGGATCTCGTCGATATTGCCGAGAACGCTTCAAGTCCTGTAGGAGGTTTGCTAGACAGTGCCGACGCCGACACCCGCTTGGTTGCCTACAAGATACAGAACTGTGTTCGCAGCAAGAACAACGATGCATGGAAGAACGTCGACATACCCAAGCCTGGAGGCCGCCACGACAATGACTTTGAGGACTTTCGTCAAATTGCCATCTTCCCCACCCGTGATGAATTCTTGGCCAAAGACCAACCATTTTACTTGCCTTCCAACACTGTCTTCGAACTGCAATCAGAAGATCGTGTCTCTGCGCATCTGGACAATCAGTTCAGGCTGCTTCGAGAAGACATGCTCGCCGAACTGCGGAACGACATTTCAAAAGCCCCCAAGTTCAAACAGGGGAAGCGCTCCTTGCTGCGAATCGGAAACCTTGCTTTGAAGGGTGTTGACTGTGGTGATTCTCTGAGACGCAGGCCTGTCACTCTTCTTTTGGAATGTCGCAAAGGGCTGCCAGGGGTCAAGCTGGCCGGAAAGAACAAAGATCAGCGCAAAATATACTTCGTGGACAACAAGACTTTACTGAAGCACCAGTCGTTCGGTTGCTTGCTGGCGTCTGGCGATGTTGTGGCCTTTGCGACACTTGAACGGGACGTGGACCGCCTTTCGGAAAAAGTCCCTGTAATCTTGCTTCAGGTGTTTGGAGGCTCTGCTCTTGAGAAGGCTCTGATCTCGTTGAAGGCTACTCGCAATGAAGACCTGGAGTTCGTCCAAGTCGAAACTCCTTATTTCGCATACGAGCCTGTCCTGAAGCGTCTACAGGAGTTGCCCGTTTTCCCTCTGTCTGACTCGCTTTTGGGTCTTGGTGAAAACACTCCTGTCTCGTCCTCTATCGACGCTCTCAACACCTTGGCATCTGCCGTCAGAAGCCATGAAGGACGCAATCTTCGTGCCGTCCTCGGACTCCCAAAAGACGTCTGTCTAGATCGTTCACAGACAGATTCACTGGCTACAGGCTTGACCCAAACACTGAGCCTCATACAAGGACCACCAGGTGAGGCTCAAGCCGTCCCGCGAGGCATTGCACAATGGCTGACTAGATTACAGGTACTGGCAAATCGTTCATCGGAGCCATCTTGACCAAAGCACTACTCGACCATACTGAAGAATCCATCCTGGTTCTTTGTTACACCAACCATGCCTTGGATCAATTTCTCGAAGATATTCTCGATATGGGAGTCTCTCCTGAAGCTATGTTGCGACTCGGATCAAAGTCGACCGCGAGAACCAAGTCCCTGACACTTTACGAACAGTCTGGCAAATTCCGCCGTCCGAAGGCGTCATGGGCCAGTCTGAACAAACATCGCAATGAGACCGACGAACACGCCGCACATGTGCAAGGCCAAGCGGCGTCATATAGCCAAGCCACAGTCACCGATCAAGACCTCCTCGAATACTTGATGTTCTCAGAAGCGGACTCCGAGTTTCATGAGGCATTCAGCGTTCCCGACGAAGAAGATGGCATGACGAAGGTCGGAAAGAAGAACAAAGCCATCAAACCTACCTATCTTATCTCACGGTGGCAGAAAGGTGAAGATGCTGGTGTTTTCAAGTCGGGTGTCGAGGAGCAACATCAGAAGATCTGGAAGATGGACAAAACTTCCAGGTTGGTCCAATACGAGAGATGGACACACGAGTTCTTTGCCGAGCAGGCTGTGATGTTATCACGATCCATGACTGAGTACTCCAAGCATCATGAGCGGCTCAGCATTCTGGAAAACGAGAACTGTACAAAGACAGTTCAGTCGAAACGTATCATCGGATGCACAACCACTGGAGCCGCCATGTACTCTCAGCTTCTGTCCAGCGCACGTCCCGGGATCGTTCTTGTTGAAGAAGCAGGCGAGATCCTTGAGAGTCACGTTCTGACGGCTCTTACACCTGATACTAAACAAGTCATCTTGATTGGTGACCATCAGCAACTCAGACCGAAGGTCAACAACTTTGCACTGACTATCGAGAAAGGCGACGGGTACGATCTGAACAGGTCTCTTTTTGAGCGCCTGGTCATTCAGGGTTATCCTCATGTCACATTGAGCAAGCAACACCGCATGCGTCCAGAGATCTCAGCACTGGTCAGACGAATGACATACCCCGACCTCGAAGACGACGCAAAGACGCAGAAAAGACCAAACCTGCGTGGCTTCCAGTCCAATGTGGTCTTCTTTAACCATGACCATCCAGAGACCTCAATTGAGAATCTGCCTGATCGTCGCGACGAGAACTCAAAGATCAGTCGTGAGAACCTCTTCGAGGTACAGATGGTGCTGAAGACTGTACGTTACCTAGCTCAACAAGGTTATGGTACGGACAAGCAGGTGATCCTCACTCCCTATCTCGGTCAACTCAGGCTGCTGCTTGAGCATCTGAGAATTGACCATGACCCAGTCTTGAACGATCTGGACTCGTTTGATCTTGTGAGGGCTGGCTTACTTCCATCAGCAAGTGCAGAGGTATGGAAGCGCCCCATAAGAATATCAACCATTGGTATGTGTCGTGTGAGTTACCGAAAGATGGCAGCATTCTAACGTCATCCTAGATAACTACCAAGGAGAGGAAAGCGAAGTTGTTATTGTGAGTCTCACCAGAGGCAACCAAGCTGGTGATATCGGATTCATGGCTCAGGCTCAACGCTTGAACGTGCTATTGTCTCGAGCCCGGGACGGTCTGATCGTTATTGGAAACGCCGGTACCCTCGAGCGCAGCCGCAAAGGCAACCCTGTGTGGCGTCCTTTCTTGGAACAGCTTGCTGAAGCTGGGCAAATCTACGATGGCCTTCCTGTGAAGTGCGAGCGACATGCACACAAGATATTCCTGCTGACAGATGTGAATGACTTTGAAATCCATTGCCCTGAAGGTGGATGTTCTGAGCCTTGGTAAGCGACTTTTGTGGCAAAACACTCCCAAGCCCCACTGACGATGTCTCCAGCAATGCTGTTCTCAATTGTGGCCAGCATGTTTGCACTAAAAAGTGCCATCAGATTGTCGACCATTCCAAGATTCAGTGCAAGTACATCATGGAAGACCGATGCCCGAAGGGCCACAAGATGACCTGGGAATGCTGGAAGAAAACCGGCCAGTGCGCTACTTGCGAGAGAGAGGCTAGGAAGCTAGAGGCTCAGCGCAAGCGTGATAGTCAGCTTGAGGCTAAGAGACAAGCACAGGAGCGAGCCTATCTTTCAAGCCTGGCAGAGCTAGATGATGAGATCAGCCACGAGTTGCGCCTCCAGAAAGAGCACAACACTCAACTGAACAGGCAGCGATGTCTGGACCAGCGAAGAAAGGACCTTGCACAGGCTCGAGAGACGACGAAAGCAGCCCTCAATGACAGTGACACCACCCGACAAGCATCGTCATCAGCGGTTTCCAGTCATGTCAATGCGCCCGCTGAAACGCAGCCACAAAACACCGTGACTAAATCGGATCAACCATCATCTTCGACAACGACAGAATCAAGATCTGCGCAAGCACCGCAAACTGCAAAGAGAATTGATTCGGCAGCAAGCGAAGAGTGGGAGTACCAGAAGTCCTGCGAGAATGCGAGCAACCAACACCTTGATACTTTGATGGGCATGATCGGCCTTGAATCAGTCAAGCAGCAGTTCTTGACGATCAAGACCAAGCTTGACACATCACTGCGTCAGGGTGTTGGTCTTCAGAGTGAGAGGTTTGGTGCGGTTCTTCTTGGAAATCCAGGCACAGGTATGTCTTTCTTTACACGTCTTTCTATGCCACTCGTAACTGACACCACAAAGGAAAAACCACCGTTGCTCGACTCTATGCCCAGTTCTTGGCGTCTGTAGGAGTGCTGTCAGGATCGGTCGTCAAGGAAACAACAGCCGCTCGGCTTGCTGCCGACGGTGTGAAAGGCTGCCAATTTCTCATCGAAGACGTTCTGAATTCGGGTGGAGGAGCGATCTTCATCGACGAAGCATATCAACTGGCTTCCAAGAGCACGCTTGGGGGCGGACAGATCCTTGACTTTCTTCTCCCCGAAGTGGAGAATCTGACCGGAAAAGTCGTATTCATCCTTGCTGGTTACCGAAAGCAGATGGAGACTTTCTTCGCGCATAACCCAGGACTTCCAAGCCGCTTCCCGCATGAGCTCCAGTTCCACGATTACGAAGATGGTGAGCTGCTTCAGATCCTTGGATATCAGATCGACAAGTATTTCAAGGGTCGGATGCACGTCGAGGACGGCGTTGACGGACTTTACTGTCGCATTGCAGCTCGTCGCGTTGGGTATGGACGCGGCCGTGAAGGCTTTGGTAATGCTCGGGCCCTGGAGAACGCATTCTCTAAGATCCGCGATCGACAAGCCAAGCGACTTCGACAACAGAGACGCGAGGGAGCCCAGCCAGACGATATGCTTCTCACCAAGACCGACATCATTGGCCCCGAGCCAGCCATGGCATTGAAATACAATGCAACTTGGAAGGAGCTTGAAAGCATGACTGGCTTGGACGCTGTCAAGCAGTCAGTCAAGGCGCTTCTAGAGACAATCCAGTACAACTACGAGAGGGAACTTGAAGAGGAACCAATTCTGCAATTCAATCTGAACAGGGTGTTTCTAGGATCGCCTGGTACTGGAAAGACGACTGTGGCAAAGTTGTACGGCCAGATCCTGGTTGACATTGGTCTTCTCTCCAATGGAGAAGGTAAGTTATGGCTGTTATATCCTGTGGTGATTGTTTGAGTCATGCTGACCTGTCTAGTTGTTGTCAAAAACCCCTCCGATTTTGTAGGCGATGTCCTCGGAGCTTCGGAAAAGACCACCAAGGGCATTCTAGCCTCGACTGTTGGAAAGGTCCTTGTCATAGATGAAGCATACGCACTGAATAGTTGTGGGGGGGGGGGGGGGGGCCAACTCAAGCAATGACCCCTAAAAGACCGCTGTCATTGATACAATCGTGGCGGAGGTACAGAGCGTGCCTGGCGATGATCGTTGTGTGCTCTTGTTGGGCTACAAGGACCAGATGGAGGAGATGATGCAAAAGGCAAACCCTGGCCTGAGCCGACGATTTCCACTGGCAGACGCATTCAACTTCGAAGACTTCACTAATGATCAGCTCAAGGTGATCTTCTTATCGAAGCTTCAGCAACAGGGGTACGATGCCACTGATCAGGCCGTCAATGTAGGCATGGAAGTGCTTGATCGAGCTCGCAACCGTCCCAATTTTGGCAATGTTGGTGAGATTGACATTTTGCTCAACAGCGCCAAGTCTCGACACCAACAGCGTCGCACAAAGGGCCAGGTCAAGGGCATGTCTCTCTTGGAGGCTATCGATATGGACCCTGAATTCGATCGTGGCGAGCGAGCAGCAACCAATATCCGCAAGCTTTTCGAGGGCGTGATTGGATGCGACGAGTTCGTCACGAAGTTTGAGGGATTCCAAAAGGCGGTCGCAAACATGAAAACCCGTGACATGGATGCGCGTGAACATATTCCTTTCAACATGCTGTTTCGCGGTCCACCTGGTACAGGCGAGACAACGACTGCGAGAAAGATGGGCAAGATCTACTACGACATGGGCTTTCTTGCAACAGCAGAAGTGATCGAGGCGTCTGCCACTGACCTAGTCGGCCAATACATCGGTCAAACTGGCCCCAAAACCCAGAAGCTTTTTGAGAAGGCGTTGGGCAAGGTGCTTTTCATCGACGAGGCCTATCGCCTGGCCGAGGGACTTTTTGCCAAGGAAGCAATGGATGAAATTGTCGACTGCCTCACAAAGCCTCAGTTCGATCGGCGCTTGATTGTCATCCTTGCTGGTTATGACGAGGACATCAACCGGCTCATGTTGCAGAATTCGGGTCTTACCAGTCGATTCCCTGACGCTCTCGGTTTCCGGGGCCTCAACCCAGGCGAGTGTCTTGACCTCTTCGTCAGTCGGCTTCGAAAGAGTACAAAGAAGATCAAGGTGGACGTCAGTGCTTTGGATGTGCGTGACTCGGCCTTTGTCCAGGATCTTCTCAACCGCTTTGACCTGCTCATCAAGACTGCAAATTGGGCAAACGGACGCGATGTCAACTACCTCGCTAAGTCCGTCTTTGCTAGAATCATGCGTGACGCAGATCCGACTACTGAGAAGCTTTGCTTGGATCCTGCCATGGTCTTTGAGATTGTGGACTCGATGATCAATGAGCGCAGCGGAAGAGAAAACAACGCTTCAGCTGGCGCGGCCAACTATCAGTCAGATCTTGTGGAAGCAGCTGGCGCTCGAAACAGGTCGAATCCCACGAAAACAGATACCGGGACTGCAAGCAACCAAGCCAACAAGACTGATAACGATACTTCAGAAGATCAGCCGCCTCCTCAGACAGCATCGACGGAGCCTACATCGCAGGACGTTCGCGATCCTGAAGTCAGTGATTATGTCTGGTCCGCCCTTGAACGTGACAAGCAGGCTGCAATCCATCGCGAGCAATCTTACTGGGCACTTCTAGCTGAGCAATCTAAGCTGCAAGCCGAAGACGGTCGTATGGAAAGAGAGGCAAATGAACGTGCTGCAGAGGAGGCCCGCAAGCAAAAGGACATCCAGCAGAAACTGCTGACCGCAGATGCTACGGGGGCAGAGCGCCTACACGCCGAAGCAGACGAAGCTAGACGATTCTATGAACAGGAGCGGATCAGATGCGAGATGGCTCGTCGTGAACGTGAGGAAGAGTTTGATAGGCTCCGGAAGGAGCAAGAAAAGAGGGATCAAGAGAGGAAGAAAGAACAAGAGGCACAGCGGAAGTTGAGGGCAATGGGCGTTTGTGTGGCAGGCTTCCGATGGATCAAGCAAGCCAGTGGTTATCGCTGTGCAGGGGGCTCACACTTCATCTCTGATGCACAGTTGGAGCGAGCTTGAGGTGGGGGGTTTCGTGACACTGCGCTGATCATGTGCTATGATTTCACGGTGGAGTCATTCGGAGTTAGCGGTTTTAGTGTTACCAGTTACAAAACACCCTCTTCCTTCCACATCACATCCCGCAACTACTTCTACTACTTAGCCTCTGCGTTCTGATCCCTATTTTCGAGCTGTGAGCAATCGAAACAGAGCACTTGTACCATAATGTCGACAACCGGAAAAAAGGTTTTCCTGATCGGACCAGGTTATATCGGCCTCGAAGTGATTGACCGGCTTCTGGAGAACGGGTACGATGTCACCGCTTTGGTTCGTCGTAAGGACGCAGCTCAAGAATTGGAGCAGAAGAAAGTCAAGACCGTCCTGGGAACCATAGATGACGCGGATCTCATCAAGCAGCAAACTGTGGAAAGCGACATCATCATCCACACAGCCACAGCGGACCATCTGCCTTCAGTCGAGGCCGTCATCCGTGGCATAGATGAGAGAGCGAGCAACGACAAACACACCATCTACATTCATACCAGTGGATGCAGCTTCCTCAGCGATGACTCCGATGGACGATACGGAAGCGACATGATCTACTCCGACAAGAAGCCCGCAGATATGGACGCCAGACCAGACTCGTCATCGCATCGTCTAATCGACCTCGCCATCATCGATGCACGTCAGCGACTAGGGACAAAAGCGAAGCTGTTCCTCATGCTTCCACCGTTAATTTATGGTGCATCAGCACACGGTCGCTTATCCATCCAGGTCATCACCATGGCTCGCTTCGCCATCAAGCACAAGTATGCCGGATATGTTGGCGGAGGTAAAGGCATCTGGGGTCTGATCCACGTGCACGACCTCTCATATGGCTACCTGACCATCCTGCAATGGCTGGAGAAGTCTGCACCTGAAGTCGCTCTGGAGCACCCATACTTCTTCTGCGAAAATGGCAAGGAGATCTCCTGGGGTGAAATTGCAGAGTTCATTGGCGAAGAGCTGCGCACGGCTGGAAAGCTCTCAGACCCGGCTCCACGTGAGGTACCGAAGGAACAGTATGATGATCTCTTTGGCAAGTACAGCAGCGTCGTCATCGGAGCCAATGCGAGGAACAGGGCAGAGCGCCTGAGGGACTTGGGCTGGCAACCGCAGCACTTGGATATCCATGAAGCGTTCAAGAAGGAGGAGTTGCCAATTCTGCTCACAGAAACAGCTGAGTTCAATGGCTATGCGAAACCTGCAGCGTCTGGATCAGGCTGAACGATTATGACTGATGACAATCCCGAGCCCATCTGAGCTTGACTAGTGGTTATATTACCAAAAGAATGTTCTTTTTTCACGTACGGCCACAGTCAGCTGAAAACTGGGCATCCCGTCCGCTCTGCCATACATAAGCAGTTGAACGGCAGATTAGTACTACGGTCGGTGACGACGTGGGAATCCCTGCTGCTGTACGTTTTGCTCTTCGTTCTCACTCTTTTATCTCTCGTTTCTTCGTCAAGGAAATGGGGCCTGTTTTAGAAATGATATTTTTTGGCGTGACGTTGCCCTTCGCCTCTTGTCAGTGGAGTGGGGTTGAACTGCACAGATTTCATGCATAAGTCAAGATTTAGTTTATGTTATAACAATTATGCATTACTAGTAATATAGGAATTAGGTAAACGGTCAATCTTTACTAAGCTAAAGCACCCTAAAGCGCTATATCCCTAGAAGTACTATAGCTTATATCTCTTAATCAATTATTATTCTATTAATCTATACTATAATAATCCTTATAACTACTATTTAGATAGATACTTTTATTTAAAAAATCTAGTTAATAAGAAAGGTCTCTTATTATAGAGATAGTTACTACTTATATATATAGGCAGTATAGTGATTTTATATGCTAGTAAGGCATTAGTAGAGCGTATAATTAGGGACATTATATATAGCTACAGCAATATAGATAAAAGAGAAGAGGCGATTTTTATAATTGTTAAGGGCTTGTTATACATTAAGCTCGCATTAACCTATAGCGACGACATAGAGGTGGTATAAAAAGTGGTGGAAACGACGAGGTGGTAGAAACGCGAGAGATGCGAGCTGCAGCGCTTCTAGGGGTGCGGCGCTTCGGGGTACTCTAGCTTCATGAATCAAGGGGTTACAAAAACAGAGCTACCATTTGTCTTCACAATCTCTTATTACTCCGAGCTCTAGTATTCATAGAGCGCAGTCAGCAGAGTCATGGCATTGATTACACGACAACCTTTTCCTTCGTTACATGCGAACAACCTCCTATCTTAAGGTAATGCAGGCATGGTCTTCGCAATCACTAGAAATATCGTCTTCAAATGCCCGACTTTGTTTGAAGATGTTAACCTAAGCCGGCATGCCAGGATCTGGATGGAAGAAAGTGCTGAGAGGATTGAGAACGAGAAGCAAGTCTACAGGCTACTGAGTCTACACCCGCATCCTCATCTTCTCCAAGGGATCCTATGTGTGCGCGAAGGCATTTTTATGCCTAGGCTCGACACAACTCTTGCAGATCGCCTTTCTTCAGAAACAAGTCCTGATTTACAAGAGCGCTGGATACGACAACTTGTCAGTGCGGCAGCATGGCTCGAAATGCTAGGTTATGCTCACGGCGATTTACGACCACACAACATCCTTCTGGATCAATCGAGCAACATTGTAGTTGCTGATTTTGATGCAACTGTTCAAATTGGAGCGGAATTACAGCTTACCACACTACCCTTTTGCAAAGTCGACAAGAACTTTGAACCTCCGCCAGCTGGTCCTGAGAGTGAGCAGTTCTCCTTAGGGTCGTGTATATACAACATCCGTTTCGGTTTTCCACCTTTCTCCAACCTCGAGCTCGATTCTCCTGTGTGGCGCCAGAGGCTTGTACGAAAGGAGTTTCCCCCTACATCGAACGACGTATATGGACCTATCATCGAAGGCTGCTGGCATGGCGTTTTCCCTTCCATCAGTGCTCTTCAGACCGAAATTCTCAAAATATCGGACCCTCAATCAACATCGGACCTTCAATCGACATCGAAAAGGACGACCTCCCACCTACGTTCGTGGTTTCTAATCGCTCAGTGTCAAGAGTTCCTTGCGGAACAACGTCTTGGTTTGGCAGGTAGTCTTGCTAGAAAGAAGCAACTGCGATGCCAATTGGTTCTATGGTCGATTGCCAGATTTGGTTTGAGTGTGATCTGTGGCGGAAAGTCATCAACTGCTTGAGTGGAGAATGCAAAATGGTTGCGGCATTGAGCATCCTTCAATTTGACTCATTTTTCACGTAGTCAGATGGAAACCCTTCAATCAAGTCATTGGGGACAGCAGCCTTTCTGATGGACAGACAGATGAAATGGACATCTCAGACAGATGTCACAACTCATTTTGTGGTCCTCTTCTGGATGTTTGGATTGCAAGCTCGTTTGTGGGGGAAACGATGGGCTTGCGGAGAGATCGGTCGTGTCAGTCTGTGAGCAGTGTCTGCGGACCGCGTACGCCTTCACTTGAGCTGGATTGGGCAGATGTGATGGCTGAGGATTCTTGTTGACGAGAAGGCACTGACAACACAGATGCAGCAGGCGTGTATGCACAGTCCCGAAACAATGGACACGGTCTGAACGCTCAGCCGCCTAGGGAAGATGGAAAACTCGTGTTTCCGACTGACCCTTCGTTTTCATGGGGCCAGAACCCGATGAAATCACACGGATCGCGTTCAGTCATCAGAGTCCAGGCAACGAAGGGGGACGGCACTTTCCGCCGTATGTGCCTGCGCATTAAGAGGGGGTTGATGAGAAATTCCTAGCCTTCAAGGCTCTTATCGTGTTCCGCGATTGTTTATCAAACAGGATTATAACTTTTAGACGACGTCGGCCTTCGCTTCTTCTCAGCCTTCGATGGAGTCCAACCAGATCATGCGCAGATGTTACGCATAAGTTAGAATTCAAGTCATGTCATAACAGATATATGTACATGGTTATACGTGATAGGGTATGACAATCAACACGGCGGAACCGCAGCCGCAAGCTGCTCTATCCGACCAACGAGCCACCCCGACTTCACACCAGGCACAGCTTTGCCCAGCCGCGGTAAGTGAAAGTTTCGACAACGACCATCTGTGTCGAGTGCGTATTGCACGCAATCCGCTTTCATCTCACACCAAGAACGGCAAGTTTCAAGGGTGCCGGCGATCCCGGCATCTTGCCCGCTCTCATTGTCCCAGTCTTCTCGTGGCTCTTCCATGCGTGGTACGATGTACTGGTTGAAAACATCGCTATGTCGAAGCATCCTCGACTGTCCCTTTCCATCTGGGTCAACATCATGTCACGCTGCTGGAGTATGCCAGTCTTACCTCTTTCAATTGCGACAACCACTCCTGCTCAAATTGCCACAGGTCCTTGATCATCTCCGGTTCCATGTGATGATATGAAACAGTGGGATTGCACCAGATCCTCGCATCGAGAGGAGGCATCGGACGACCGTCCGGAGCAAGGTAGGGCACGATTCCGGGGTAATCACCCTGCGTGACAGGCCACGCACCTGTCAGTCTCACGCCTGCATCGGCGAATGCTTTCCCCAAAACGCAGTCACCGGCCCAGTGACCATCGATGAAAGCTTCGAGCTCTTGTTGTTGCGTCTTGTAGTGATCAACGACCAAACGCATTGCTGGCTGAGAAACGATGAAGCCGGATCCTCCATGCGCGAAGCCCACCTTATCAATGTAAACCTCGACGCCTGAATAGTAAGGGATGGAGTGGTCGAGCGTGGCCAGGTATTCCAGAAGAGAAGGCCATACGATATAGGAGTCGGCTTCGATAAAGACATACCACTTCATCTCGGGATACTCGTGAAAAGTCCGATTGACCATCGGCAGGAACTTCCACTTGTCTAGCTTCCAGCCAGGGTTGTCTTGGTGGCCAGTCCACGATTCATGCATCGTCTCGTTGGGCATTCCGTGAAGCTCAGTCGATGCCAGCAGGTTTCTTCCATGGCTGCGCAGTCGACGGTACAATTCAAAATCCGGATTGGTCTCCTTCAAGGCAGGACTGACGGACTCCAAAGCATCGATAATCGTTTGTCCTCCGAAGACTTCTGCTGAATCCGAGAACAATAGTCGATGCGGGAAGCATTGTAACGTAGTTGAGAAGTGTACCGGCAATTTTGCTTCCAGCTCAGTCGAACCAGTTCTCATGATGACCAGCGTCTCGTCAGCCCCAGGTAAGCTCCAGCAAGGCGGGCCCGTCTTCACAATGGACGAGTCACAACCACGTCCGTCTGCCTCAGGCCTCCCGACACATGCCGGCTGTAGCGATGCCCCTGCAGTATAGCAGATGAAAAGCAAAACAAGTGCTGCAGTTGCTTGCATCAGCAGTCGCAGCCGCCGCTGCCCTTGGAAGGCACGCATGGTCGAGAACATTTGCTTCTATACCGTAGCCAATGGTTCACGCTGGGCCTGCCAGAGCAATGGTTCGGATAAGATTGGTGAAAAATAGTGCGATTGTCTTTTCGAGGATGCGATCACGACAAAAGACCGTTCAGTATCGATGGTGGTAGAATCGTGCTTTGTGCAAAGCCATGTTCGTCGTTAAATGTGAGGTGACAATGCCGGACCATCATGCGACCTGGTGGCGGAGAAATGCGATGAGCGCAAGAAGTAGTCGAGCCGCACTCGATGAAAGTGGACACCGAGTACGAAAGGCCGGACTCGCATGAGTTGAAACGCATCCGTAAGTCTCCATAGATGAGATCAAAGATAGTGACCAATGAAGCAACGCTCGGTAAAGTGAAAAGCGCTTACAAAATGTTCGTGCATTCATTGCGTAGCGCATGGCTTGCAGACGGCGATCAGATGCAAGCTGTCCATTGGATGTGAGAATCACTTGAAGTCGCTCTGTTTTGGGTGCTTCCTGAGAAGGGTAAAGATCGGCACGGTCACAACGAAGCAGCGTACCGCGCGCTTATTTTCCAATGCAGAGACTGACATGTTCCAGTGGCTGGCGACTATCTCCCATTGAAATCCTGTCAAAGTCATGATATATCTCTTACCCTGTCGACTGGGTCGTAGACGCGCAAAGCGGCACAGTGCATACAAAACATGCAATCCTCCAAGCCGTCGCATCACGGCGCTTCGCTACACCACCAACAAAGATGAAGAAGCAAATCACATAAGAAAAATGATTGACTCTGGAGCGGTTGATTTTCTCCGTGTACCTAGTCTCCGTTCTCTTGCCTGATACTGTTACTTCCGAGACTGCCAGTTGCTGCATAGTGACTCAACAGCCGTCGCAATGTCGAGGAACTGCTGGTTAGACATCCTCTGGCAAAGCGTCACTTGCTTCATACTTGTCCTTCCAGCATATTCTCAATCGACCGTCACCACGTACAGGCCATACCAGCCCTTGCCAACAGCACCACTTCCGGCGGTCAACGACAGTGGAACATTTCTCTGGCCCATGACAGTGTCGGCCCAATATTTTATGGTTGGCTCTGTCATGAACATATCGTGGTCTACGACATTCTCTAGAGTGAATCTTTGGGCAGTCCCAAACTTTGACTGGAGCAGTCCAACCGGTTTGATCTGTAAGCCAGCAACGAGCAGGACCACCCTGTACATGTTTGCCTGACAGCGTTATAGCCAACACTCCAGCGACCTACTTCGAGTGGACAGTGGATTGCGGCCAAAGATGTAGCGTCCCTTGGCTGATACGCGCAGTCGATGCGGAGGGTGACTATAATCAGCAGCAAAATGGGGGCTTCGTATCCGCGGAGTTCTGGATCGGAGTAGGTGACAACATCCTCACCAGCACTGGAACCAGTCTGGCTTCCACCTCGGCAAGTTCGACAAGTTCGACGACTTCCTCGATTCCACCGACCTTATCCAGTGCGTCGGCGTCTACCTCTTCCTCGTATTCGACCACTCCACCGGCACAGCAAAGCAACTCTTCGAGCTCGTCCTCCAAACATACAAGCAACAATACATCGATCGCTATAGGGGTAGGCGTGGGTATCGGAGTTGCAGCGATAGCCATTGGCTGGTTCCTCCTCTGGCGGCATTACCGACGGAAACGATCATCGCCTTCCACTTCAGACGAGCGACGTCACTCCAACCACGCACATCGGACCCTGACGAGGTTACCATCCGAGGATTCGACAAAGGATCACGGGCCATCTGAGCTTGCAACACAATCGCCGAAGTATTATGAGGCGCCGGGGTGGAATCGGGAACCACAAGAGCTGTATGGGGGAACGCCGATGCAGTATCTTCCTCGGTCTGGGCACAGCTCTGTAAAGTGAGGACGCTGAAAGAAATGTTCAGGCCAGATGTGAGGATTTGGATAAGTTGCTGTGCCTGACTTTCCCTTCGAGCCTTGATGTCGGGATTACCGAGGTCGAGTAAGTAGTCGCGTCTAGAAGGCTCTCTGGGATATTTTAGAGACCATGGTTTTCTGGGATTGGGGGAATATAGACGATCTGTAATAAAGCTGCATCCTGCCAGTAAAGTCTTTATATCGAGGATCGCCTGAAACATCCTGTACGTAGGCTTGGGATATTTTTGCACTGGTCTTTGAACCTGCGTTGCACGTTTGGCGTCTGTCGTGTGGAGCTGATATATTTCAAGCGATAAGGATTGGAAGCTCTTACTACTGCAAAGACGTCCCACTGTGAGCAACAGCAAACCACTTGTCGTCTCCAGGAGCAGAGACGCCGGAACAGTACATTTTGCTCTTTTCCCATTCAGGATGTCGCGGGATTCAACGCGGTCGATACATGCAGGTTGAAGCCTGTTCCCTTGATGAGGTCTCTGCTGTTGGCCGTCATTGTTCAGGGCCAGGCGGACGCGGCCGACGATAGACGATTCAGGAAGTTGATAGGCGGGAGAGATAGCCCGGCAAAGGGTCCGCTCGGGCCAAGCCATTCAATATGCGGCGAGGAGCCTCGGAGCGGTGTCTTTCTCGCAAGCATATCTTTCATTTTTTCTTTCCTTTCCCTGGCTGTACTGCTTGTCAAGACAAGTGTGTCTTGCACCTCTCCCCCTTCGAGGCCCGGTGAAACACGCGACAGCGTCTCTCATTCTTTCATCCGAATCTTTCTCCGGTCCAGCCTTATCTCCATTAAAGCCGGCCCTCGAGTCTGCCCCTCACCGATTTCATATCTGTTGAACATGGCGGCCGAAGACGAGAACAGAGGCGCAGAGGCGAGCGAGACTTCGCCGTTACTTGGAACCCGAGGACCGAACCCCATTGAGCCCAGCGATGGCGTCGCACCCGACAGCGCCGTCGCCAACGGAGCCGTGCCCGAGGGACAAGACGGCGGAGACATTGAACGGCAAACGAGCCGCGAAGAGCGGTTGAAGCAATATGAGGGTCAGCCCGAGATGAAGAAGAAGATGAAGGTCATCTTCCCGGCCCTGACCATCGGCGTGCTGCTGTCGGCTGCCGACCAGACCATCATCGTGTCCAGCTACGGCAAGATTGGCAGCGAGCTCAAGGCCCTCAACAATGTCTCGTGGATCGCCACGGCCTACTTCCTCACCCTGACCAGCTTCCAGCCGCTGTACGGCAAGATGTCGGATATCTTTGGCCGCAAAAACTGCTTGCTCTTTGCATACCTGGTCTTTGGTCTGGGTTGCCTGTTCTGCGGTCTTGCTCGGGACATGAATCAGCTCATCGCCGCTCGCGCTTTTGCCGGCATCGGAGGCGGCGGCATGACCACCGTCGTCTCAATCCTGATGTCTGATGCTGTGCCGCTGCGCGAGCGAGGCAAGTGGCAGGGCTATGTCAACATCATCTACGCCACCGGAGCCGGTACTGGAGCGCCGCTCGGAGGCATTCTCGCGGACTCGATTGGTTGGCGATGGGCGTTCTTGGGCCAGGTGCCGCTGTGTCTGCTTGCGTTCGTCGTGGTGGGCTTGGTTCTGAAGCTGCCCAAGCAGGACCAGAGTCATTGGAAGGAGAAGCTCCGCCGCATCGACTTTCTGGGTGCCGTCATCCTGATCGCTGCCGTCTTCACCCTCCTGCTCGGTCTCGACAGGGGCAGCAATGTCAGCTGGAGGGCCACAATTACCATCGTCTCCATCAGCGTGTCCATCCCGCTGTTCATCCTCTTCGTCCTCGTGGAAATGAAGGTCGCATCCGAGCCTTTCGCCCCCGGCCACATCATCTTCAGCCGCTCGCTCTTCGCCTGCTACCTCTGCAACTTCTTCTCCTTTTCCGGCTGGCTGGCCGCCCTCTTCTACATACCCCTCTACTTCCAGGCAGTGGATGGCCTCAGCGCAACGCAAGCTGGCGTGCGCCTGATTCCAGGCATCATCGCAGGCGTGAGTGGCAGTCTATTCGGCGGCTTCTACATGCAGCGCACCGGCAAGTTCTACTACCTCACCATCATCGCGTACACCTGCCTGGTGCTGGGCATGACGTTCGTCCTGCTGTTCTCCGGGCTCGTCGTCACCAGCACGCTAGGCATCATCATCGGCATGTGCATCTGCGGCTTCTCCAACGGCATTGGCGTCACCAGCACCTTGATCGGCCTCAGTGAGTTTTTTCGCCGCCCTCTCTTACCTCTTATTGTTCCCGCTGACACACACATAGTCGCCAATGCGTCCCGCGAAGACCAGGCCGTCGCAACAGCCTGCTCCTACCTCTTCCGCAGCCTGGGCTCCGTCTTCGGCGTCTCCGTCTCCGCCACCCTCGCCAACCAGGCCCTGCGCGATCACCTGGCCGCCGCCCTCAGCAGCGGCGACGCGGCCGCAGAGATCGCCGAGCGTGTCAGGGAGAGCTTGGCGTATATCAACACGCTGGAGCCCGCTGTGCGTCGTCTGGTCAGGGCGTGTTATGCGTCGAGTACGCGTGCGGCGTTTTCGCTCGAGATTGGGCTCGTGGCTGGTGCGGCCGTGAGTGCGTGGTTCATCAGGGAGAAGGCCTTGAGTAGGTAGTGATGCGGGGGTCAGGATCGAGGATGGTGGTTATGTGTAGGATGATGAAAGGTTTTTTACCGAAAAATGTTTGGAATAGACAGAATGAAAAATGCCGATGAAAAGGTGATCGCCCTTTGCTATAATTCCGTTCCCGTTGTGCGCTTTCTTCATCTGTATGCTCATACTTACTATCTCACCAGTATTGCATATAGTCGCCATGCTGAGCATGTCTGCGCCGAGCTCTGCAGATGTTGTCAAGGTTCTGTCTTCTGTTGGCCCCAGAAATGCTAGGGAGCACAAGGAGAGGCAGCAAAGGTTAGAAGTGTATGTTTTTTTTTACCAGGGCGAGCAAGAAGGAAGAGATTGAAGATGCAAAGTTCGTTTTGAAGAAAGGGTTGATTCGGCACTACCAGGTTCCAATTGCCCACCATCCAAATCCCCAAATCCCAATGTCCCAGAAGAACTCCTTGATGATGTTTGCCAAAAAATAATGTTTGAAAATGCCCATGATGTTGCCTTGCCATGCCCAAATCCTGCTGCCATGCCTGCTCCTGATGAAAAGAAAAAGAAAAAAGCGCTGCAATGCCCGTACCGAAGATCCGCATCAAGTCGCAGCACAACAGCGGTGCCTCAAACAGTCAAGCGAACCAGCTGAGATCAGATGCCTGCAACCATTCCAGAAGCCGAGTGACCATCTGCAGAAAGCCACCTCAAGCCGCACACCCAAGATCATGTCACCACCAACGGAGACTTGGACTCTGGCAGTACCATATCCAAGTCCCGGCTGTTTGCTTTTCCTTCTGCAACCGACAACCCGACAAACCGCGTAGCTTTCTGTAAGCCTGAACCAGCACGACGATTGTAATCTTTCAACAACCCAGGTGACGAGCGAGCTCGACTCTGACACGCTGATGTGAGCTGGCACTTTGATTGCTTTCCGTGACGAGCGCAGAGGATCATGGGCTGTACTTCCCGAAGGAGACGCTGATCGTGAGCTGTCTGTTGGATGAATGCAGATCGCGGTAGCCAGTCAGTGATCATAGGGCAGTGGCCAGAGTGTTGCAAGCTTGGTTCTGCAAACTTCTTGCTGATTGCGGTCTGTACTTGGTCGGTCCGAGTACTCCGCATGGATCCAAGAGCTGGTGTGAAGCAAGAGGCGACCAACGCTGGTAGTGAACTTGCTGGAAACTTGATGCTGGACGGTTGATCCCTTCTCAGGGCTGCAATCCGCGAGACCGTTGTGCTGAGGCGTTGCTGAGTGCTGACGACGAGAGTTGGAAGCTCTTTCCAAAGCTGCGAGTGCTGAAACAAGAAAGACCGAAATGCTGATTGCCAAACCCCGAAAATGCCGCTGCTTGAACCTGCCGAGTGTCAGTCCTGAATTGGAGATGTGGTTTTGTTGAGTACAGACCCTGATAGTGCCAAAGACCCGTGTTTTGTTGAAGAAAAGAAGTGCTTGCTGAAGAGAAAAGTTGCTGGTGGCTGAAAAGAATTGCCAAAGAAGTGTTGGTTGCTGAGAAAGAGTTGCTGTGCTGAGAAGAGTGACGGTTGCTGGAAAGGACTTGCTGTGCCGAGAAGAGTGGCAGTGTCGAAAAGTTGGTGTTGAGCTTGTGGTGAAGTGGTGGTGAGGCGGCGGTGAAGTGAAGGCGAGTTGCTGATGAGCTGGTGTTGAAAAGCTGGTGAAAGACTGCTGACTTGGTTGTTGAAGGTGCAGCGAAGCAAAAATAAAGAAGAAGTAAAAGCAAAAAGAGAAAGAAGTGAGAAGAAGAAAGTCTGAGATGAAGTGGTTCTGTTCCAAGTCAGCAGAAGATGTCAGATGAAGTGAAAGATCTCATACCTTCTGAGAGAAAAAAAAAGGTGCAATGAGATGCAAGATGGAGGCATAGCCCTTGGAGAAGGCTTGACCAACCAGGAAAGAAGAAGGCTGAGTCTGTGATCAATGTCAGTTGAAGAAGCATATCAAAGAAGAAGAGTGATGAACATACCTTGTGAAGATGCATGAAATGTCACTTGACTTGATGTCGATGAGACCTGATGAAGGAAGATGTTGATGACCAAGACCAATGATGGAAGAAGATGTTGATGACCAAGACCAGTGATGAAGGTTGATGAAGACCAAGACCAGTGATGAGAGTTGATAAAGACCATGAGTGGTGATGAAGGTTGATGGTCAAGGTTGATGATGAAGGTTGATGAAGGTTGATGAAGGTTGATGAAGGTCAAGGTGGTTGATGGTCAAGGTGATTGAGAGATGTTGAAGACCAAAGATGAGTCATGATGAAAAGTTGTTGTTGTTGTTGATGGTAAACAAGTCAAGTGATGATGAAGGCCAGTGGTGATGATGGTTGATGAGAAAGGAGGAGGCCAATGATGGAAGAAGACAAGTCAGAAAAAGAAGCAGGCATGTGACTTGATGACATGGTGCTCTGAAGAGGAGGAGCAGGTGTTGAGGAAAGGAAGGAAGAAACTCCCACCTCTGGAAAAGTTGCGAGCCTTTATACCTGCGCGGGTGGTCTGTGTGTTCGCGCAGAATCACAGAGTGAAGACTGCGGAAACCACCAGAATCACCAGGCGACGCCGCAGAATCACAGAATTCGCGCATGGCTAAGCCAAATCAGGACGCCAAAGTGAGCTGAGTGAGATGTGAGGGATGATTCCGCGGCCGCGCGCGAATCTCGCACTTCACGGAGGGACTTGGACCATTACATACCACTCGGGAGGGGGAAGGGGGAACGGTATGGCCGCCATGCAGACATCTACATAGCAATTGAAGTGCCTTGTGATGATATACCAGTGCCAGCAGTGACCCCTGATGTGTTCCTGATGATGATTGATGTGAGATTGTGTATGGTGTCAGGGATGGATGAAGGACATGCTGCCAGATGGCGGCAGCGAGGTATGAGGCGGCAGCACGTAGTGCAGAGGGGCGGCGACAGGGGGGACAGGTGAGATAGACATGCTCGGTGCCTTGCAAAGGGTTTTTGTATGGCTATCTGATATGTGGACTCTTGTTTTGATATTCTTGCTTGAGAGAACCCATCTGCGTGCCCCTGAGCAGCACCACGGTGAAAGCAGGATGCGCGCAAGAGCATGCAGAACGGTATGAGACCGAGCCATGAAGGAAAGAAGACAACACCATCGCGCCTCGTACAGATACGATGCTGACACCACTTACTGCCACCCAGGAGCTACGCGCACACCTACTCGCTCAGCACTTTCACGACTAGCGCTCACCCCACCAGACCACCGCGAATGCGCACACCACAAGACCTACTTTTATCCCACAGAGGTGCGCCATCAGAGCTACTTCTCCCTCGTCACTCCGGTGTCTCACGTTCGCTGCGAGACCAGTCGCCTACCACTGTCAAAACAACCCTATCAGCCACCATCCCACTGCCGCACCGAGCGCAGCTCAGCCAGTCCCCTTTGCACCTCCCCTGCCGCCTTAGACCTACCGAATGCTTCAGAAGTCACACCGGCACGACAACGACCCATTGCCTTCCAGAGGCCTACTCGCCGACTCGAAACGCTCCGCAAGATCACACATACGCACCACCTCTGTGAACCCAGCCGCACCCACACGAGCTCGAGTCTCCTGGCCTTGACAAAGGCTCACCGCTCTTGCAATGAACGTACTCAAAGGGCCCGACCTTCTGCACAGCCGTGTCGACTTCCAAGCCCGCCGTTTCAAGCAAAGCATTTATGGAAACCAGAGTCTCAGCGAAGCCTGCATCCACTGAGAGTTAGGCACCGGCGGAGCTCTGCAAGGGCGAGGAGTCCTATGGCCACTGGTCCCTGCCTTCACAGGTCAGGGTAGTCTTCATCCGGCAGCAGCATCATATCATGAGTCTCACAGCTCCCACGCCTCCGTATGCAACCATTTGTGCCGATACCGAATGAACGCTCCGGTGATGCTCAGCAGACCATGAAATTCTGCGCAGAAACGCTTTTCGGGATCCAAGAGTACCAGATGCGCATCGGCGAGTTGGAGAGCCTGGCGCGATGCACACGAGAAGCCAGAGAGATTCGCCGGTGCATACCACGGTGGCGATGGCTCAGTGCAAGCTTTGTGTGAATTCATAGAGGAAGGATTGGAGAGGCGCCATCCTAGACGGTAGGTCGTCCAGGTACTCTGTTTGGATGGCCTTTGCCAGGATGTTGCTCATGATTTCAGGCGGAAGCTTGGTGAAAAGAGCTGGTTCTCTGGCTCGCTTTGCTTGAGACCTCGTGGTAACCATGTTTGGGTCGCGGCAGAGCATTGAAAAGGCAATTCGAGGGCGCTCCGGTACAAGTCAGTCAAGCAGTCGTATCAGTGATCGGATAGCAGTATCGGGAGCCATCAATAGTACGGCTTTCCTGAATCTTGCAGCTATGGACTGGTCATGGACCACTGGATACTCTGCGGCACCAGTGAGACCTCTGTCCCCGGGTAAGAGTCACTGTCGGAGAAGATATTCAAGCAAGTGCATGAAAGAGAAGGATTCGAGGCAGGAGGTGAGGTTGGGCGAGACATGGGGAAGAAGCTTGGCCCGCATCGGGCCGAGTACAAAGGAACAAAGGGAACAAAGGCATGACACAGGACAATCTATACAATTTATAATGCTACTTGTGCTTGTAAAGTATTCTCCAATCGAAGGGGGAACTCTCAATCATGTAGAGAATTGTCTTCAGGGATCGATGTCACCCGACCTGCCCAGACGACGCCCTGGCTGGCAGCCGCTTGGCTCGAAAACAAGATGCTCCATCGGGCAGGTCGAGAGGAGCTACCGAGATCAGTGTACCAAAGTAACAAAACATGCATGGTTGTCACGTATGGCTAGAGCCCATGTTGAGCGTACATAAAACAAAAAGGTCTATATGATGGCGTCGGAGGTATCTTTGCATTATGACAAGGCATGAGCAGCGTCACCGAACAGTAAACCCCGAGCTGGCACTGGACACCGGCCTTGTCCTCTACCGCCTTCCGCAAAAGAAGAAACCGAAGGGGCAAAAAGATTCATCATTCTTGGCCCCATGGTTCTCAACTCATACTTCGTCACCGTGAAATGTAAAAAGGAAAGCGACCCATATGTGCGCTGTTTGTGACATGAACATATCATTTCTTTCTCTCGTACCAGCCAGTCAGGGATCTCGAGTGCGCGCGTGCGGCTGCGGGTAAAGAGGACAGCGGAGTCGCGGCAGCAGCAGCTTGGAGATTCGATGCGGTTTTGTCGGCGTGGTTGATGGGGCAGCGGTTTAGTGCGACTCGTCGCGGATGAGAGCGACAATCATGCTGTAGAGGTAGAAGAAGAACATGACCAGGTGGAAACCAAGCTTGATAAAGGATTCCTGAGGGCGTTGTCAGCTTCGTGGAGCGCGGAGGACAAGCGTCGCAAAAGCTTACCTTCTTGTGAACGTTGAGCTTTCTGAAAATCTCGGTCGCGTCGAGAAGGTGCTGGTTCTCAAAGATCCTGAGCAAGGTCAGCGGCTGCTTATGGACAAGTAAGAGGTATGTACTGACTTCTTGGCATTCCAGGCAAGAAGAGGCAGGTTGAGAATCAGAGCAAGCCAGTAACCGTTGACGAGGAAGAGGATGGTCAAGAAAGCGTGGACAGCGGCTTCGGGGACAATGTAGGTGTTGAGGCGGTTGCAAAGGTCAATGGGGTTGATGTAGTCGCTAGAGCACAATGTCAGCACCCGTCTCGGGCACATGCCGCAAAAGGGTGAAGGCCATACCATTCGAGATCGCTGTACATGATGGTGAAGAAGACTTGGAGGAAGAGGTTGACGGCATTGATGAGCACCGCTATGAGGTACAGCCAGGCTTCTCCGGACATGATTGCGGTGGGTTGTTTCGAGAAAACGCGTCGGTAGTGCCGAGAAACGGAGGAATGCGCGTGTATGGAGCGGCTGGCTTGTCGAAGGTGCAGAACGGCTTACTCGGAAAGACTTTGGGCAAAAAGACCGTCTCAGTCTGGGCTAATGGCCGGGTTGTTGTAAGCAAAGGACGTCAAGTTTGGGTCGAGAGAGGGCTGCTACGGTATGCAGGTTGAGGCCGAGTTGGGCGGTCCGAGCTTGCCGCAAAGCGAGCTGTGTGGGGGCCCTGGACCAAGGGGACGTCAGATCTCGCCAACTTTCTTGTTCGCAGAGTACAGAGTGCACTTCTGAATGAACAAACACGCAGCTCTCGAGAGACCTGCAGCCAAGTGTTCAAGGCTTCTTGACAGCTTTCTTGAGTAGGCAACTGCTTTTATTCATCAAAGTGTACATATGTGCAAACAATGCTCATGTTTCCTTCCAAATTCTGTCACGGGCAAGCTATCATATCAAAGTGCAACCCTTCCCAATATACGCCGTACTGATGCTTCGCATTCCAAGACGAATCCAAGTTCCAACCGTCGTGCCGCTTACTGGGCAGCGGGGAGACCGTTGGCAGTGCCAGGCCAGGAGACAGCACCACCAGGGGAGTCGGGCAGACGAGCGGTCAAGACCTCGACACCGTCCTCGGTAACGAGAAGAGTGTGCTCAAATTGAGCTGATCGCCTGCCGTCGATTGTGACACTGGTCCAGTTGTCGGGCCACGTCTTGTCCTTGTGAGAGCCCAGGCAGATCATGGGCTCGATGGTGAAGCACATGCCGGGCTTGGCCTGACCGATGGCCTTGTTCTTTGCGTAGTGCGGCACGTTCGGTGCGCAGTGGAACAAGGTGTTGATTCCGTGACCGCAATAAGTCTTGACTGTGCTGCAACCCCTGTCTTTTGCGTGCTTCTCAATCACCGGACCATAGTCTCTGAACAAGGTGTTGGGCTTTGCAATCTTGATGGCCTCGTCAAGACACTCGCGGGCAGTCTCGACAACGCGCACCGAGTCGGGGTCGGCCAGAGCCTTGTCGCCGACGTAGTAGGTCTCGTTGATGTCTCCGTGGAAGCCGCCGTGGTAGAGAGACACGTCGATGTTGATGATGTCGCCGTCCTTCAGAACGCGTTGATCGGGGATACCGTGACAGATGGATTCGTTGACCGACGTGCAGACCGACTTGGGGAAGTGGCAGTAGTTCAGGGGGGACGGGTATGCCTATAACGCGGTCAGCTTTGCTGCACATCCAGACCAACGGTGTGTGGCTCACGTCTCTCTCGATACATGCATTGTGCACGACCTCGTCGATGTAGTCGGTCGTGACACCAGGCTTGACGGCGCGGGCAGCGGCGTCCAGAACCTCACGCGACAGCCTGCAGACCTTGCGCATGGCCTCTTGCTGGGCCTTGTCGAGGATGGTGATCTTGTTGCGGCCGACAAAGACCTGCTCGGAGCGAGGAATACCATCCTTTGCGTAGTCGGGGCGCTGGATGTGGGCGGGCAGTTCGCGGCGTGGCGACAGCGGGTACAGAGGCCTCAGGTCGCCGGTGTACGAGTACGAGGGAAAGGGGTTGTAGTTGCCAGTTGCTGGATCAGGTTCAGAAACGACTTTGGGAGGGAAGACGGTGCGGAGAGGGTTACTCGTTGACTTGTGCACCTTCTTGTGCTCGCTCTGGCGGCGCGTCAGTCGGGCGTGTCGACATGCCAGGCACAGCAGACTCACATACCCAGTTGCGCTTGAAGCAGTCCTGGCCACAGAAGTAGCTGGCCTTGCCTTGCTTTTGGCATGTCGGGCACTGCAGAGCACCGGCTTCCTTGCTGCAGTCTGCGCCCTCGCACGCGCGCTTGTCTTCGTCGGTGGCCATCTTGTCGGTCTGTATTGCGGGGCTTGGTTTTTTTGTCGCTGCTAAAGTTTGCGACTGGCGACTCGGCAGCGTTGCAAGAGGGAAGTGAAAGAAGCCGACGGATACCCCAGCACTTCACAAAAGACCACTCCGGATCAAGTCAAAGCAGGAGGGAGCGCAATTATCAATGCAGCCAGGCAGCAAACCTCTCGCTTCTCTCCAGCCTCGTTTTTTTGGATCCTTCGAGGGGTCTGGCGAGACGAATCGGATCACGCCCTCGGGGCCGCCTGTTCCGTGTCGGTTGCTGCCGAGTCGCCGACTGCCGACCCCCGGGCCCGCGCGCTTGATGACGCTGACATCCTTGGGTGCTTCTCTGCTTCATCTCTCTGCTACTACTCGGTGGTCACTAGCTCTGTACATTCCAACATTGTTTTGTGTGCACCAGAATGTCAAAGCAAAAGACTGTCATTGTAGGTGCCGGGCCTGTCGGCGCTCTTGCGGCCCTTTATGCCGCTGGTCGTGGCCATGAGGTTGAGGTATATGAGTTGAGAGGCGGTATGTTCTTGACTATCTCCTTTGCTACGATGCTTTGCCTCTGTACTCTCTCTTGTCGAAACATGTTCAGACGTCGGAAAAGAATAACAAAAGCAATGTGCAATGTTACAAAGTATACATCTGGCAGCAACGTGTCTGATAGATCTGTGTTAGACCTCCGCGACCCGTCCACTGTTCCCCTCAACTTTACAAAATCAATCAACCTTGCTCTGTCTGAGCGAGGCATCAATTCACTCAAAAAGGCCAATGTACCCGGTTTGATCGAGGCTGTTCTGGACGAGACGATTCCCATGCATGGACGCATGATCCACGGGGCCAAAGAAGGGGAGCTGTACGAGGAGTCTCAGAATTACGATGTCCATGGCAGGGTAATGCTGAGCATGTGCATGGTCTACAACGATTACTGATGCCGAGCCCAGTTCATTCGCGCAGTTGACAGAGCGGGCCTCAACAAGCGTCTTCTTGACGAGCTGGACAAGATGCCAAACGTCAAGCTCCTATTCAACCACAAGCTTGTGGGCGCTGATTTCAAGCAAAATAAGGCCTGGTTCGAGAAAAGGCACGACGGTCCACGACAAGATCATGCCCAGAACCCAACTCAAGGGAAGGAGGCTCCTCACTCTTCGTCTGAGATTGAGGTCTCATTCGACTTCATGATCGGTGCAGACGGTGCACACTCGGCTGTTCGTTACCACTTGATGAAGTTCACTCGCATGTCGTACATGCAAGAGTACATCGATACGCTGTGGTGTGAGTTTCACATGGACCCATCGGCGACCAACGACTTCCAAATCTCACCAAATCACTTGCACATCTGGCCAGGTGGTGAATTCATGTTCATTGCTATCCCTTCTCTCGACAAGTCGTTCACTTCGACATTGTTCCTCCCAGCAAATATCTTCACCGAGCTTGATAAGGATCCTTCGTCGCTTGTCTCTTTCTTCAACGAGAACTTCCCAGGCGTAGCAGGCCGTCTGATCCCCGAAGCCGAGCTGCAGAAGCAGTACAAGGAGAACCCCCACTTGCCGCTTATCAGCATCAAGTGTACTCCCTATCACTATGGATCTTCCGCCGTAATCCTCGGCGACTCTGCCCATGCTATGGTGCCTTTCTACGGACAAGGCATGAATGCCGGTCTCGAAGACGTCCGTGTACTTTTCGAACACCTCGATGCTCAGGCGGATGATTCTACGGGCCGTGCTGCCGCACTCGGTGCCTACAGCACTCAGCGAACCCCCGATGCAGCCGCCATTAACGACCTTGCATTGCGTAACTATCAAGAGATGCGCTCGGACGTGAAATCCCCCTTATACCGCCTGCGCAAGTGGATCGAGGAGAAGTTGAACGTGTATATGCCCTCGATCGGTTTCGCTACTCAGTACTCGCGAGTCAGCTTTGGCAACATGCGGTACTCGGAGGTTGACAAGCTAGCGCAGAAGCAAGGCAACATCCTGCTTGCAGGTATGGCTGGTGTAGTGGGACTACTTGTACCGGCCATGGCATATGGTAGCTGGGCAATTTGGAGGTGGAATCGTGCATCACACGCCTCTAGATTGTCTGTCCTAGGCATTGCCAACCTGGGCAGCATTACCGAAAGGATCGGAAGAGTATTCACTTAGAACGATGGCTTATGTGTTGATGAAGCGGCACGAAGGATATAGATGTGTAAATATAGCTCGAAATACTGTCCACTCGTATGTCACAGAAGCTAGCCCAACATAGGATTTGTAGGAATCCCTGGATTAGCGCTATAGAGAGTCAATGAGGCCTCGCCAACTTATGAATCAAACCACACGTGGGCGACTACCAGTTCTCTAATTTCATTTTCGAGCTTATTTCCCATCTTTAATTCCAAGCCTAACATCGGATTGCCTTGAAATATCCATGTCATGAGTGGTACACAGGAGATATTCTCGAAGGGCATTGTCGAGAGGGAAACCCTGACACACCCAACTTCGGGCTTGTGCGCCGGAGCTTGCGACAGCAGCAGCAACGGTGACGCCGACCTTTCTTGGAACACATTCCTCACACGCAAAGATGTCGAAACAACTCACCAGCACCAAAGGCCGGGTGCCGACTGGTTTCGCCGACGAGATTGTCATCAGCGAGACGACATTCCGCAACGCGCACCGAGCAGTCGAAGCGAACCACGAGCCGCCGTCGAAGAAGCGCAAGAGAGAGGGCAAGGGCGATTCGGGCGTTGTCTACGGCTCAGGCGCATACAAAGGGCCATGGGCACGCTACGAGGAAGAAGGACCGGACGCCAGCTCGGGCAGCGAAGAGGAGGTCGAGGTCGAGTACGAGGAGGATGAGATTGCGCCGCAGCCCGCCGCACCCTCCAAGGCCGGCACCGCGTACCAGGAGACGGACGGTTCGAAAGAGACGACCGAGTTTCATGGATCGCAGCAGTACGACTACCAGGGCCGCACGTACATGCACGTCCCGCAAGACCTGGACATCGATCTGCGGGGCGACCTTCCAGACGATTACAAGAACTTTGCGCCGAAGAAGAACATCCACACGTACAAGTCGCATACCAAGGCTATCACGCAGCTACGCTTCTTCCCCGACGCCGGACATTTGCTGCTTTCTGCTTCTGCGGATAGCAAGGTGAAGATCTGGGATGTGTACCACCAGCGTGAGCTGCTGCGAACATACAGCGGTCATTCAAAGAGTGTTTCGGATATCTGTTTCAACTACGATGGTTCACGCTTCATGACGGGCTCCTTTGACAGACAGATGAAGGTGAGTCGCCTCCTACAAGTCCTGTGTCCGGTCGCAGCCTGTACTAACCATTCAAACAGCTGTGGGACACCGAGACGGGCCAATGCATCTCACGCTTCAGCACCGGTGCCACACCCCACGTCATCCGATTCCAACCAGATTCCAATCATGCTCACGAGTTCATTGCGGGCATGAGCGACAAGAAGATTGTCCAGTTCGACACCAGGACGCCGGGCGAGTCACCCATCCAAGAATACGATCACCATCTGGCTGCAGTCAACACAATCACCTTCTGTGACGAGAACCGCCGCTTCATCACCACTTCGGACGACAAGTCTCTGCGTGCATGGGAATACGGCATCCCCGTACCTATCAAGTTTGTTGCAGGTGTGTATCTTTGTCTACGAGGCCGTTTCTACCGAGACTGACCGATTTTCAGAGCCTTATATGTTCCCCATGGTCCGCTCGAGTGCCCACCCATCCGGCAAATACGTTGCCTTCCAGAGCTCAGACAATCAAGTAAGTCCAAAAACACCGTGATTTGCACAATACATGTACTGACGGTCTCAGATCGTGGTGTACGCGTCAACCGAGAGGTTCAGACAAAACAGAAAAAAGTCGTATCGCGGACACAACAACGCCGGCTACGCCATCGATGTGGCCATCAGCCCGGACGGAGGAATGGTCATGTCTGGAGACAGCGGCGGCTACGTCTGCTTCTATGACTGGAAGACGTGCAAGATGTGGCACAAGATCAAGGCCAGCGAGTCGGCCGTCGTGGCGGCCCAGTGGCAGCCGAGGGAAACTTCAAAGGTGGTCACGGGTGCTTTGGATGGTCTTATCAAGTACTGGGACTAGACGGCTTGCACGGCTTGAGTTCTGCTCGCGAGCGTCCAGCTGCTGTTTGCGGGTTTTGATCTCTCTGCGCGTCGACACACCCTCGTAGCCTTCTAGCATCTGACAGCTCTTTCTCATGTTAATGAAGCAAGAATGACAGTCGTATTTCTCCGTGTCGTCCGAGGTCCGCCGGCGCCACCAGAGCGCCTTGTTCCCACGCGCTCGAAACGTGCACAACCTTCGCAGTGACGACTGACCTTTTTGGACGAAAAAAACGGGCTCATGCGTTTTCCATCCAAGTTTGCGAGTCCAAGGAAACCGAGTTATCCAGATATACAGGCTATCCTCAGATCAGCTGTATTGTATCCTCCTAACAACAATCAAATCTTGTGCAGAGCCATGGATTTGACTTCCTAGATCAAAGCGAATGGGTTGTGATTTTGAAGTGCAGGATGAAGCTCAAGACGGAATGGGATGGCTGGGCGAGGGGCAGCAGGGCTGTCTGGCAGCCCCACCACCGCAGCTGCCCTGCTTGTTTGGCGCATCGAATCCTTGGAAAGTAGGCACAAAGTCCTTGTCAACACCTGTCGCATTCCGCACCAACCCAAATTCCATCGTTAGCTGTAACGACACAATCCACATCGAGCCGGCAACATGCCTCAAGAAGAATCCAAGCCCGTGGACGCGCCGGTCAACCAGGAAGCTCTGAACGACGCCGTCTCCGAACTCAACGTTTCCGACGGCCAGTCCAAGGTCCAACAAGAACAAGCCGCAGAATCGAGTGGAGACGAACAAGGCGACTCGACACAATCAAGCGCAAAGAAGTCCAAGAAGAAGAAGATCAAGGACGCCATCTCCAGCATCGCATCCTCGTCCAAGACGCCCGCTGCCCCTGCCTCGGCCGAAGACCCCCTGCCCGCCTCGACCATTGACAAGCTGTCCGACTCGCAAATCAATGCCTTGGTGCAACAGAATCCCGCCCTGGCTCAGGCCATGCTCGGCGGCAGCACACATCTCGACCAGCGCAAGCTCCGCGACGCTCTCAAGTCCGTCAGCGCTGCCGACCTCATGACGGGTATGAGCGCAGGAAAGAATGCAAAGGACATGGCAAACTACAAGTTCTGGGCCACCCAGCCTGTTCCTCGCTTCGACGAGAAGGCTGCTGCCGACAAGAAGGCCGTCACCGAGGGTCCCATCAAAGACGTCGACATTGACAAGGTTCCCAAGGAGCCTTCACCCCTGGTCGCCGGCTTCGAGTGGTCCGAGATTGATTTGCTGGATCGTGCACAGCTACACGAGGTGCAAGACCTGCTCTGCAACCACTATGTCGAAGATGACGAGGCCATGTTCCGTTTCAACTACCTCGACGAGACCCTCAACTGGGCTCTCAAGGCTCCTGGCTGGCGCAAGTCATGGCACGTTGGTGTGCGCGCATCAAAGTCGCGCAAATTGGTCGCTTTCATCTCGGGTATCCCCGTGAATCTACGTGTCCGTGACCGTCTCGTCAACAGTGCAGAGATCAACTTCCTGTGCGTCCACAAGAAGCTGCGCAGCAAGCGTCTTGCTCCCGTACTTATCATGGAGATCACCCGCCGCTGCAATCTTGAGGGTATCTTCCAAGCCATCTACACTGCTGGTGTTGTCCTGCCCAAGCCTGTTGCTAGCTGCCGCTACTTTCACCGCGCCCTCGATTGGGAGAAGCTCTATAACGTAGGCTTCAGCCCTCTCCCTCACGGCAGCACAAAGATCCGCCAGATCGCCAAATATCGCCTGCCGGAACGTCCTGCGACACCTGGTGTTCGTCTTATGCGCGCAGAAGACGCCGATGCCGTGACAGATTTGCTTGGCCGCTACCTGAAGCGCGTCAAGATGGCCCAAGAGTTCAACAAAGAAGAGGTTCTGCACTGGTTGCTGGATCATGAGACTGATCCCAAGAGCCCCAAGCGTGTAGTTTGGACGTACGTCGTCGAGAACGCCGACAATAAGATCACCGATTTCTTCAGCTTCTACTCTCTGGAGAGCTCCGTCATCCACAGCGCCGGCCATCACAGCACTATCCGTGCTGCCTACCTCTTCTACTATGCCACCGAGAGCGCCTTTGAAACGCAGGATGAGGATGACAACGTCCTCAAGGTCCGCCTGAATCAGCTGGTCAAGGATGCGCTGATTCTCGCCAAGCAGGTAACTTTCCCTCCATGTCATGTTCGTTCGTGTCGCACTCACTAATGCCGTTTGTCAGGCCAAATTCGATGTCTTCAATGCTCTGACGCTCCTCGACAACCCGCTCTTCCTGGCAGATCAGAAGTTCGGCGCCGGAGACGGCCAGCTCCACTACTACCTGTTCAACTACCGCACCGCAGACCTGCCTTCTGGTGTTGACGCAAAGAACCAAGTCGATGCCAAACAGCGTGGTGGTGTCGGTGTTGTCATGTTGTAGATGAAAAATTGCTCCCCCTCTGTTCTTAGCATAGCGATATCGAATAGGAAAGTTCGAGTTGCCGACACATGATTTATTGCTTGCCTATTCTGATGAAACCACGAAGCCAAGTTGTGTCGCGTCTACCTATTCTTCTTGTCCTCCACTCATCACAACAGCCTACTCTGCTTTTCCGGCTCAGCTCTTTCTCTACTTTACACAGGCGACGACGTGCCACGTCCGTCATCTCTGCAGCTGTCGTTTATGTCCACTCAACAACCGCTGCCCGGCGCTCCTGAAGTCCGAATGATTCAAACAATTGTCGATGGCAGCGTAGTCTCTGAGGCCTGTATCACCGCCGACTGCGGAACTTTCAAAGTCACTGTGACGCATGGTCGAGTTACCGTATCGATTCCTGGTGGCACAACTACCGTGTCAACCACAAATGACTCCATTTCAATCGCAGCACCTTCTGGTGCAGAGATGAGATGTTCAACAGTGCCGACAGCTGCTGCAACCGACATCACATCGCCTTCTGCTCTGGATTCGATCAATATGCAGTCCACCTCTACCCAGACCATCAACAATCACGTAATTGATGGCTCCTCACTTGTGATGACTCGTGCTTACAATTCTCTAGAAGCACTGTCCTGAGTGCATATCTGGAGTCCGATGCGAGATACATCCAAGCGAACCCGAACAGGAGACACGCAAACGCAAGATGGTCGAACAGTTGGACAGAGCATGCACCAAACGATACCAGTCTGAGTCGAACGAGGAGCAGCCCCACGACCAGCCGCCGCTCAACTACAACACGCCGTTGTTAGGCCTCGACAACACACAAACTAATGCCGTGAGCCTTCTGGATCCGTTTCGTGTTCAGACGCAACCTTTTGTTTCACCTCTTACTCCCACGCAGTCCGACCTGGCCAAGATTCAGGAGCATTCTGTGCAAGGACAAAATCAGTCTCGGTCTCAGCCTCAGCCCAAGCCTCTACCCTCCGACAGGGAACATCGTCAGCCAAATGGCAATGAAGACAAAGACGAACCCGACAAGCTGAGCGACGCAGTAACTTCGCACATCGAAGCCGGCATCCAAGTGCATGCTCAAAGCAATGGCATAGAGCATGAAGCTGCGCAGCACACTCGGGAGCTGCTGTATGAGATCAACGCGGGTCCAACAGGTGCGGTTTGTGATTAGGAAACGGAACCGCAACCATTGCAGGGAAGCACAAGAAAGGAGCCAGAGGTTTCTCAACTGCAAGAAGGGTCAATCCAGGAACGAAATCCCAACAACCCTGGCCTTTGGCGCGGAGGACCTTAAAAGCCTCCCATGCTTCGAGATCCCCTTGCGCAGCTTGAATGGAAAAACCCACCACAAAAGATCGAAGCTCCTCAACCTCCAAACCAGGGCCCTATGGCTGTTGTTAGGGCAGGCTGCCTACAAAGTATCTTTTCGGGCCAGGAAATCCAGAACCCTGTCCTTCAATGTATACAGATCAAGCCGATGAACAACTCCGCAAGTGGTGTCGAGAGATTCCGTGTCGTATTCAGCGATACAGTCAATCTCATCCAGTCCATGCTTGCACAACAAATCAACTGGATGGTTCATTCAGGAAGCCTGAAGAAAGGATCGATCTGCCGACTCAAGACATTTCAAGCAGACTCGGCCAAAGACAAGCCTATCCTGGTAATTCTTGACCTCGAGGTCCTCGGCAGCTATGGCGAGCCTGACAAGCTCGGTCGCCCAAGCCCACTTGAAGTCATAAAGACTGAGCCGGAACGCAAGCCAAACGAGGACACACCTACTTAGTCAAGAAGCAGGACGAGGCTTACATCAAGACCATAATGATCAAGGGGTATTGATATCTCTTTTTTGGAAGGAGAGCTTATGCTTCAATCGCAGTATATGATACATGGATGAGCAACACAAGATAGACATCACCATGACTTCCCGCACGCATCATTCTCAATCCAATTGCTCATTGTCAAAGTCGCAGTCCCCATCAGAATACACCCCTTTCACGGTTGTTGTTCGCCCTCTGGGCAGTCCTCTCATTCGTTTCTCAGTCTACAGTATGGGAGCCCCCGCTCTGCCTATGCTAGCCCTATCAGGTATAGATCTCTCTACACGTGGTAGAAAGCTTGTCATCTAGGCTGGATTTGGCTTAGTTTCCAGCAGGGCCAAGGTTGAACTGAGAATTACTGTAGAACTAAGCCGGAGAAAGAGGGGAGCGAACAACAACCGTGAAAGGAGTGTATCATGTTTGACGACTTTGCTCACGGTTCATCAATCTCCATCGCACTGTTTGACTCCACCGACTATGACTACTACAACTGATCTCGAGAACACGTTGCCGCTTAGAGCTCCCACCCCAGCACATCCTCTGATTGGGCCAAAAAAGGGAGTACGATACTCAGTATATCCTTTGATGGAACTGACCAGAAAAGAAACGGATGATCTTCTTGCCGCCCTACACGAAGATGATACCGGACCACACGCTTGCCGGTTAATCGAAAGATTTCGGCCTCAAACGTTGCGAGAAACATATGACCACCACATTCGGGTGAGAGATGAGGACGAGACGATACACCCCTATTTCTTCATCGTTGTCGAGAAGGCGTCTTCTGACAGTGTCCTCGTTGTGTATCACAAAGCACCGGGCGCAGACGGGAACCAAGTTGTCGGTGTGAGCCGATGTGCCATCGGGGAAGCCGACCTCATGGGCGCGAATCTGGATGTAGGCAACATCGACTGGATCGAGTACAAAGAAGCCGAAGAAGAGAAGTTCGGAAGCGAGAGTGCGTACACCAACCCGAGATATTTTTGCAAAGATCCTAGAGCGCCAAAGGGCGATGATCCATCTACTTTCAAGAGATGTGCATACGCATGGTTTTGCCTTGTTCCTAGGCGTAAGTGACCCGGCTCCAGCTCTCATCTCAACATATCTCTTGACACTCACAAAACCAGCTTTACGCTTCAAGTCGATTCTCGAGCCAGGCTGGACAAACTTCCCTGAGGACCAGCGTCGATTTGGCTATCCAGGGAATGTTCACGGGTATGATGATCCGTGGTCCGAGATCAGGAGCCTCTATCCACGGATGTGTCAGGTCAATCGAGCAATTCATGAGAAGATTATTCTTGTGGCAGAGAACGAGGATGTCGACGCGGAGAAAGGGATGTCCATCTATCGAGTTTTGTGGGATGCGGACAAAGCGTTGAGCAAGGTCCCTGACAACAGTGACCAAACACGTCAACAGGAAGTTAGATCTATCAAGCCTGAACTCGAGTTCATGGAATGGACACGAGCGTCAGTGGCACTTGATCGTCTGGACGAGCTCGCCTCTGGGGAATCTACGACGTCGGGTCATGATTCTGCTTCATAGAAAAAGTCGGCGTATTGATAGAGAGCATTTCTACATTTGTAGCATGGGTCTTGTAGTATCGCATACAAAAGTGGAGGTCGGTATACTTGAAAGCCACCTGGTCTCAGATTTGCCTCTCTGTGCCTTTTTGCTGCTCAATTGCGACTGATTTTTCGAGGTTGAAGTACGAGCTCGAAGTCTGGTGACTGTTTCGAGCGGCCCGACAGAAGCGAAGCCGCAGCGGCCATGAGGTACAAGACAGTCAGACCATTAGCTGGACAGCAGACGATATTTGACCGAATAGTGAATCAGTCGACAAACAGAGAGGACTACAGAATGAAGTTACTGGTTTCTATACTCAGCGGAGTCCGCCGTGGTGGCCGTATCGGTAGGCGATACAACGGATGCCACACGGGTACCGGACAGAGAGCAATCTCCGCTCATGCCGGAGAATGCGATCAAGAAAAGAAGCAAACAGATGATGAAGATAGAGGAGGCGTGACAGGCAGCCCAACATCAAGGCGGTTCTACGGCTGGAGCCACTGCTCAGCAGAGACAACATGACGCTACAGCAGAGCAGACAATGAAGGAGCAGCAGTGGAGGTGAAGATATGGTGATGTGACAGCCGGTGGCAGCAAACAGAAGGTCGGCCCGATCACGGCATCCGCAGGCTGGAAAGACACAGAAAGCGAGTGTACTGTGTACGGAGTGCGCGTGGCCTGTGCTCAGCAAAGCTGTTGGGTGCTAGGAGGGGCAGCTGGGCCTCAACCCTCATAAAAAAGTCGTGCCATCCACAACCACAAACCTCCCTCTTCCTCTTCACATCCACACCTCACATCCACAAGGTAAGTGCTGCTCTCCACTGCCTCCCCGGGAACTCTAGGAGCTTAGCAGCGTCGTCAATTGCGGGGCACCTTCGGGGCCCTGGTTCGATTGCTCCAGCTCTCCGTTTCTGCCCGAGCCAAAACACCCCTCCGTCGCTCTGACGGCCCTGCTTGACCCTGCTATAGCCGGGCACCCTCCCTGTTATGCCTCGCAGAACATTGTCCCCCCGAAGCTCCTCCAGAGATCTCCTCTTCTCCACACTCTCCCCGCTTCCACATCACTGAGCTCGCCCTCACTTTGCTCCAAGCTGACCCCTCCTCCTCCTCCACCAGAATCATGCCTATCCAGAAGATCCACGCCCGCCAGGTCTACGACTCTCGCGGTAACCCCACCGTCGAGGTCGACCTCGTCACCGAGAGCGGTCTCCACCGCGCCATCGTCCCCTCGGGTGCCTCCACCGGCTCCCACGAGGCCTGCGAGCTCCGTGACGGTGACAAGACCAAGTGGGGCGGCAAGGGTGTCCTCAAGGCCGTCGCCAACGTCAACGATGTCATTGCTCCCGCCCTCATCAAGGAGAACCTCGACGTCAAGGACCAGCGCGCCGTCGACGACTTCATGAACAAGCTCGATGGCACCCAGAACAAGACCAAGCTCGGTGCCAACGCCATCCTCGGTGTCTCCATGGCCGTCGCCAAGGCTGCCGCCGCCGAGAAGCGCGTCCCTCTTTACGCCCACATCTCCGACCTTGCTGGCACCAAGAAGCCCTACGTTCTCCCCGTTCCCTTCATGAACGTCCTGAACGGTGGCTCCCACGCCGGTGGCCGTCTTGCCTTCCAGGAGTTCATGATCGTCCCTAGGTAAGTTTGTCCTCTGGCAGCAGGATGCTTGATTGAGCGGTGACTGACCAGTCGTGTAGCGACGCTCCTTCGTTCACCGAGGCCATGCGCTGGGGCTCCGAGGTCTACCAGAAGCTGAAGTCGCTCGCCAAGAAGAAGTACGGCCAGTCTGCCGGCAACGTTGGTGACGAGGGTGGTGTTGCCCCCGACATTCAGACCGCCGAGGAGGCCCTCGAGCTCATCACCGAGGCCATTGAGCAGGCCGGCTACAAGGGCAAGATGAACATTGCCATGGATGTTGCCTCGTCCGAGTTCTACAAGGCCGACGCCAAGAAGTACGACCTTGATTTCAAGAACCCCGAGTCGGACCCCGAGAAGTGGATCACCTACGAGCAGCTCGCCGACCAGTACAAGCAGCTCGCCTCCAAGTACCCCATCGTCTCGATCGAGGACCCCTTCGCCGAGGACGACTGGGAGGCCTGGAGCTACTTCTACAAGACCTCTGACTTCCAGATTGTCGGGTAAGTGTTGGCTGCAGTGCAAACAAACAACAAAGCAACGTACTGACGTGGGCGCAGTGATGACTTGACCGTCACCAACCCCGCTTTCATCAAGAAGGCCATCGAGACCAAGGCTTGCAACGCCCTCCTCCTCAAGGTCAACCAGATCGGTACCATCTCCGAGGCCATCCAGGCCGCCAAGGATGCCTTCGGCGCCAGCTGGGGTGTCATGGTTTCTCACCGCTCCGGTGAGACCGAGGATGTCACCATCTCGGACATTGTCGTCGGTCTCCGCGCCGGCCAGATCAAGACGGGTGCTCCCGCCAGATCTGAGCGTCTCGCCAAGCTCAACCAGATCCTCCGCATTGAGGAGGAGCTCGGCAGCAACGCCGTCTACGCTGGCAGCAACTTCCGCACCTCTGTCAACATGTAAATTTCTGCATCCAAGGGACAGAAGTCAAAAGGACGGAGGACCATTGGTTTTTTCATGCACACATATATCCCCTTTTAAAAATTTGACGACGACAAGAAATAAAGTACAGTTCATTTTCAATGTTTGCCTGCCTGCCTGCCTGTGTGGAGTGAAGCGACGCGAGGCAACGTCGTCTTCAACTTGTTTACATTCAGCATGAGAGCGCTTGTGGATGTGTAAAAGTTGTGCAAGCAGTCTTGTGGATATGTAAAAGTTGTGCAAGTAGTTGTGAAGCTATGCAGGAATGTCGGATCAGCGGGCGGCTTGGCAGGTTGCGGACTTTGGAAAGTCTGAAAGCGGCCAGTCGAGCAGGCGCAAGCACATTGAACGACGCCGAAACATGTCTGGAGCAATCTGCCTGAGGTGCCTGGCCAGGCCGGCAGTAGGCCCGGCTGAGCAGAGCTCGGTGCGAATCGCAGCACAAGCGACGGCCGCTTTCTCGACCAGCACGCCGCTCGCAGCCAACCCGGTCAAGAAGAAGGGCGCCGTCGTCGTCAAGCCCGGCCGTGGAGCAAACGCATCCTTCAGCAAGCAGGGAAAGCTCAAGAAGGGCGGCCCGGGTGCCAGGACGGGCAAGCCGCCAGCCGAGGGCGAGCGCAAGGCCTTGCGCAAGAGAGTCGTCCTTTCCAACACCAACGCGGTCGACGTCCAGGGTCTCGACAACTTGACGGCCAACAACATCCACGACGCTGCCGTCGAGGGCCACGTTCTCGGACTCAGCAACCAAGTCATTGACGCCCTGCGGGCCACGGACGCCTTCAAGCCCACACAAGGATGGAGCCTTTTCCGGAGGCCGGCAACGCTGTACCGCAACGAGACGGCCGAGGTCGCCAGGCTGCTGCAGGACATTGAGTCGAAGAAGGCGTCGGTGCGCCGCGTCGTATACGGAGAGCGTGGTTCGGGAAAGAGCGTCTTGCTTTTGCAGGCCAAGGCCATGGCTCTGCTCAAGGGCTGGATCGTCGTACACATCCCCGAGGGTGAGGATGTTGCCTAGACGCGAAGAGCATGAGAGCTCAAGTCATGCTGACTCTGTATAGCCAAGGAGTTGATTCTCGGCAGCACATCCTACGCGCCCTCGAAAGAGGCCGGCATCTACAACCAACCGCATTTCACCGCCGCCATGTTGAGCCAGATCGCCAAAGCCAACTCGGCCGTGCTCAAGGAAATGCGCCTGTCCAAGCAGCACGATCTACCCGTCCCTGTCCAGTCCAACATCAGCTTGGACCGCTTCGCCATGCTGGGCGCCCAGGACCCGGACATCGCGTGCGACATCTACAATGCCCTGTGGGCCGAATTGACTGCGCCCTCGCAAAGCGGCGAAGGTCTTGGCCGCCCTCCTGTCGTCTTCACCGTCGACTCCATCGCCCACCTCATGCGCGACTCGGCCTATCTGGACGCCGACGTGCAGCCCATCCACGCCCACGACCTCGCCATTGTCGACCACTTCCTCAAGCTGCTGTCCGGCAAGCAACCCCTGCCCAACGGTGGCATGGTCCTCGCCGCCGACTCTGGCAGCAACAGACCCGGTGTCCCCGGCTTTGACCACGCCGTCGCTCGCAATGCCGCCCTCGCACAAAAGAAAGACACGCCCGAGTGGGACCCGTGGGTCAAGGTTGACCAGAGGACCATCGACTGTCTGAACGGTGTCGATGTGTGGAAGGTCAAGGGTCTGAGCAGAGACGAGGCCCGCAGCATCATGGAGTACTATGCAAAGAGCGGCATGTTGCGCCAAACCGTCAACGACAACCTGGTCGGCGAGAAGTGGACGCTCAGCGGTGGCGGTATCATTGGCGAACTCGAGAAGGGCACCGTCAGAACGCGCATCTAGAAATGACACTAGAAGATGTGGTGTAGATTATTCTGTATGTATGTTTTTCTTGTATAATTACCAAGGGTTCAAAAGTGTTAGGGGCGTTGTGTTTTCTGTCTAAAGTTCGTCAAACGATATATACGTCCATGTCAATATCAGTCTCGGGGTCAGAGAGGCATGATTTCGTTCATTGTAGGTCCTTCCGACATCTTTTCGTGGCCATCCGTCATTCCGTCCAAGCCTGTCAGTCCTTTATAGTCCACCTTGATCTGCTTCTTGCCGTCCTCCGCTCTCATCTTCCCTTTCTTCGCCGAGTCGCATCTACCTCTTTGTCCCATGTTAACATCACCACTCCTCTCACGCTCGCTTTCGTCATCCTCGACCGCGTGTTCGACATCGGCCCCGTCAACAAACTCGCCTTTGACCCCGACCTTCTCGCCGCGTCTCTCACGCTCCAGATTCCGCCGATGCAAATCCCGGTACGGATGCGGCGAGTCCACATCACGGTGGTGAACCCTAGCCTCATAATGCCGCGGCCAAGTTTGCAACGCAGCCAACTCCTCCACAACCGCCACACTGCGATGCCTGCCCCTCACACAGCTCACCGCGACCTTGACCTCGACCTGTGGATCTCGATCCCGCGACCCGCCATCCAGCACGGATTCCTTGGCCGCTCTCTCGGCGTCAAAGATCTGGGACTGCGCTTCGCTGATCAGGCTCTGGAATTCGGGGTCGGCACGCAGGTTCCTGCGTAGCGCTTCGCAGCGGCCGTCGAAAGATTTGCGCAGCGGGACTGGTGGGTTTAGGATGCGGCGGGCGCTGAGTGTCACGTCTGGGTGGAAGTCTAGGGGTGGCGCTTTCAGCGCGTAACTGGTTATGCTGACGATGGTTTTTGGTTGGTCTGAGGGGTTGTTTTCTGCTGACATGGTTGAACGAGGGAGTTGTTTGGTGCAAGTCTGTTTGGTCGATTGGAGGTTGAGGGGTTGAAGGAGGTTGCGCTGGAGTGATGGATGGGTGGGATGAAGAGTCAAGTGGTGGATTCTCTGGCGATGAATGCTGGTACTTATCACGGCAGATCTCGCGGTTCCATCATGTAGCTGTCATTGCGGTCTGACTCGAAACATAGCCGTCATGGGCATGTCAAGCAATGTTGGTCTAAAGGCTGATTGTAGCTCGGGCGAACATCTGCCATCACCTCTAAGCAATGAATTAAGCTCGCTTCTAAACTAATGACAAGAACAAGCATATTTGAATGCAGATGCCGAGGTGTCTTTCCATGTTGGTCTTGATGTGGACCGGACTGTGCTCCGCCGATCTGCAGACGCCGAGGCGACCTCAACTTCACCTTTCTTTCGTCCTTCCCCGATTGACCATGAGCGAAGGACAGGTGCACCAACACAATTACAGCTATCACCATTGCAGGCTCACGGAGGCCACTGTTTATGATCATGTTCTCCGATTGAGGTGGTCCCGGACGTATCGGCGCTATGTTTTGCCAGACCTCGAAACCTTGAGCTCCCAAAGCAATAGATCCATACCGAGGACATCGGCATCGCTCGGATAGGCCTCATGTCAAGCGCTCAATAGCACTGCCTGAAAGGAAGAATGAAGGCCAATTCGAAATGACCAGGCTCGACGGACAAAGACAGCAATCCGTGGATTGTACCATCTGAGACTCACCATTCAGCGACTACCGACCATACGCTCGCCTTACCGCTTCTGGTCTTGAAAGCCATATCCTGTGGTATGCAGATCTAATGACGAGGCTGGTGTTCTCCCAGCCCGCAACACTCAATGTTATTGACAAAGAGCGACCACATTGTCTCACCCTCGTCGAGGGTGATATGGTGTACGACAACTGCAACCAATTGCAATCTCCCAGCTGTAAGTACTAGAGTCTCTATTATCGAATGTTGACTGGAGCGACTTGAAACGACATACCACGACCACCCATGCACGTGAGCTCGGCCATGTTCTATACTAGTCCTGCAGACAAAACCAAAGTCGAGACACAGTACCAGCGAATAGGATACTCCAATCCGCCATGCCGAGTATGGTCTTTGCTCTGTTAATCTTATCTCGCTTTTCTGACTTGTACGTCAGTCCGCTTTCGTGTGTTTGTTGCCCAGACCAAGGAATGCACAGCAATTAGCCCACATTCCGGTGCCTGCCACCACAGCAAAACATGGCCGTGAGCGATATTTGTATAAGTTGTCTGCTGCTTCAGACCATGACTGCATTCGGGCTGTTCTTTCCTTCAATAACTTGCTCCAAGAATCTCACTCGCTCGATTCTGCAGCTCGTCCTTTTTTCCAAACACTATTCCTACAACTCGCGCAGTCGCTCGCTCAATACAATACAGCCTTGTAATAATACTTCATCTCTAATATCGACTTCGAATCTTTATAACCATGAAGATCGAGTTTGCTGCCGCCGCGGCTGTTGCGGCCACTGGTGTCCTTGCTCAATCGCCTTCCGCGCCCATCACATCAGCTGCAAGCACTTCGACTGCAACTCCAGTCTTCGTCACATTGACCATCGATGACTGCGATACCACTGCACCGCCAGCAATGGTTACCGTGACAAATGGAGTCACTCTTACCTACTGCCCGAAATGTGAAGAGGAATCCTCTTCTTCGGCCGCAGCCGCTTCTTCTCAAGTCACCCCTTACACTACCATCTGGACGACCACATACATGTCTCTTTGCACAACCGGAACCTCGCACGGCTTGACTCCTGTCGTCTACACCGTCACGGAGTCATGCACCGAAGCCACTTGGACTCCTGCCCCCACCTACATTCCTCCAACCTTCACTACCACCAAGGTCGTCTGCCACAAGTGTGCCGAGACCCCTGTCACCTACACTGTCACTCAACCTTGCGATTGCACAAACACTGGTGCTGGTTCGCCGCCGCCTGCTGCTGCCACCCCGACCGGTTCTGGTGATAACGGTGACTCGCCCAACAATGGTGGCTCTGGCAATGGCGACAACTCGGGAAGCAACCCCGGCTCTCCCAACAACGGCGGTTCCGGCAGCGGTGACAACGGAGGTTCTCCTGCTCCTAGCAACGGTGGCTCCGGCAGCGGCACCAATGGCGGCTCGTCTGACCCTAACAATGGCGGCAACAACGGTGGCTCTGGCTCAGGCAACGGCAACCCCGTCACTCAGATCAGTGACGGCCAGATCCAGGCTCCTACCGGCAACGGCGGCGCTCCTGTTACTCAAATCAGCGACGGTCAAGTGCAAGCTCCCACCGGCGGTGCCCCCGTCACCCAAATCTCGGACGGACAGGTCCAGGCCCCTACCGGTGGTGCTGGTCGTCCTGAGGGCCCTGCAACTGGAGCTGGCGGCAACAGCGGCTCGAGCAACACCACCGTCGCTTGCCCTGGCCCGCAGTGCAAGCTGTCGACCGCTGCCTCACCCAGCCAGACCACTCCTGCATCTACCAGCCCAATCTCGTTCACCGGCGCCGCTTCAAGCCTGAGCATGGGCGGTGTCTTTGCAACCGTCTTCGCCGTCGCAGTCGCCGGCTTTGCCGTTCTTCTCTGAAACCCTCAACATAGCATGATCTAGCGAAATAAGCATGGGACAATGGAGTTGATGTATGGTACTGTGAGGTGGAGACATGCCACCTAACCGGGGGCCAATTTCATTTCGTTCTTTTCCGATCTGATTTTTATTCTCTCTTTTTTTTTCTTTCTTTCTGTTTTTCTTCGCTGACTAATCCATCTCTTTGTTTGGATATTACCAAAATTGAAGGCCTCTGTTATGCCCAAATGCTGCCTACTTCTCGTATAGATCTGATAACGACCTAGTCATAATACGAATACTTGGATAACCTACGTCTATGTATGACTGGCTTCATGGTGCACACTGCACGGCAAATTGTGAGTATCAAGGCAACGGTATGGCACGGAATCACGTCAAGATACCTGACTATAGACCTGCACTCCTTCGAGTTTGATCGATCGGGTGTGAAAAAAAAAGTTGTGGATGAGCATCGAAGGAGCAGTAAGCGCTTGGAGAGTTTGTGGCGGGCGACGCCGGCATGCGATTCGCTGGCTTCTCCACTCCTTTCACGCAGCTCCCCTGCGTGCCCTCACACTTTCCTCGACTCCAGAACATGCACGGCAGTGTGACATGTCCTGCCATGGGCGCTTAATACTGCAATCCATTGGGCATGATCGCCACCACGATGATCTGGCTCGCCTCGGAGCAGCTCTATCCAACGGTAAAAGCAGGTCACAATTGTGCTCGTGATATTCTGTCCATCTCGCACGTTTCCCCGTCTGTTCTTTGCTGCCTCTTATACGTCTTCTTTCTCCGCGTGTCAGCATTCTATTTACAGGCCGGTTCCGTCGATCTAGTTCTGCACGCTGAGAGGGGGCATCGCAGCATAAGCGCCCTATTTTCAACCCAGCCTCTTTTGTGATTTCGGCCTATCAACAGCGTGGACGGGCATCTGTACAAGGTCAGTTACCGCTCATCTTTTCTATACTTGCATCGCGTACATGTTGGCGCTACGAGCCTGCCATTCCAATCTGACTGCTTGTGGCTCTAAGCGCCCAAGGTGTCAAAAGGTTGGCATCTCCTGCACCGTCATCGTCGAACCTTTCTCATCGTCCGTCAAATGCTGCGTTCTTTCATTACTTTTCCCAATACATCAAAAGATTGTTCTTCTGTCGTTGTAAAAAGAAATAGAGCCGGTCTCTTCATTTCTATATCTCCTGTGATTGGCTTTGAAATCATCTCACGTCAGCTCCGTCTCTGCTCTTGAAAGCATGAGTGCCAACAGCACCCAAGTACCTATAGCTACCGAAACTACAAGGCCCCGAGCACAGTCTGCAAACTCTTTCAACTCGGTCTTTAAATCTCCTCGAGTCGCTCGGTTTGCTGAAGCGACGACCGTCAACTCACCCATCGAGCCTCCTCGATCACCCTTCAGAGGCGTGCCGACGAATCACTACCGACCACAGCCCCAACCTTCTGACATTGGCTTTGGGTACATTGATGACAAGCACACCTCGCACGTAACCGTCGAGATGGAAGACACAGACAGCAACCACTTGCCTCGAGGCGGAATGGATGCACCATTGAGTCCGCCTCTGAAGAGTGCAATGAAGACACCAGGAGCCGCTCCGAGAAACTTTGGCAACATCATGAGTCCCACTTTCAGGGAAGAACAGATCCTGGAGAAGAGAGAGCTCGCCACGGAAAAGGAGCAGGCTGCAGATATCGTAAGTTTTTGTCCGATACACAGTACAGCTTCGTTTCCGCTAACGAGCATCTCAGAAAATCAAGACTCGGGTCCGCGCAGCAAAGCTGTTCCTACGAAGCATCAATTTTGCTTGTTCCCTCATTGTCTTGTCCATGCTTGCAACGACGTTCACCATATTCAATGCGACCAAGTCACTCCCACCTCGAAGCAATCTACCTCCCTGGGCTGTTGGCACGAATCCTTGGCCACAGATCCTCCTTCTCGTCATCGCCTGTGTGTCTCTGACATTCGCCATTGCCATCTTCTGGGGCTACTACCGAGGTGGCCACAAGCGAGCAGAAAAGGTACAGACTTACTACACAGTCTTTGCGGTGGGCTTCTTCGCCTTCAGCATCATCATGTGGGGCGTCGGTGCGGGCGTGCTCAACACGACCAGAACCAACAGCGGCGGCCAGGACATCTGGGGCTGGTCATGCAAAGACAACAAGCGCTCCGAACTGTTCGCCAACCAAGTCGACTACGACCTCGTCTGCCGTCTCAACAACTGGTCGCTCGTCTGCGCCGTCATTGAAATCGTCGTCGAACTCTGCGCGATCGGCGTCTACGCCTTCGTCTTCTACCGCTTCTGGTCCAAGCGAAAGCTGCGCAAGTCCATGGCCGTCCGCGACCGCGCCCGCTCGGATCTCTATCTCGCTCAGCTGCGCTCGCAATCCGCGCCCAACACACCAGGCCTGAACGGTCCGCTGAGCGCGAGAGACGGCGGCTGGAGACCACCGGTAGACTACTACAAGACCGCGCCTTCGGTCGAGGCGGGCCCCGTCGAGGAAGAGGGCACGCGGTACATTGACGCCGCGCGCCAGCCTCCCCCGGCCAAGCCGTTTGTGCTGCAGGCTCCGCCCCTCAAGGGCTCGACGCCAAAGATGCAGCAGACGGGCTTCACGCCCATCCACTACGCCTCGCCACCGGACTCGCGGGCCGCTTCGCCGATGCAGGCGCAGCGGGTCAAGCAGCAGCAGACGCACTTTGGAGCCGCGCCCGGCGAGCGCGTGTACGAGGCCGTGCCGATCCCCGGCACGTACGGCAGTCCGCTCAACTCGCCCACCGTGGCGCCCCGACAGATGGGCTTTCCACAGATGAAATAGGTGATGTTGGAGTCGTCTCTTTTGTATTCCTAGCTAGACCACTCATTCAGCATGTATTTGGTCGTTCTTTCTTTTTCCTTTTTTTTTCTTTTCGCGGCTGGGGGGGGAATACCACTTGGCGCTGTGTCCGGGTTGAGCCTGGAAGAGATGGTAATTTCCTAGTATGACAATTGCAATCACGTATAATGGATCTTATGCAAGAGAACAACAATTAAGCATTAAACAATATACGCTTTGAGCGGGGGGGGGGGGGGGGAAAGATAAATCGGAAAACAAAAGGCAGGGGCTTCCACCTCATTCAAACAACAGCGGCAGCCGCACCCGCCAACACAGCACCCACGCCCCAGGCCCACCCGGTAACCTCGGCCGCCACGCCAGCGGCATTCCTGCTCTTGCTGCTCGTCGCCGTGACGGTCGCAGTCACCGTGACGCTCCTGATGCTGACTGACATGGTGCCGTTGGTGACGTTTGCCATTGCCGCCGACGCCGCCGAGCTCAGGGCCGGCAGCAGCGAGGTCGGGGATGAGGGGTCGAGGGTGGGTGCGGCTGTTGTGGTGGGCGCGGCGGTGGAGGCGCAGGTTGCGGCCGTGGGCAGGTTGGTCACTTTGTAGGGGGAGCAGAAGTTGTTTGCGAATTCGATCGCGGCTGTGAAGGTGAGAGAGAGTCGCAAGTCAGTACGGGAGGGAGGGGGGGTCTGGCAAGGGGGGGGGATAGGTGTGGCCCGACGACGTACTTTCTTGATCGGCTTTCGTGCAGGCTTTGGAGATGCAGCAGCCCAGGTTGTTGAGAAAGTCTTCGTTCTTGCAGATGCATTCGACGTCGATGGTGCTGCAGCCGCCGAAGCTCGCCGTCACGCACGTGCTCGCGCAGTCGGGCAGTCCCCAGATGCTGGCTCTCTCTTGCAGACCAAGTGCTTGGTGGTGCTTGCCCAAGAGGCTGAGCGAGTGCCCTACTGCGCTCAGCGCTGCTGTGGTGTAGAAGATAGTGGCGGTTAGACGCATGATGACTGATTGAGAGTATGGAGATGCTGGGATTGTGCCAATGGTGGGTTGATGGGCGATTTGATTGTTTCCTTGGAAGAAGGCATGGTGAAGAAGGATTTCACGGTAATCTTGTAAAGAACAGAGTGTTTATTGTTGACAATATGAGGCTCTTCATAGACTGCCTGGGCAACAAGATGTCAAGGCGTGTAGAAAAAGAGGAATGTAGATGGTGATCGGAATGTGCTTTACGAGATCAAAGGGGGAAAAAAAAAAAAAAAAAAGGGGGGGGGGGGGGGACATGGTGCTGAGAAGAAAAGACTCGTCCAGTGGACTCCAACATACAGACCAGCATCCAGTGTGCCTACCTTTGTATCCCCGCTTTCAAGATTGCTTGACAGAATGGGACGATGGAAGAGCCGTTGTGTTGCAGGAGTGAAGTCGATCGGAGACGCCTCCATAGGCACGAATCCCGATTCGGCACAGCTTCAAAAAAAGATATGCGTGTGAACTTGCAAGCTGGGACTCGAAAGAGAGATCACAAAGCCTGCCGTATATTAATCTGTAACATCAAGAAGAAAGAAAAGCAAGTCCTCTCTACAGGGCAAAAAAGAAGAGATAGCTAAGCTTGGTTTCGATCCAAGGTCCTCCGGGTTATGAGCCCGGCGCGCTTCCGCTGCGCCACTCAGCTTGTTGTTGAAGGGATATTGGTCAATGGCGAATATAATTCAACCAATATTCTTGCGGTGCATACCGGACGGACTGAACTGCACATGCTCTCTGTGGGATCCTACACATACTCACACCTGCCATATCTCTATTCCCTGATAATAGTTTGACTTTGTTAAATGTAAATAGCAAAATCTCTTCAGACAAGTAGTAATCACCTTATCAAGGCCAAAAATTGAGGGCATAGCAAGCAAAGCTTTGAGCGACGACACGTCTCATACAATCGAGTATCAGAAATCAATTCCTCCATTCCTTACACCCCGACTCATTCTCCGTTCCAGCATTCGGTCCAACCGACCCTGGGCCAGCCTTTGCTTCCTTGGATTGGCTCCTATAATCTTTTCTGTTCATGTGTTTCTCGATCAACTCTTCCTCCGGTTTATGATGCAGCCAGATTTCGCCATCCGGTGAATACCCTTCTTCTACAACCTTCTTCCGTGCCATCTTGCGAGCCAGTCCAGGCACTGCGCGCCAGACGAATTCGTGTGGAATGCTTAACCTCGCGGCGACCCACTTCTCGTCCCTTGGTTTGTGCATCTGTATTGAAGGAATCTCTTCCAGTGAATGTGTCTCCTCGGCTAGTAATTGTTCATTGGGAAACGCCCTTTTGATCCGCTCCGGTATTACCGGCATGACCTTTTGCAGAAACTCAAGTGATGCGTTGACGTTGATATCCAGGGCCCGCTCTGGATGTGCAGTCGCTTTGAGGAAGAACGAGCAGATGTTTGGATACAAGATCGAAAAGTCGGATTGCGAGACATGTATTGTTCCGCGAACAGTCAAGAGCCAGGCTGGTGACGGATGAGCCTCTTCAATCAGCGATTTGACCAGCTCGAAATTGGACGGCCAGTACGTGAATGCCTCGGAGTTAATGGCGAGTAAGGGCGCATTAATCTTCTCGTCCTCAACGGATGCCGGTCTTGTTCCACTCCTTAGAGAATGTCAGTATGATATCCATTTCATGAGTGACTTTACTTGCCCCCAAATATCGTAAATGATGCCTTGTGCAACCCAGTGGAAGCGTCTCTCATGCCGCAACATGTCGACGACGGTAGCAGCTCCGAAGGAATGACCAGCAGCAACAACATACTGAGTCTGTACCCGTCCTTTCCAGGACGACCAGTCTACGCCGTCTAACCCATATGTGCTGGATCCTTGATAGCCTTTCCGTCGCATATTCTGCTTCGCAATCTCCTCTCCCTTTCCATCGTTGATCCTGCAGATGACGTCGTAGGCTTCCTCAATCTCGGCCAAACGCAAATCCATTTGGGCTCCTCGAAGCTCACGATCAACGCCCTTTTCGTTATGCGGGCTTGTGTCCCAGGCATTATCCTTGGGGAAGATGTAGTCGACAACATCGTAATAAGTACTGCCATGCTTTTTATGGTGCCTTTTGGGATCCCGCTGACCTTTGTCCAGGATAACCTCTTCACTTCCTGGTTGGTTTATGAAACTTCGAGGTCCGCTGCCGTCTCGATGCTCCACTGCAACCACAACAAAGCCATGACTTGCAAACTACTCCACGTCAGCCAAGTGTCATCATCAAGATATGGACATCAATCCGCACCTCGCCACAGACGCTGGAATAAGCGGTCTTGGTGCCTCCCAACCCATGACTGAACATCATCAAGGGAAATGTTGGTGTCTCGTCCGTCCCTTTGATCTCTTCATTCTCTTCTGGTATCCCTTCTGTCGGAAGTTGCGCAGAAATAGGTGCATTTCGAAACGCCGGCAGTTTTGTGAACATGGTCGGTAAGAAAATGGGCGTGCCAAGAGACTGAACAGTTGAAAACCGACCATAACCTTCTGCCATACTAACGCGAGGTCGACCCAGCCAGAGTTGTCGAGAGGGTCGTTTCTTTTGCGGAGGAGAAGCCGGATAGTATATTGTGAGAAGCACCGTTTTCAACTGCAAAATGTGATTTCCTTTTCTGGTGATGTCGGAGAAGGAACGAGGCTCCTCGACTGGTACTTCAATCTCCATAGTTCCGACAGAGTAGGGACCGGAATATGCTGGCAGCGACCTGACAGGCAACAACATAGTCTCACGCCACGATTTTGGCGGACGCGCCTTGGGCTTCTTTGGATTCCGGACCTTGCTCGTTCGCGAAAAGAAGCCATGAGTTGGATTCGGTGCTTGAGACTTGTTTCCAGAGATCCATGGAGGCAGAGACATGATGAATCTATCGCACGACGCGCTCGTCGAGTCCCAAAATCTTTTAAAGAATCAGGCTTGAGGGGACCGACGTGGAGAGTGCGAGAGCAGGAAGTCTCTGGGCGAGACGTCACGTAAGGTTTCGCGGTAGCATGGGCGAACGACGAAGGAAAAGATGTTAAAAAGTTCAGCCATTTGCACCGTTATATTTCTCAGCATATACACTGCCACATTCGTTGTCTATGCTTGTGGTTGACTGCGGAGCGCCGGAAGCACTCGCGATTGAATTATGACGTATGTATGTAGCAAAAAGAAGAAATCGGTGTTTCTCCTCCACGAATTCGAGTCGCGATATGGATCATGTTCATCGGTTCGGCTTAGATCCGAAGACGCAATGGGAATTAGGTAGTGCTACTATAAGACGGATTTGTGGACATGAACATTCTCATAAGCCTAGATCGATAGTCTTGTCGTTCTAACAGCCGAAGGGATGGATAAGACAAGTCAACGTTGAATTAAGCTTCGACGATGTATTTAAAACCACTTAGATTAGAGGTAGGACTGAATCTTCTTGAGATTGTTAACAAAACTAACGGAGACTTGACCCAAACTAATGTCATGTTCTGGAGCTGTATGCAATTTCTCCAGTGGTTCGTGTGGATGCAATGTGGACAGGGTCGCTCTGTCGACAACCATTCTTGATCGCAAGATCGTCGAGGATATAACAACGACTTCACATGAAAGTTATTGATAGACTTGCATTCATCTCACTCTTGGCAAAGCCTGATAATACTATGAGAAAGAACTCCTATAAGCGCTACCAATGGTATCAAGAAAGCACGCCAAAACACAAGCAAATCGTTGTATTCATGATGCTCAAGGAGCAAAAAGATCATTGCTCCACGATTGATGCCACCTCTTTCCCACGAAGCCACAATTGAGAGGCTTATCGCCCGAACTCCAAGCTCGGGATAATGACAGGACCATACTTAACGGGTGCTGCATAAGCCCCTTCGTTCTGCACCATGAAGTCAGCAGCGAGACTGAGACGTCCGGAGCCCTTAGCACCAGGGATTGCTGGACCGTATTGGCCGCGCACGACTTCAGGATCGTAGGCGACCATGGCGACGTAGTTTCTGCGACCCATGAGCCTCTTCATCTCGCGTGGTGCGCCATTGACATCTGCCACGAAGACTTCCATCATGTCTTCTTTGGTGTCAGTGGCTTGGGCGGTCTGATGAGGCCCGGCACTGCGCTGACCATTTGGCGGAATGTAAATTGGTTGCTTGGGATTGCTGTTGAGGAGGCGAAGGACGTAGGACGGCGGTGGTGCATTGACGATCGACGAAGCAATGAGTTGGTACATGGTTTTGTGATCGCTAGGATGTGAAGGATCGTGGACAAGACCAGCACCGCAAGCGTTCACGCCGCCAGACAGGAAGCTCATACGCAAGGACTTGTTGTGAGCGATGCCCTGGAGTGTGCGGATTATGTATGTTCTTTCGAGGTCCTGTGATTCACTGTTAATCTCGGCACAACTACAAGACAAGCAAAGCTGCATACCTTCGATTCATGAGTCCACATATCTCGTAACTCATCCAGCATGTCGATCTCGCCGAACGGACTGAGAACACTGCTCATCAGGCCAGATTTTCCGACAGCCTTCTTGATTGAGCTGAAACCATCGCCAACGACGCCCTTAGCGCCGACGACACCGGCAACAGAGCTCGTCACCCGGCCAAGCATGTTAAACGTGCCGGTGACGGCTTTCTTGCCCGACGCCATGGTGTGAGCAATCTGCTCCGCTGTCTCCAATCTTGGATAAATCAACGGCACAGGTATCATCCAGATACAATGCTGCACACTGGGCGGCAGAACGGCGATTTTGGGGAATAATCCTTGATAGGTGGGGCCGGCCATGACTCGATGAGAGTCTCTTTCGGAGCGGGTGTCTGGACCAACAACAACCACAGCTGGGCCAAGATACTTGACGAAATGCCAGCCGGTACCGGTGATGGTGAAGAGATCCAAATCGCCCGAAACATTGCGAAGGATCTCATGTGTTGTATGATGCTGGAAAAGAAGATACATGTCGACACCAATACGGCCAATGTTCTTGAACATGTTGGATTGTTGCATGTAGTCTGGATACGAGCCATAGCCGTCAAAGCTGTCGAATGTCAGTAAGAACCTTGAATCATGGAAGAGTGACTTACATGTCGTTATCGTCAAGCTGGAGAACATGCGGTATTTGTGCGAATGCTTCCCGGACATGTGGTTGGTCAAAGTGGCTGGTGTAATAATGAAAGTAGGCATGCGAGACGTCGTCTTCAAGTTTAGCAGTCCAGGGTTCGTTCTTGCGGTTCTCCTTACCACTCATGGCAGTCCATTGCTTGAGCGCGGGAACCTCCTTCCAAAGCCGGTCACCAAAAATTTGACCACCAAGACCCAGCTGGGCGTGAAAACCGCCGCACTCAAGATGCTTTTGTAGAACATCCTTCCACATGAGTCCAACACCACCGAGCTTGGCTCGTTCATTGGCACTGACGTTGAGGGCAAAATCATTGCCGGAATGAGCAATAAAGCGCCAGCTTGTTTCGTATCGCCCAGCAACAAGAAATTCGTACCTAGTGCAGCCGAGATGAGACGTGATTGCGTATGTCCACTTGGTTCCCTGCTCTTCCATCACTAGGTCGATATCGTAGCGGTAGAACATCCAGCGCTGATGTTGATAGATCGGGTTGGCTTTGAGTTGACGGGCTGCGCAAGTCAGTACAAATGAACGTGGATCCGATTCATGAACTCACGGTTTGGAGACAGGTCAGTGCTTTGATGGATGTGGATGGTAGGCGGCTGAGGTACGTCTGTAACAAGAAGGATAGAACCGAGCCAGAGCCCACGTTCAAGGTCTATATTGGTGTAGCGAAGGTAGGGACCAAAGTATACACCATTTGTCGGAGCGACCTTGTACATGTCAACACCTGCAGACGGTGGCGGTCCAGTGAAACCAGCGACCGTAGGGCTCGCAAGGTTGTTCATACTGAGCATGCTGTCGCGGTGGTATGTTGCGGACTGTGGAGGAAAGCCAGGAGATGCCAGAGGCTGGTTGAAGCCACCCAAGGCAGGTGAAGCAACGGGGTTTGCAAATGTGCCAGTTGGAGAAAGCGGCTCTTGCATGTTCAGTGGAGTCGGGCCCTTTGGAAACTCCCATTGCGTTGATTGGGTCGGCAGGTGAATGTAATAATACTGACCAGAGTTTTGGTCCAGGTGAGCAATCCATCCCTCCGGCAAGGGCGGAGGTGAGGCGGGCGCTATGCTCGGGCCTGGACTCGGCGAGGTAATTTGGATAGGCGCCAGAGTCGAAGGATATGCGGACGACGCAGGTTGTTGAACAGGCTGCACTACGGGCTGTTGGACTGCCTCGTTCGCGAAAGCGGGGTGTCTACGGATATTAGGGTCCTGTGACGAAGTAGAGCTAGGCTGAGAGGCATTGCTCATTCGCTTCTCGTTGGGATAGCCTTGCGCAGTAGTTGCTCCAGGAGTCGCTCTCTGTAGTGGCACGCTCGAATACGCCGGCGGAGGCTCCTCACCAATATGGAGTCCCTGCATGTTCTGTTCCAAAGGGTGCGTCTGAGGGGAAAATGACAGTCGTGATCCAGGCTGATTGCTCTGCGGTGACTGCAAGAACTGGGCAGGTTGGGCAGGGGATGGAGATTGAGCATTTGGAACTCCGAATTGCTGAGCAGATTGAGAGGGAGAAGGCTGATACTGATATGGCTGGACTGGTTGAGGGGGGCTTTGATAGGCTGCCATCGTGGGGCTCTGGAAAGTGGTCGTCGGTGGAACCTCCGTGTCGCCTTGGAAAGCAACCGGAGGACCATGCGGGTAGCTGCCGGGTTGCTCGGTTGGAGTCCACGGGCGCGGAGGCCCTGCTTGCTGCTGCGAAGGTGACATGGTGGAAGGTCGAACGACGGGACTTGCGTACTGGTTGGCACGAGAAGCAGCGGCATTCTGTGCATAAGGATACCCCGGCTCGACCCCACCTACTGGCCTTCCGACTATCGGCGTTTCGGGTGGAGGAGGTGAGCCTCGTTGGGCGCGTGTTGTTGATGTTGATGCGGTCGAGCTGAGTCTGTTCACACCAGCAGGGTTTGGTGGCTGGAGCGAAGCAGCAGCGGGAGGAGGATAGTACTGTTGGTACGTGGACTGTGTTATTCCATTATCAACAGCAGGCACTGCTGGCATTGGAGGAGCCTTCTGGAATAGACCATCATCATCATCGTCGTCGTCTTCTTCTTCTTCCTTGGCTGGCACTTCGGGAGCAGCCTCGTTTCTATCTCCTCCAAAGCCTGGGGTGAGCGAAGGCGGCGGAGTGCCGGCATACCCAGAGATGGTAGGACGATTGGGGTCGTTCGCGCTGAACTTGGCGCGGGTTGGGGATTGTCGGCGCATACCGGGCGACCTTATCTCTGGCGTTGCTTGACGTTGTGCACCGGGCGAAGCATGCAAAGGACGGGGACGATGGTCGGGGTAGGGAGGACTGGCGCGTGTTCGGCGCGAAGAGCCGTCGACTTGGGCCTCTTCGGATGAAGTTCGTGAGGGAGTCGACTCGGTCGAAGTTGACGGGTTGACTTTGTGGATGCGCAGAGGACCTACAGTTGGAGTCTCGGGCTCCGGCGTACGAGGCTTCTGGAAATACAGCTCGGCAGGCCTTTGTTGGCTGCGCGTGCCGTCCATGGTTGGTATTTTAGCTGCAAAGACGGCGCGTGTGATGTGAGCGGTGAGGCTGGTCGCGTAACGAGAGAGGCACGAACGAAGATCAGAAAGATTATATTAACGTGGAGAGGCCTACTCCGTACATGTGAGTGCGATGCTTACAGACCCGAGGCAGTCAAGTGGATTGGATGCGAGGAGCAAGATCGGGCTAGAGATGAGCGTAAGCGCTGCCAACAGCTAGTGATAGCCGTGACGTGAGCGTGCATTCGCGGCATGGGCAGCGATTGGACTGCCTGGCCCATCGCAAGCGCCGCCTTCTGCCAGGCAGTGGGCAGTAGGCAATGGGCAGTGGCGCCCGACGTGCCACAGTAGTGGTGGCATGCGCCGGCCAAGGCAATCTTAATTAATCATGTGCTCGAGATCAACGTTTGATCGAGTCTGCCGCGTCCAGTGGACGGAGGTGGACCCTTCAGTCGGTTGGCCGTTTGCTTTGATGCACATGCGGGGCTCTTGGCCTGCCGCCTGCAGACAGTCGGAGTCGGCCAGTCGGACACGGAGGTGCCTGAGCTTGTCTTGGGCCTGGGCGTCGACTTTCTGTCCTCACACGACACGTCTCGTCTGCGCATCTCACGACGATGGATTTTCTCCGTCGCCTAGCAGGATGGCTTGACCGCCCGGGCTTTCCTTGGAAGTCTCTGATCATCTCGTTCAGCTTGGGCGAATACCTCCTGGAAAACTGGCTCGCCTTTCGTCAGTACCGCGTGCTGCAAGGTACCAGAGTGCCCAAGCAGCTTCGAAACGAAGTCGACCAGCCCACTTTCGACAAGAGCCAGGTCCGTATCAGTCTCCTGCTTCCATTTCTCTGTACTGACACAATCGTCCAGGCTTACGGTCGCGCCAAAGCCAAGTATGGCTTCGTCTCTGGTCTCATCTCTCAAGTCAAGTCCCTCGCCGTCATCCACTACGATTTCTATCCCAAGTTCTGGGCTCTCACTGGTCTCATCCTCACTCGCTACCTTCCCGCCCGCTTCCAGGGTGAGATCGCTCATTCGCTGCTCTTCGTCTTCGCCTCTTCATTCATAGAGACCATCCTGAGTCTGCCGCTTTCCTATTACCACCACTTTGTACTCGAGGAGAAGTTTGGTTTCAACAAGCAGACCATTGGCCTATGGGTTTCCGACTTGCTCAAGGGACAGGCTCTGTCGCTCGCATTTGGTGTGCCGCTCGGCTGGGCTTTCTTGAAGATCATTCAAAAGACTGGCGACAAATTTTTCTACTACCTGTGGTTGTTTGCTCTTGGTGTTCAGCTCTTCGCCATCACCATCTACCCTATCGCCATCGTGCCTCTCTTCAACAAGCTCAGCCCCCTCGAACCCGGCCCGCTCAAGGACGCTGTCGAGGCTCTCGCAAAGCGCCTCAACTTCCCGCTCTCGGAACTGCAAGTCATCGACGGAAGCAAGCGCAGCGCCCACAGCAACGCCTACTTCACCGGCCTGCCCTGGAAGAAGAAGATCGTCATCTACGACACGCTGATTGAGAAGTCCAACACCAAGGAGATCGAGGCCGTGCTGGCCCACGAACTCGGACACTGGAAGATGGGCCACACGACCAAGCTGCTCCTCATCTCTCAGATTCACCTCTTCTACATGTTTGCTCTCTTCTCCGTCTTCATCAACAACAAGTCGCTTTACAACGCCTTTGGCTTCACCCGCGAGCGACCCATCATGATCGGGTTCATCCTGTTCAACGAGGTCTTGGCTCCTACGGACTCTGTCATCAAGCTGCTCATGAACATCATGACTAGGAGTATGGAGTTTGAAGCTGGTATGATACATGGCTGCCTCGGTGTAGAGTACTATGCTAACGCGCTTCTTATAGACAACTTTTCGCTCAAGCTCGGCTATTCGTCCGAGCTGGCCAGCTCTCTGATCAAGCTCCAGATCCAGAACCTGTCGAGCATGGATGCTGACTGGATGTACTCCAGCTTCCACTACTCGCACCCCATCCTCACAGAGCGCCTGAAGGCCGTTGGCTGGACCAGCGAAAAGAAGGGTTCGGAGGAAGCAGAGGTGGAAGATAAGGAGACGGCAGAGGCCACGGGTCGTGAGCTGTAGTACAGCGGTGGTCGTGTCGGGGGGGTCGTAAATAAAACTTTGTCGCGGGTTGGGTGTGCGTATGCATCAGCCCTTTGCTCTCTTCTTCTCTTCTTTTTCCTTCTTCTCGGCCTTTCTCCTGTTCTTCTTTGCCTCCTTCCTGGCATCCTTCTCGGCCTTTGACAGACCCGCACCGGCGTCGGCATCCATGTCGACATGCATGGCATCGCCATCGTAGTCGGCATTCTGAGCATTACTAGTGTCTCTGTCGCCGACCTCGCCTTCGATGATCTCTTGAGCGCGAGCGTAGCTCTCGGCGTCTTGCCAACCCTCGTCGTCGGCCGATTTCTTCAGACCGCCCTTCTTCTTTCCACCTTCCAGAGAAGTTTGGTAGCCGGCAGAGGCCTCGTCGAGACGGGCATCATCGCCCTCGGGCAGGCCGAAGATGTCGTCAGCCTCGGGAGCAAGAATTTCGCCCTTCAGGCCCTTTTCAATGCGACGCAGGTGGTGCAAGACAATTCCTCCTTGGGGGCCGCCATTGGTCGAGTATTTGATGTCATCGGGAGTGATGCGGGCGTCCGGGTGCAGCCACGGTGTGGATTCCGAGGCAGAGATGAAGGCGCTCAGCGATGAGAGGGCATCTTCGGGGGAGATTTGAGCCGACGGGCGCGAGCGAGAGGGCGGATAGGGAGTAGTCGAGGACATTTTGTTGTAGTAGAGGGAACGGAAGGAGAATGGACATGCGCATTTATTTTTCGTTATTTTCCGCTTGGTCCAAGCGTCCGAGCACGCCGGGCAGGTCCATGTGAGTGCAAGAGCGGGCACCTCTACAGTCCACTCTCTACTCGCATCACGCAGTCTACTCTCTACTCGCATCACACAGCCTGTCGCCAGCCATGTCGTGTTTACGCTGTGTCCGGCGCATTGTGCAAGCGAGCCCAGCGCTCAACCTCTCTTCGACCCCGCTGCTCCCGTCCGCTCTTCGCCCACTGGCCGCATCGCAACTCTCTCAAACGCATGTTACCTCCTCTGCCAGTCTTGCGTCGCCTCACCTCTAACATTTGCCTCCAGTCGCACAATCTCTCTGCTGTCAGCTACTCGTCCGACGCTTCCAGCCGTACCAACCTCGACTTTGTCGCTCTCCACAACCCTCGAGCTGCCTCGTCTACCGACCGCATCCACCACCCTCACCCTCTTGCAGGCGAGAGGCCCCAAAAGAGATACCTTCGACCCTTCACACCGCGTGAGAAAGCGAAGAAGTGGCTTCCTCGCTCGCATCCGTACCAGAAATGGCCGCAACCTGATCAAGAGACGAAAGCTGAAGAGGAGATCCACTCTCAGCCATTGATATTCCTCTTTTTTTTTCTCTCAGATGCACGTACAAAACGCAGGAGATGTTTTGGGCAAAGCAAGACGGTAGACTCGGCAATATCAGATATGGATGATGCACGGCTACTGAAGCAAGCATGCATGGTAAAATGGCGTTTGCATATCTTCTTGTATCAATATGAATTATTCCCTCTGATCTTACGAAGGGCCACATTTCTTCCCGGTCTCATTGTTTATGCCGGCAGGTGTCTGTCACAGCTTTCAGAACCTACTGCGCAAGGCTTTTGCATACATCAAAGTTGGTTCTCCCAGTCTGAGACAGCTAAGAGCAAACATACTTGCATTTTTCTTTTTTTTTTTTTTTTCATATTTGAAGACCATGCAAATAATGTGGATGTGTGTACAGCAGTTTGTCATGCGGACCATGTCAAGACCTATAATTATTGGCGGCGTTGCGGTGCGTCACTGCCCAAAACAGCCTACCTATCAACAACGTCCGGCGAATCTGATCCAATAATCCTTGTTTTATATACCAACCTGCGACAAGCTGTCCGACACCTCTTCCTAAGAAGCCTTCGCGGTGAAAAGCATGCGGCATGACAATCCGTGTGTTGTTGAGGGACCACCCTCACCGCGCAATCGCCTTGGCCACTGACGACCATATTCTCACTTTCCGCCATAGCCCTTCCACCGCTGGCGGCTCTTCGCTGTCTGTCAACTCAACGCAAAGCGCAACCTTGCAACCACGGTGCATGGTTGAATTTGCCCGTGTAGCAGACACAGACACCTCAGACTTTCGATCCCTTAGTTCTCTTTCTGTGTTTGGAACCCTCGGCCTAATCACCATCAACGGCGACATTTTCTTGTGCGTTGTCAATGGAGCTCAAAGAGTGGCAACTGTGAGGTCTGGTGAAAATGTACTGAAGATCACCTCCGTCGAATTTCGTATGTTTTATGAATCCTGACTTCACGCTGAAGGGGTGATTGACATACCTCTAGACTGCATCAACAAATCCGAATACGACTATCTCGTCCTGGACCGCATCAATAGCTTCCCTACTGATGACCTGGACGAAGATGGCTTCGACCACTATCACGCCAGAGACCCCGCCCTGGAGCACCCTTGCATGGCACTGAAGAAGCTCCTCAGTGGAGGCAGTTTCTACTACAGCGCTGACTTTGACCTGACCAGACGTCTCCAAGACAGGTAGTTTGATTAATGCTCTGTTGCTGTCTCGCAGCTAAATCTTTGCCAGGTCATCTTTGTCCGCGACTGTCGCCATAGACAGTCTTGACGCCGGCTTCCTCTGGAATTCATACATGATCCAACCACTAGTCAGTTTCCGTTCTAGATTGTCAGATCATGAGAAGCAAGAACTGGATTCGTCTCGAATCTTGACATCTGCTATACGTGGTTTTGCTATGACTGTGACGGTACCGCCTGCATCGTCACCAATTAGCCATAGCTCTTCCGGTTTCCCGTCTACTCTTACCCTGCTCTCTCGGCTGTCATGCCGGAGAGCAGGCACCCGTTTTAATGCCCGAGGTATTGATGATGATGGTAATGTTGCCAATTTCGTCGAAACCGAGGTCATTTTCTCTACGCCGACAGGGCTGAGCTTCTCGTATGTCCAAGTGCGAGGCAGCATCCCTCTTTTCTGGGAGCAAGCGGCAGGCTTCACTCCTGGACAGCAAAAGATTCAGCTCACTCGATCTGCTGAAGCATCTCAGCCTGCATTTGACAAACACATGTCTGACCTCGAGATCAACTACGGTAACATCCATGTGGTCAACTTGTTGAGCAACGAAAAACCCGGTGAACTCGAGCTCAGCAGAAGGTACCAGTACCATGTCCGTAATAGCCCCTTGAATCTACCAGCAGGAGAGCCTGGAGATAGAGAGGCTGAGGAACATGAGTTGATCAAAGAGACGGATTACGATTTCCACGCCGAGACCCGGGCGCTTGGATATGAAGCTGCAAAGGGCATCAAGCGATATGTCCAGGACTCGGTTGAGAACTTCGCCTACTTCCTCTCAGAAGAGGCTGAAGACGAACCTAAGAGCGTCAATGGAAAACGCCAGTCACAAATCAGGAGAAACATGAGTATCCTACAGCAAGAAGGCATCTTCCGAACAAATTGTCTTGACTGCTTGGATAGAACTAATCTTATCCAAACGCTCATCAGTCAATTGGCAATCCAGGAGTTTTTGAACCATCGAGGCGAACGCGCGGCAACATCTGACTTCTGGGTTCGCCACAGCACGCTCTGGGCAGACAATGGCGATGCTTTGTCGCGCATCTATGCTGGTACCGGTGCGCTGAAGTCATCCTTCACCAGGCATGGAAAGTCTTCGCTTGCAGGTGCATTTGCCGATTTCCGCAAGAGTGCCACGCGGTTGTATATCAACAATTTCGAGGACAAGGGGAGACAAAACACCATCGACATGCTACTTGGCCGGTTGATGGATCAAATTCCAGTTCATCTCTTCGATCCCATCAATGACTGGGTTTCAGCCGAGCTCACTAAGAGAACATCAGAGTACTCGGCGTACGACAGCATCAATATCTATGTGGGTACATTCAACCTCAACGGCAAGACTCGAGGGTTGTCCGAAGATCTTTCGCCTTGGTTGTGCCCACCTGTCGACTTGTCTCAACAGCAACCTGAAATCGTGGCAGTCGGCTTCCAGGAAATTGTGGAGCTCAGCCCTCAGCAAATCATGTCTACTGACCCTCACAGAAGACAAGCGTGGGAAGATGCGGTCAAGAGGACGCTGAACGAGCATGCTCAGACGCTGGGCTCTGAAGAATATGTGATGCTCCGAGGTGGACAGCTGGTCGGCGCATCTCTGTCTGTGTTCGTCAAGGCAAGCGTCTTGCCGTACATCAAGAATGTTGAGGGAGCTTTGAAGAAGACAGGCATGTCTGGTATGGCTGGCAACAAAGGAGCTGTGGCGATTCGCATGGAATACGCCAACACGTCGATATGTTTGGTCACTGCCCACTTGGCGGCAGGATTTGCCAATTACGAGGAGCGTAATCAGGACTACCGGACCATCAGCCACGGGCTGCGATTCCAGAGGAACAGATCGATTGAGGATCATGACACCATCATCTGGCTTGGTGATTTCAATTATCGAATCGGTATGGCCAACGAGAAGACGAGACAGCTAGTCAAGGCCGGTGACCTGGAGCGATTGTATGAGAACGATCAGGTAACATGTGTCCTTCTCACATCGCTTTCTTGCGCTAACGACATCTAGCTCAACTTGCAGATGGTGCACGGCAAGACGTTCCCTTACTACAATGAAGCCAGGATCACCTTCTTACCAACATACAAATACGACGTCGGTACAGATGAGTACGACTCCAGTGATAAGGCTCGCATTCCTGCCTGGTGTGATCGTGTCTTGACCAAGGGAAAGAATCTTCGTCAGATTCACTACAATACTGCGCCGCTCAAATTTTCAGACCACCGACCAGTCTTCGCGACCTTCCAATGCACCGTCATAGTCGTTGATGAGGAGAAGAAGCAAAAGATCAGCGACGGGCTGTACGAGCAAAGACGTGCCGTAGTCGGTGGCAACACAGCCAACACAAGAAACGACGACACCGAAGACGAAGACCTCCTCGGCTACGAATCCATCGAGCCTGGTCTACCGCCAGCAAGCTCCGACAAGCGGAAATGGTGGCTAGACGGCGGACTGCCAGTACGCTCCCAGGTCAAACCTCCGGGCGACGGCTTCGTGCGAAACCCAGAGAGGTCGCCAAACCCCTTCAGCGCAACCTCGGAGCCAGACTGGGTCAAGGTGCCGCGACCCAACCCACCCGCGTCTCGCGCCCTCTCCGTCCGCGAACGCACGCGCTCGGGCGCTGCGACCGAGAACCTGAGTAGAAGGCAAACAGTAGCGACGCGCAAGCTCCCGCCCGCCTGGCCGCAGTCACAGGCACCCGCCACCTCTGTGCGCTCGCCGCAGCGCAGTCTCCTGGACGACCCGATCGACGAGCCACCTCTGCCACCCAGACCATCGACGCAGCAACAGCAAATCCACCGCAAGCCCGCGCCACCGGTACCCAAGAAGCCCTCGATGTTGCGCTCGGAGAGCCCGAATGCCACCCGCGACGACGGGCCCCCGCCGCCGTTGCCGCGTAGGACCAACACGCTCCCGCATTCGCCGGCTGCCTCGTCGGCAAAGGAGATGCCTCTGTTGCCGCCGCCTCGTAGATCGACTGCAGGGCCAAGCGAGGCCAAGGAGACTGCGTCGACCAGGCAGACGGGTCAAGGGGGTACGGCGACGTGGCGCGCGGGTGAGGGATATGGCGGTCCCACGTTACCGCCCAGAAAGGGAGGTCAGATGAATTTGCTGGACGATGGAGACGACTCGGGCATGTCGGCTTGGCAGCCACTGAAGCCCAGTTGATCTTGGAGATGTTTGTAGAAACTGGCTTTGTTCGTCCTCAATAGCTGTATTGCTTCTTACAGTGCTTGAAAAACTGTAGACACTCGTTTTATTCAGCCCCTCTGGTGCAGCGGCAGGTATTCCACCAACATGTTGTGGGAAGAACATCTCAAAAGTTGTTCAGATGCTATAACGGCATTTCAAAATGCACGAGTTTTTACAGAGACCTGTCGAATGTGTGAGCTTTGGCGAGAGACTAATCTAGTTGCCATTCTCACTCGGATCTAGCATGTTCTATTCTACGGCATCTTGTCCACATCACCGCCCTTGCTCTCGTCACCTTGGTTTCCTTCAAAGCTCTCCCTGCTCACCTGCTCAACCTTGACGTTCCAGCCGAATTTGTCTTCCAGGCGACCAGTCTGGATGCCCTTGAGGTTGTCGAGCAGTTTGAGGCACACAGGGCCAGGTTCGTCAGAGGAGAGGTAGGTAAAAGTGTCGTTCTTCGACTTCATGGTGATGGACCTAATGGGGACCAGGGCGGCGGCGGTACCTGCAGCAAAGACCTCGTTGAACGATGAGAGCTCCGAGTAGTTGATCTGTGTCTGTGTTAGTCCTGCAGATATTAGTGGCAAAGAGTGAGTGACTCACGGCTCTTTTTTCCACGCTCCAGCCTAGGCTACGTGCAATATCGCACACGCTGTCGGCCGTCACACTCTCGATTACGTTCTTGCTGTCTGGTACCACCAAGGTGACCTTGTCTCCTTCTTTCTTGACGCCCAAGAAAGCACTTGTGCTGAACTCGTCGATCTCGCTCCGTGTCCTGCTGTCCAAGTGCAATGTAATGCCATAGCCATCGTTGCGCGCACGCTCGCTGAAACGCAACACAGGAGCATAGTTTCCGCCAACCTTTGCACTGCCAGTACCGTGGGGAGCGGCACGATCAAAGTCCTCGAGGATGAGTGCAGGCACGGAGTGGACACCGTGGTAGACGCCGACGGGCAAGACCCAGACAACAAAAGTGTACTCGTCGGGCGGGTTCAGACCCAATTGCGCCGAGCTGCCGAAAAGCAAGGGACGAATGTACATGGCAGCGCCCGTCTTAGCCGGAGGTACGTACTCGGCGTTCAAAGAAACGGCAGCCTTGACGCAGTCGAGAAAGTGCTGCTCAGGGACCTCGGGCATGGAGACGAAGGAGGCGGAGTGTTGCATGCGCTTGGCGTTCATGTTGGGACGGAAGATGGTGATGGACTTGTCGTCAGGGGTGCGGAAGGCCTTTAGTCCTTCGTAGCATTGTTGGCCGTAGTTGAGACCGGGTGCCATGCCGTGGACTCGTAGGTAAGGATCGGTGACGAAGCGAGGAGGGGTCCATTGGCCGGTGGCCTTGGAGTAGGTGGATTCGATGTGGCCATTGACTCCAAGGTGGATTGTCAGGAGGGTTGCAGAAGCAAGAAGATGGCGGATCAGGCATACCTTCGCGGACCTTGAAGCCAATGTTGTCCCAGTCTGTAGATAATTGAGTGTTGGCAGATGCGGGGCAGATGAAATGTGGGATGGAGGACATACCAATGCTGCTGACGGGAGGCGGAGGGAAGGAAGCTGCCATGGTGGGGAAGCAAGACCAGAAAGAACGGGCGAGTCGGTTGAGAAAGCAATTGGTACAAGAAGTGGAAGGTGCGACCAGAAATAAAAGCAAGAGCTCCTTCATAGGGCGCGGAGGGGCGTGACGCAGGTCTCCGACCGAGTCATGCATGCGGCATCCATGCGGCATGCCCATCAGGGTCCGGCATAACTTTCACTATTTCCCGCATCGACCCTTTCAGGACTGTCGTGACCGTGATATGTGATTTGTGTGAGTATACGAAATGTCCTCCATCCGAGGGCGTGCAGAGATGCTATCGACAAAAGAAAAAGATGCAGACCAAGCCCGGCCTCAAAGGGTATCATAAGCCAGAGACACATCGCCCAAAAGGAAAGGTGCCCATGCCAAAATGCCGTGCACGCCATGCCATGCTCTTCTAAAACAACCTGTCGCCTTCTACCTTGCGCTCCCAGTGTCGCCTGCGCGCCTTGTTCAAAAGCTCTTCTCTGCCACTCACAGTCCTGCTCATGACCGGCCGTGCCGATTTCTTGACTCTCATTCGTCTATCATCGTGGCTTCTGGATAGCGTGCGTTGGTTAGGGCGCCGTTGGTTCTTGCGGCCCTTGTTGGGCATGGCCACCGCGCGGCGCCTGTCCGAATCGCTAGATTCGACCGAAGTGCTAGAAGTGTCCATCTCTTCTGCAGAAGATATATCCATATCACCAGCTTCGTGAGGAGACGATGCAGCAGAGGCTTCTGAGTCTCCTTCTTCTCCTTCTTCTCCTGCTTCTTCCTGCTCGGCCTCGGCATCCGAGGCAGGTTGGACCTCGCTGTCAACGTCTCCAAAGACAACTTCCGACGCTTCTTGGATCGGCGAGTGCTGTTGGCTTCGGCGCTTTGAGGGCACAATCGAGGGCGTTTGGAACGAGTCTGCTGCCAAAGACTGCTCTGTCGGCGGCTCTGCTGGTGTAGATTGAGACATGGCCGGCGTCTTGTATTGTGTCATTGGTGTAGATTTGACCTTGGGCTGAACAGTGGCAGGAGTTTCGGGCACATGGCCCAGCATCTCGCGCTTGAGCTGTTGAGCGGCGGCCTCATTGCGGACAGGCGACAGGTTACGAGCAGCGGGTGTTTGCGGAGGAGCAAAGATGCCGAAGAAAGGAGTAGGCGGCGCCTTCAGTGTAGAGATGGGGCCAGAGGATTCGGCCTCGCGCCTGAGCTGATCGGCGGCCGCTTGGTTGAGTAATGGTGACGGCGCTCCGGCGAAAGGGGTTGCCGGAGGAGCAAAAAACGGCGTTGGCGGCGCCTGAGATAATGACGGGGCGGCATGCCTCGCGGGGGTATCGACGTCGCCTTGATCGTCGTCGGGCGACAGAGTGCGGCTGGATACGCTGTGGTCGTTGGCCGGGTCCTGCTGGGACACATGATGCGTCGTGGTGAAATCGTCCCCAGTCGCCTCGGGCTGGCTGAATGCCGCCGACACGCGACTGTAGAATCCCGACAGAAACGACATTCCAGCTCTGGGATGGTGAAGCAAGGCGGCCTTGTCCTCTGCGGCTGGTTTGTTTATTGCCAGCAAGCAAAAGACCCACACACTCCCGAGGCCCGCAATTGCTTGGCGATCGATCGAGCGATTAGATAAGATAACCCGCTTATCGCCGTCGCCGTGGGAAAGATTCGAGATTTTTGTTCTCAAAGGTCAAGCCCGTTATTGCACAACCCATTGCACCTCTCAACACACAAACCTCAAAAATGAGCAACGACGAGATGCAAATCGACACCGAGCTTCCCGCCGGCTCCAAGCCGCGCCTGCCCGTCGCCGTCAACAAGCCCATCCCCTACACCTTTGACCTGGGCAACCTTCTCTGCAACGACGCCAACCTGCTGCCGCCCGTCAGCAGCATCGCCGAATCCGACATCAAGGCCGCCGCCCGCGACTGCGCCCAGGCCATGCTCAACCAACTGCTGTCGACCTGCCCCATCACAAAGTCCGACGACAGCACCAGCGTCACCTTGACCCTGCCCGCCCCGACCACCACTCTGCCGCGCGAGAAGCCCATCCCCGCCGACAAGCCCCTCACCAAGTGGCAGGAGTTTGCCAAGAAGAAGGGCATCAAGGACAAGAAGCGCGAGGGCAAGTTGGTCTTTGACGAGGCGAGCGGCGAGTGGGTGCCCAAGTACGGCTACAAGGGCAAGAACAAGGACGGCGAGAACGACTGGCTGGTCGAGGTCGACGACAAGAAGGAGTCCAAGGACGGCGAACCCCACGACGCCAGGAAGGAGAGGAGGGCAGAGAGGGTGGAGCGCGTCAAGCGCAACGAGAGGAGGATGCGCGCAAACGAGCGCAGAAACGCCCCAAACAAGTCATGATTTTGAATCCCGAGCTTTGCACAGCGATGGCGTTTTACGGTTCCGGAGGGTTGTTGGCGTTTCTGTTGTCGCGCCAGGGTTGTTGTCCATGTCTTGCAAAAAGCCTTGTCCCCTTCTATATCCATATCAAATCGCATCCGGGGACTACTACTGTCTCGAAAAAACACCAGAGATATGCCTCCCGTGTCGCCTCAAACTGCTGTGAAAACTACACATTCCCCTTTAACCCAAGAACTCACCCGACACCAGTGTCTCCCACGGCTTTCCACTCTCCCAACATCGTTCCATGAGGTGTCGTGCTTTTCGTACCTGCTCATTCAGTCAGATCCAGCCTCACAACCCCCCAACTGTTCAACAACACTCACATGCATCATACCCAATCCTTCGACCAACTTGAGCCTCTCTAAAATCATCTCCCTATCCTCGACATCCTGCGCATCACACCCAGCCGTAAACATAGGGAACAGCAGGCATGACTCTGCCGTGCCTCCTTTTCGCACGCTCTCCAAAGCCTGCAGAACCAGCTTCACCGCATCCTGTACCTCTGCATCAGTCGACGGTTTACCCAGTACCCGGCGATTGAGGTGGATCAATCCCGCTAGGTGGAACGTTTCGTTGACTGAAACCATCTCCTGAAGCTCAAGTTGCGTCTTCTCTCTCGAATTTTCGTCCTCAATCCTGCTGTGTCGACACCCGCGCTGTACGTGACTTCTGCTGTGAGAGAGCTCTGACTTGAGCGCTTCTGCTTCCTTGGCTACCTCTTCGGCAGGCTGCCATTTGGGATCAATATTTCCTTGATCGTCAATGCGCTCAGTGTCACATTTGAGTGCCAGCCTCGCCACCCGTGCAAGCAGGTAGATACAGCAGTTGGTGAATCCGAAGAAGCAATCGATGGTGAAGCCATAAGCGTCCGAGTGATTGTCATGATCAAAAGACATGTATATGTCGTCAAGAGGTGCATGGTTGCGATGGCCGGATAGGGAGCCGATGACATCGAGGTATGCAAACCACCGCGCCAGGAAGTTGACGAAAGGGTCCCCACCGTCGCCCTTGTCCTTCAGCCCACCCCGCGAGATGATGATCTGCCGAGCGATCTCGAGGTGGGCTTGCCAGGGAATGGGCACGTCAAGACTGTTGGGATTGATGCACTCGCGCGATGCCAACATGATCGCGGTGGTAAGTGTTGCGTTGGAGACCGGCTCGTTCGAGGACAATGAGCGGCGTAGGTCAGGAAACACGTCACGAAGCCACGTTGCAATGCGATTGGATGGCTCTGGGTGACCGAGAAGACGTGCTCGGTGAGTCGCTGAATAGGCCAAAAGTAGATTCAGTAGGTTGACATTTTGCACAGCAACTGTGAAGGTCAGCCATCTACATCTTGCGCTGGGACTATAGTCATACGTACTTCGGGGCAGAGTTGTCTTCATGGGATTATCAGCGCAGTCGTGGGGTACCAATACACGAGCAGTGTGATTTAGAAAATGGTGAAAGTAGATCAAATTCATCGGACTGTCTGCAAGTACCGCCGGTAGAGGCTCGAGCTCTTTCGGGATCCGTATGGGCACCGGACGGGCGTAGTAACCACCTCTTTCGAAAGCAGGCTTTTCTAATGCTGGCTCGTTCGGTTGTGATGGCGACCAGGCAAAGTCAGATATGTTGCTCGGTGATTGCATTGCAGACGCCGGTGTCTGTGGACTGATTGCTGTCAGGTCATCGTTCTTGGGTATGTCTAGATCGGGCATGCCATAATCGTAACCATAAAATATTGTGGAGCCATTCGTATCAGTTGTCCGGTACCCTTGGAGTCTACCACTTGAAGACACTGGACGGGCATAGTCTTCAGCAGGTCCAGAAAGCAGAGAATTGATAGAGAGCCTCCTTAGCCCTGAAGCTCCTTGGGCAGCAGATGAATTCATGTTTAGGGGTGAATGAGCAGAGGTTTTTGGTACGTGTGCCATCGCACCGGGTGACGGATGATCATATGGCAGAACTGGCGGACTTTTGGGATATGGAAGTTCGGGACGAGCAAATAGTGGTGGGAGACTACAAGACGGACCTTCCGCAGAGTCCAGCCTCATTCTCTTGCTTCTGTTGTGAGTTGACCAGGAAAACTCACAAGGAGAAGGAGGAAGCGTCAAGCTAGGGCTACGAAAGTTCTGGCCTGAGGACAACCCGGCCGACTGGTCTGGATTGAGTAAGGTGAATCGAGGGAGGGAAGAATTGGAAGTTGTCTGGTAGTGATGCGATGTAGGCTGGTTTGGGCCGGAGCTCGACCTGAGACCGTCTTCGAGAGGTTGTTCCGAAGATTCCAGATGTAGATCGATCGTATTGGTGTTATTTCTAGGTGTAATTCCCTGCGCAGAAGCATGATATCCTCGAATCGAGGGTTCCGGGGCCACTCGAGCGGATATCGCGTCGGACTGCACAGTAGGAGCAAAGCTGATGGTAGAAAATCCAGAAGATGTATTTGCCATGGCAGAGAAAGCGTCCTGTTCCTTTTTGGATCTGCCACCCCATTGCAACTTGATTGAGTAGTCGCATTCTTCTCCAAATTTTACGCAGTTGGAGCATCTAGGCTTGCCTTCGTCGCATTTTACCTTTCTTGACTTGCATCCATGACATCCGGTTCGTGAGCGTCTCTTTGGCTCGCTGCCGGTGGTTGTCGACTTTGCTCGCGGCATGTCGAGCTATATTTCGAGCTCTGCGTGCTTCCTTCAATAGTGAAATACCGAATGCATCCTAGGACAATCTTCTGGTTCACTGGGACGTTTGCGGTATCGAATGCGATGGTGTATTGGTCCAATTCTGGAATCACAGCGAGTCGAGAGTTCCATGCGGGTTCGTCAACCGTACATTGTCAGCCGAAGACTTTGATGTTTAGTGTTGGACGGCCTCGGAATCGGTTCTTATCAACAACCCGAGGCGGCCGAGATAAGGAAACCAATTTCAGTTTACAATCACCACAACAAGCACTTCAGCCTGCATTCGTAAATGTCAAATGCACCTCCGGCTCTTCAAAAAGGTATCATGAAGTTGTTCAGCATTCTCATTTGGCAGAGCAGACTGCAGTTGAACTTTGCATCTCGCCAAGCTTATTACATGGCCGATCCTGCAGCGGGGATTGAAGGTGAAACTCGGGTTTACCAATTGGAGTTGAGAGGCGCCGCATGTACGTCTCGGATCCCTTCTCATACAACAACAAACAGATGTACTGTACTGCAAACACAAAGGTAGGTGAAGGCCTCTAAGGGTCTGCCCCCATCGTCATCGGGCTCTTCGGTGCCAGCATGCTTCGGTTCCTCTAGCATCCGGCGGTCCCGGTTTTCTATAGCCATCATCACGTCATGCACATGAATACATTTTCTCTTCCAGACGGTCCCTTCGAAAACTTGACCTTGTAGACATACAGACACGATTCGCGCGACAGCACCCATGTCAATCAACACCGCAAAGGAGCTCCTAGAGCGCCATCCGCTGCAGCGACTCAATTCCCCTTCGCAAGGCGCAAGTGCCGCACTGCACGTACGAAACCTCTGCGCGCAAAGAGCAAACCCAAGATGCTGATTGCGCGCACACAGCTGCTTGGTCTCTCTAGCTTCGCATATTCATTCTACTGGCTTGAAGCGAACCCGAATCCCGTCAACGATTCCTATGGCTGGCACTTTCAACACTTGACCATCATCGGCCTCTGCCTGGCAACATTGACCTTTGTCGTTGGTTTCCTTGCAGATCTAACATTGTCGACACGTCTGTTCAAGTTCAAGAACATTCTTTCCGTCACCAGTGCGCCCATGGAGGTCCTGATCAGTGTTCTATACTGGGGTCTGAAGAGCGTAAGTGCTTATACGTTGATGCCGGATGATCACAGAGGTTGACCGAGTATAACAGGTCGACGAGCGCCTCGTTCTCCCCGACTGGGCTCCTAGGATCCCCTTGGCAACCGATTTCTCGTTCCACGCCGCGCCGTCGATAGCGCTTACCCTTGACCTCCTCTTCTTCTCTCCGCCGTACACCGTCTCTGCGCTGCCAGCCTTGGGTATCAGCAGTGGCATTGCCGTCTCTTACTGGTTCTGGGTGGAAGAGTGCTACAAACACAATGGCTGGTATCCTTACCCTATCTTCGACGTGCTGGATACGGTTGGCAGGGTTGGTCTTTTTGCGGGCAGCGCTGTAGTTATGACCTGCAGCACTCTCTGTTTGAAGTGGATGTACAGCCGTGTCAACGGACATGTTCAAGACATCAAGAACAAGCCTGTGTGAGTGGTTACGCAACCAAAGATAATATCAAAGTATTATCACACACGTCATCTTCCATCATGATATACAATACCTGATATCCAATTTTCTGGACATATGTTGGACAATGATATTGTAAGGACAAATGAAATACATGAAACAGCTTTTGAATACCTTGATGGTTGAGCATCGACAGCGTCAGGAGCAGACTTGTGACTCGTCAATACAGTAAAGAAAGGAAGAGTGACAAGAGGAACGATGTGCAATGGCAAAAAAGATCCGCCTTCAAGCGGATGAGGATCGTTTTCTTGGTGCTAGACAGAAACTCGTCTTGGTGCAAGCTCCATATGTACCCAAGGGCATCTCGCAAAGACACTCTTTACATGACCATTCCTCAATATCATAACCCCTTAGGCCCAGCCAGAAACGCCGCAACAATGCAGCACTGCCTGGTGCAATGCAATGAAAACAATGGAAAAAAAAAAGAAAAGGCATAAGAAGTAATAGCCACGCGGCGAGAAAACGCACACAAAACAACGCTCTCAAAGCAGGACGCAATCAAAGTAAAGGCGGAGAAGAGAAAGGGTAAGGCCATGGCCATTACGCGTCGGCAATAGGCTTGGATTGACCCTTTCCAGCAAAGACACCGGCACCGACGGCCTTGCTGATACCGATACCCAGACCGCAAGCAACGGCGACGATGAAGGCGGCCACAAGGATCTTAAACCAGAGCCTCTGCTTCTTGGACATGCTGCTCCACCAGGCATTGACGCTGTTGCATCCGCAAGCCCTTGTGGATCTGCGCTTCGCTCTCTCGGCCTTATCCTGGTTGCGTAGCGTCTGCTTGGTGGGCCACATGGTGCATTCTTTGGTACGGGCATCAAAGCTCGATCTGTGGCCAGTAGGCACAGCTGACACAGGGTCCATCTCCGAGGGAAGGTTGACGTTGGAGTCGAGAGGGTTGGCGGTGACGAGATAACCTTCCTTGCGGGCGGCCTCGACGTCATTTTCGTAGGCACGGCCAGCTGGTAGCGACCTGAGCGACGTTTGGGCTGAAGGAGCGGCATCGTAGAAAGGTGTCAAGGGAGCATCAGGAGTCAATGGTGATTCTTGTGTGACGACAGGGCTGAGTGACTTGGGCGTGTCGAAGACGTTTGGTGCGAGGTGTGATTGGTTCTTTGTAGGGGTGTCGATGGTCGCACCGAACGTCACCTCGTCGTCCAGATGGTTGTAGTTGGAAGAGCCCATTGTGCAAAAGGGGTTTGTGTGAAAGGTCGTGAAAGGATTGAGATCGAGAGGATAGAGTCGTGATTGATGTCGTGGGAGGAAAAAGGTTCAGAGGACCTTGGCAAAAAGGTCAGGCAAGTAGTGGGCAGAGGTGCAAGGCAACGGCTCTTGCGTCGTAATGGTTGGCCGATGTTATCGTTCGAATAGGCGGTCCACAGCCACTGAAGCACGTTACGCAGAATACGTCGGGAGATTCAAGTATTCGAGGGCCGTCAAAGGGAATGGCCAGAATATAAGAGGGGGGCGCTCAAAAAGCCGCTGCAAAAGAAAGGCTGCCCGTGGAAAGCGTCACGGTGAATGCAAGAAGTGTGGTGAAACGGGGGGGACAGCGGACAGCGGGCAGCAGCAGCACGGCCGTTTAAAGATACGTAGAGCTGCCCACACGCCATTATTTTTGGAGCTACCACGCATTCTCTCTAGCGTTGTAAACTGATCTCGACCTTGATTGAGGAAGCTTGCACGCCCCAGCCCGCGCCTGCTGTGAGTGGTGTGCTTAGGCGCGGTTTTGCATGGATGTTTATCGACTCGTCCGCCATGGTCGGTTGTTGAGCCTGGACTCCGACTAACCCCCTGACTAAATTCACGCTAGTCGGCCGGCGCTCCGCCCCAGAAACGATGTGTGCTCGAGCCCTTCTGCCCTTGTCTACGACGACCGTCGACGTGGGCGATCAGAGAGCCTCAGAAACATGCAGCTATCCCAAAGTGAAGACGCGTTTTTTTTTTCAACGATGGAGACTGTCGGCCCTGAAGACGTCGTCGATGCCCCCTTGACCGTCGCATGGGCCGTCTTCGTTTTCATCGTGCCACGACTTTTGCACCGTGCGATTCAGGTTCCAACGACATTCGATGAGCCAGGTCAATTTACCCACTCTTGGAGTCGGCCCGCTTGGTTCGTCTGGGGAAGATTGCAAGCCACACTTAGAAGTCTCGCGGAGACTAGGCTCGAAACGAGGTGAGCGCAGTTCTGAACTTTCAACCCAAGCCCAGATTGCACCTTGCCACGCTTGCTTCAGCGCGTCGCGAAGGCGTGGCTTTTATCGCAAGCAACACAAGCGACACAAGCGATACAAGCGACGTTCATGTACACTGATAAGGTGCTCTATCCCGCCCTTCCATCCCGCTCTGAGTCTGGTCCATGGAGGCGTGTCGCACGTGTTCATGATTAACCGACGACCTACCAAGTGGCAAGCTCTCGAAGACTCTGGTGGCTGTCTCAGTTGCGCTTGGTTCTGCATCTTGGTATGTCTTCGATGAAAATTCTCCGTCTAGATTCATCTACTTGCGCCTGTTCTACGTTTTTTTTTCCTCGCTGTCTCCTTGAACGACAAGTGGTGGTGAAACCTATACAATCCTCTCCCAACGGGGTATTCATGTCTCTGACTCGAAACGCTAGAAATCAATAAATGCTGGGGTTCACATCATGGCATCATGGCGGAAACGTTAAAGGTGCGACGCACTCTCTGTGTCATCGACCCGGCGTTCAGTTGTCAACGCCAATATGCACGTTCTTTTCACCCGCAGGCAGGACTTTCTCCTCCTTCTTGCCCTCCAAGTTGGGCAACTCGTTCACTGCCTCGCCGATGATCTTGAGAGAAGTGTCAATCTGCTCCTTGGAAATCACGAGAGGTGGTGCCAGACGGATGATGTTCTGGTGAGTGGGTTTGGCCTGCAGAGACATTAGCCTTACGTTTCAATCGCGTTAGCGAAAGCATTTGTGAACTTACCAAGAGACCCTTCTCCTTCATCAACATGCAGAGATCCCATGCACTGTGGCCGTTGGTCTTGCTCTCGTCAATGACGATGGCGTTGAGCAGTCCCTTACCACGAATGATCGAAATCATGTCGTTCTTGGACTGAATGTCGCGAAGACCTTGTCGGAACATCTCACCGAAGATGTGAGCCTGCTCAACCATGTTCTCCTCCTCGATGATCTCAAGCGCTCTGATGGCAATGGCAGAGCCGAGAGGGTTACCGCCGTAAGTGCTGCCGTGAGTGCCAGGCTCAACAGTGAGCATGACCTCCTTCTTGCCGAGGACAGCAGAAACTGGGTACATGCCGCCACTGATAGCCTTTCCGAGCAGGACAAGGTCAGGCTTGACACCGCTCCACTCGTGACAGAGCATCTTGCCAGTACGAGCAATGCCGGTTTGAATTTCATCGCAGATCATGAGGACATTGTGCTTGTCACAGAGCTCGCGCACTTTTCTAAGGTAGTCCTCATCGGGAACGACGATACCAGCCTCACCCTGGATAGGCTCGACCAAGAAAGCGGCCGTCTCCTTGCCGTGTTCCTCAAGCACCTTTTCAAGGTCGGCGATGTTGTTGTAACGAATGGGCTCATTGTCGGAAGGGTTAGATGAGCCGATATTGGGAAGGTAAGGGCCGTAGTTGTCTCTTGATTCGGGGTCAGTGGACATGGTGATGGCGGCGAACTGGGATACGGTTCAGTACGAGTATCACAAGAGCCACAGACATACATACCGTTCTGCCGTGGAAGTTCTCTTGTGCAGAAAAGACCCAGGCCTTGTTCTCAGGAATGTCCTTGACCTTGTATCCCCACTTGCGTGCAATCTTGACAGCAGTCTCGACGGCCTCCGCACCAGTGTTCATGGGCAGCACCATCTCGAAGCCCAGCATCGAGGTGACCTTCTCGGCGAAGCGGGGGAATACATCGTTGTAGAATGCGCGAGAGCTGAGAGTGAGTCTTGAAGCCTGAGCAACGAGTGCCTTGACGAGCTCTGGGTGGCAGTGGCCTTGGTTGACGGCGCTGTATGCCGAGAGAAAGTCGAGGTAGTGGTTTCCTAGATGCTCTTAGCACACTGCACTTTCTATGGAAGCCCGTGCTCGTAACGTACCCTCAGGGTCCCAAACGTCCACACCTTGCGCCCTCGAGAAGACCACAGGTAGAGGGTGGTAGTTGTGGGCGGCGTAGGCGGCCTCGGACGCGATCGCGGTGGCGGAAGTTGCTGAGTGGTAGGGATCGATCTGCTTGTTGCCTGTAGGCTTGAAAGACTCGGCCTCGGCGTTCAGCGAGTCCTTGGGGGGCGTGTTGATGGCGATAGGTGCCATGTTTACTAGGATATTAATATGGCGGGGTAGTAGTGGGGTAGAAGGTCTTAGGTTTGTAGAACACAGACAATTGCAGCAAACGATGCCAGGAGAGCCGGTTGCGAGGATGGATGAGAAAGGAGGAAGGAGAAGGAAACGCTGGGAAGTGCAGAAATTTGTAGTGGGCTTTTCTGGTTATTCCTGCTTATAGAGGCAGACCAGAGATGTCTCTATCGCTAATGGCAGGCAGAGACGCGCCAAGAACGCGAGCAGGAGAATCCGGGCACCAATCGCTTTGCTAATGATAATGCTCATAAGCGGAAGACGCTACACGCCGCCGATAGCGGCTCCTGATAAGAAGGTCAAGAGCAGGATAACATTCTTCTTTCCACTCTCATAACAACAGCATGTTTTCTCCATACAATCCTGGGAATACGCTTCTCGCGAGTCGCCGAAGCGTAAAAGAAGACCCCTAGGTTCACCATTGTTCTGCGCGGGGAAGTGGAAACGCCAGCACTTGCCTTTCCTGGCTGTTTCCTTGACTCACAGAAACGCTCACGAGGACGTTTCCAAATCACACCTGTGGCCTGCTTACAGCTAGGTCTGGGCTCGCAACAAAATGAGCAGCCAATGCCGTGTTCCTTACTATCCAGTACTTGGTCGAACCTATCGCGATATACTGACAGTAATCAGCCATCTATGTCACGATGCAGTGGAGCAATTGGCGTACTAAACTCTCGGCTCCTGTTGGAGCTCGTTCATGGTCCTTCGATCGTGTCCAGAAGATTGGCATCTCATGCGCGAGCAACCTTTTGCGGCAAACTGCAGTACTGTGCCGTATAGAGCCGCAATATCAAGCTACGTTGCCTGATGCTTCTGATAGGCCTGGCTTTGCGTGCTGCAACAGCACAAACAGCCCATCTATGCGCTCTGTTCTTGAGTTGGTCTGCAAACGTCTGCAGTGCATGTCTTCGTGGCAGAACTGTGAGCGCGCATTCTGCGTCCAGGATATCATAGTCTGTCAATAGGATTGTGTCGCAGTCGAATGAGAGGGAGGCCAAAGAAGACATGGTTTCAAGACTAGACTTTCGAAGAGATATAAGAGGCAAGGTGCTCGGTGGATATTTTGCGATTCTGAGCTGCTTCCGGGCTTCTAATATCTTGTTATCGATGGGGCTCGAAGTCTGTCACACTTCTCACTGCGATAGTTGGAGCACACTTCTTGGCTGCGAGCAATCAACATCACGCTGTTGCCTGGGTTATAGTCAGCTTGCAGCATGCTGTACAACCACAGCTTAATTCGTACTGGAACTCACAGTTTGCTGCACCTACAGCTGCGTTACCCATAGAATAGTTCTACAGCCTTCTTTAGTCGAACTGCAGTTGTGTTTTGTCCCGTGTCCTGCTCCTGTTGGTAGCGGAGGCGTGATGCTCTCCTCAGCATTGGACCGCAACCTCGCAACATTGCCTAGATATGGCCACCATCTCCGCCTTCGTTGCACGGCAATGTGTCTCAAGACCAACACATCGATCGGATTGAGCCTTTATTGGTGCGTTGAGGCTGCCTGTGTTCTGCTTCTCATTATGTTTGCTTGATTACTCTGCACTGTGAAGGGACTCGCTCCGGAATGGTAGAGAAAGGCGAATCGGAAGTTTCGGTTCACCCTCTTCTCACGCTACATCTCATCTTACCACCACTTTTTTTGGCAAACAGATGTCGAGACTGACATGTGAATTACAGTCACGGGGGCGCCCTGCAGGAAGGGTTAACTACCGTGTCTCAACTCTGTGTCGGTGACGTGCAAGCTAAGATTGGAGTGTCGACTGAACCTGCGGCGTTCTTCAAGAAAATGCCTAGAGCATGATGTTTGATCCGGATAACCGGATACGACAAAGATGCTGCAGTATTTAAGAGAAAAAAATCTACGTTGTCTTGTACGACATCCTTTTTCGAGTGAAAAGTCCATGAATGGATGTATTCCCGACACTTGACTCAAGGCCAGGGTCTCCCTCTCACCAGTCAGTGTCGGTAAATTTTGATGGTCATCGAGCCTCGTCACCATCAAAGACAATCGTACTTATGTCAGACACGTCTTGCAAGAAGATCAGATCGCAAGACGCGTAAGCCCGGAACCCTCGGCGAGATTGATTTTCAGCATGCTAATTACGAGATTGTACCTCTTTCACACAGCCTTCTTGACCTGTACTTGCTTTCGATGGTGTCGAGCGATGATCTGTCTGAGCGGAAGTGTCGGAAGCAATCGCATGTATGCTCGTGAAATCACAAGCACAGGACCGGTTGCGTCGAGCCAATGAGAATAGCACAGATAGAGTTCAAGGTGCTTGTAACCATTGGAGAACAAGTCGCAGACTGTATGAAGCCATAATACATACACTAGAAAAGAAGTCAAGAAAGGTGAAACATATTAGGACGCGAGAATCGAAGGAACACAGAAAGCCAAGGCAGTCAAGACGAATCATCCTCATCGAGCAACGCGTATGGTCTGCGATTCCAATCCCAAGGGTCTCCACCAGGAACACACAAACCTAGACGCCAAAAGTAGTCTCTGTGCGAGAAGAACAACTGCCACAACTTGTAGCGAGAGGGCACAACCAAAGAGCCGACTCCTCTCTTCTCCAATTCCCGTTCCTCGGCGATACCATCAACCGAGCTTTGGACTTGTGCCCTGAGATTGCTTCGTGTGTCGAATGTCGAATCTGTTTCTAGACTGCCATCCTGTCCGGCGATGCACTGAGAGTCTTCGTCACCAGCGCAGTGTTGAAGGTCCTGAAGGTCTGGAGACAAAGCCGACTTGGTAATGTAGATTTCTCCAGCATGCATACGATATCCCCATTCCGTGAGAGGCAGCAGAGGCACAGGGTCGTCCACATGAGTGACGCGACGATAGCGCATTTGCTGCTCGTCAAATGGGTTCATTGAAGCTTCTGCTGTAGACCCGACCAAGTTGAATCGTTGGTCAAGGTATTGGTTCAGCGCCTTGTTTCCTATTCTGGGTTCGCCGAATGTAGTAACGGTTGGATTCCAGCCGCGCGAGACGAAATCGAGCCCTGCAAGCGCAGCAACGGCACCTCCCAGTGAATGGCCTACCAGTGTGAGCGCGTAACCCGGGTGAGATGCAATGGCTGCCTCCAAATCTGGTAAGATGGCTGAAGACGCTACCTTCCAAGACCTGTAGAAACCAGTGTGTACGGTACAGTTGGTGCACTTGGGTGGCTTCTGTTGAAGATCCTGTTCGTCATGTCGTGAAGGATCGGAATCTGGATCGCCTGGGTAGGGAATGTATTCTTGAGGGACAGTAGACAGATCGACAACAGTGTTTGCGATTGAGTAGGTGCCACGGAAAGCGACTACGATGCGGGGGTTTGATGGAGAGTGAGAAAGGGCAATGTAGCCGCAAGAATCGGACATGAGTTGGCCAGTGTTCCATGTCTAGCACATGTCGGCACAAGGATGCGATGCAGCAAATCAAGCGCACGCGCTTACCTTGAGCAGTTGGAAATGCGGAAAGTCAGAGCATCGGCTGATGCACTTGAAGGGCTTTGATATGCCAGTGCCTGTAAGGCCTACGCAGTAAGAGATGTCGACGATACGCGCCAGCTCCTCGAGATCAGAGAAGAGCTCGGGCGAGACTGTACGGTTGTCTGCGGCATGCCGGAGTAGAGGCACCTGTTGAGCCGGCAGGGCGCTCGAGATGGCCAAGAGCGAGCTCAAGAGAGACAGCAGCAGGATGCGCATATCTGCTAGCGACAGCCCTATGGCATGTTCAAACACGAGAGTGATACGCAAGCGACTGACGGCCCGTATGTGATATAATATGAGCCAAGTCAAAGGTGCTTTTTTTTCGCGACACGACAAGGGCGCTGACGGTGATGAGATGGCTGAAGACGCCAAGTCTTGGCCATGATGCCGATTTAATCTAGGAGCGGCCCAGACGTCAGTGTGCGTCATCGTTGACCGTCAGATCTAGGGTCTTTGCCGTGTGGATAACACAAGAGTCGTCCCTTGAACGAAGCCTGTTAGGCCTAACTTTACATGCATTGCCGCGTTGAGCGCCTACTTTGAACTATTCTGATACACAGCCTCTTTCTGCTCCTACATCAGCTCGTCCAAGCCGGAATCCTTTTCTTTGTTTCGGCCACAATCTCTACCCGTTCCCGAACCCAGACTTGCGCCTGAGGCTTGAGGGAAAAACGCCGTCAATGCCCACCTTCCTCGCACAACGTGCGTCGTCCGCGCCGAATCTCGACGACTTTCACTGACAATCCTGCAGAATAATATTATTGTCTGATACTCGACACACCGAACAACTCGCCGCCATGTCCATGTCGCCGAGAGCCGTGTCCATGTCACCCGCCATGTCACCAACCAGGGAGAACGAGCAACCGCGGACCGTCGAGTTCTCACCGTCACCCGCTCCTCCACGCAGAGCCTCGACTGCCGCTCCACGAAGGTCTTCCGCCCTGCCCAGAACCAGTCTTTCCGCGCCCGCCAGAGACTACACCGTGGTGAGCCCCGACAAGCCTCCCTCGCTCGACTACGATCTACGAGCAAGAAAGCGTAGCATCTTCATCTTTTGGTTCCTCATTCTCTTCGACTCTATTGTTATGCCCTTGGCCCTCTACTTTGGCCTCTGGTATGGCACCGACCTCTCGCCGAACACCGTCTTTTCCATCGTCACTGCCGCTCTGGGCGGTATCAGTATCTTTGAATACGTGGCACGCTTCTGGAGGCTGTGGAAGAAGGGCAGCAACTGCCGTGTCATTGGCGGTCGTAGATCATACGTAAGGCAATCTTTTATGCATCTCACGAGAATTCGATGTACTAACTCTGCTTCCAGCTCGACTGGTTCCACTGGAACTTCAGCTTTGCTTGGATCATCATCATCGTCGAACTCATCGTTGGTACCATTCCCGAAAACCCACCTATTCGTCTACTCGCCATGCCTGTTGTGTCCCTCATGTTCGCATTCGGCAGCGAGCTGATCATCCAAGACGGTATGCGTCTGCTTGGTATCCCGTCCCCCTTCCGCATCTCCTCAATGCCCGCTGGATCTCAACTTCGTCCCGGAATCTACTGGATCATTGAAGACATTGTCGCTGTCGATGGCGGCGGTGACATTGAGTTCCGAGAGAGACTCAATACCAGATATGAAGCCAGCCACTACTTCCGCCAAATGCTGCACCGATTGACATTGTTCTGGGGTGTTGGGGCTATGATTGCTGCCACCGTCCTCACCATCCTCATCTTCACTATTCAAAAGGATGCTGCCTACGTGGTCGGTTGGGCTGCCCCCTTCCTCTGGGCCGGTGTCTGGACTCTGTGTACTTTTGCATACGTCAAGCGCAGTCTGAGATTCGAGGAGAAGGCGTGGGCTGAAGAGCACGGCAAGCCCGAGGTATGAACCAGCGTCACCTTTTTCTTTCGAACTTTTGTTTCCTTTCTTGTATAATCACGACAGAATGACACCTTGGCGCTGTGATATGTGGGTAGCGGGCATTGGGTGGAGTCTGATTGTATGAATAGCTTGCTTAGATAGCTCCACATGAGAAAACGAGGACACTCATTGACTTGAAAGACTTTTCGACTGATGGTGCCCAAATCATTGCTTCGACTCGGAACCGATGCTGCAAAGCATAAGCCTGGTCTGACTACCGAGGGGGTGTCTTTGGCAATCTCATTCATATAGTATTGTGAAGTAAGGATAATCACAGATGGGCGTGTGGCGCAGTGGTAGCGCGTCCGCTTCGCATGCGGAAGGTCTGGGGTTCAATCCCCCACTCGTCCATATCTTTTTCTTTTTTGTCTCGCCAGCATATCGTTTTGCCATCGAGAAGGACGTGTGCATCGTGTTGAAGGAAGTCCTCTGTCTCACGTTTGATCTGGCAGATGTGAGATCGGGGATGCATTTTCTTGGCAGAGACATTACAGTCGGTTGACGGCATAACTATCTATATGACTACTGATGTCTTGAGTAGAATTGAAAACAAAAATACGCAAAGGTATGTACGCTGGCGTCAGTAGAAGTAAGAGCAAGTGCAAGACATGGCCAGCCATGTGATGAATGGTATCCTAAAGCAGTAAAAAAAACACACAAAACACGACCAAACTTCAGTCGTGTCCCAGCATTATCGACGGTACTCCCGTGTCCTGCCGCCGTGGTTGTCCTCGACTATGATTCTTTCTCTCCTGTTGTAGCTTGACGAACTGGCACGCGGGTCGGCAAAGCCGCTACCCCTGGGCCCAAGACTGCCGCTACGATGACGACTGGTGCTGCGGGGAGGTTGCACGTAGCGATAAGTGTCGTAGTCTTCCCTGCGCTGTTCGTGCGGATGGCCGTGTTGGCGTATGTACTCCTTTTCGCGCAGGTGGTATTCACTCCCGGACGCCGTTGTCTTTGAGCGCGAGGTTTTCTTGGAACGCCCGCCGTCGCTGAGGCTGGAGCTGGAGCTACCGCTGCTCGAGGACGGCAGCACCTCGACGTACTGAGGGCCAGCGTGGGTCGAAGCTGGAGCTGGGGGTGGAGGCGGAGGTGACTCGTGGTGATATTCATGCTCAGACGGCGGGGCGTAGGCTATGACGGGGGGAGGCGGGGGAGGGGGTTGTTGGATGATGTAGGTGCGGTCCTGGGAGCGCGGAGGTTCCTCGTAATAGGCGCGCGACACCCTGGTGGTCCGAGGGGGAGAGCGACGGCGTTCGCGACGCACGACGCGGGCCGGAACGTTGTAGTCGTCTTCCTCTTTGACACGAATAAGGCACATGGCGCCCTTTTTGCGCGGGGAGAGGGAGAAAAAGATGAGTGGGGAAGAAATGGAAATGATGAAACAGCAAGGAAAGTGGAATCAACAAACCCTCGAGTACATGTGGTGTGTCCGAGCAGAGCGCTTTTTTGGCTCGAGGCGACGAAACCTGCTTGACGAGGCGTGGCTGGCCCGAGATTGGACGGCGGGCGGGTCTGATTGGGCGTGCATGCGCATCACCGAGGCCGCGATTGTGGCACTGTTGTGCGCAGGACACGAGCAGACATTGCGCCGTACAGAGATGTGATGTAGGGCTCAAAAGGCGAAGCAAACCAGCAGCCAGACTGTGTGTTGGAGCAGGAAGGGAAAACGAGACATGTAAGGAGTATGGGAGACATGTATGGAGTAGCGACGCGCGGGAGAAGAGGCGCGCGAGTTGGAGCGTGCGGAAGCTTGACGGCGGCCTGGAGGTCGTCGTCGTTGTTGTTGTTGTTGTCGTTGCGATAGCTTTCAGAAGCACACAATACGACTGCACACATACACACACGCACGACGGTCCGAGGGATAAGCATGTCTCGTGTCCTGAACCTTCTTCCCATAGCGACAACATGAGCACCAAGCCGCGGCCCAAAGCGGCCACTGGGCCAAATGCTCCACCAAAACAGAGAGCCAGTCCGTCCAGTTTCGATGCGCCGCGACGGCCAAACACCCCAGGCACCGTCTTTGCGTCGCTCAAGGCTACTCAGATACTTACTCTGAAGCCCGTCTTGCCTGCAGGTCTTCAGCTCTTGCTCGCATCATCCACCACTGCTGCGCTGACCATGACCAGAACTCATCGCTACCATCCTCGACTATCTACCCGTGTCCGATTTGATACAATGTGCCCGCGTTTCCAGACGCTTGCAGGAGATGGTCTACGACGATACACGATGGGTTGCCAGATTAAGAGCTATGGGGGTCTGGAACGAAGCCGAAGCACGCCAACGATACGAAGAGTCCAAGAAGAAGAGACTCAGCGGAAGACAGCATGCTGGAAGCACAACCTTGTTCGACGCCCATGACGAAGAAGAGAAGGCTCGGAAATCCTTGGAGCAACCAATCACCCCCAGGCGACCAAGGCACAACAGCACCGCCGACGGATTCGACGATATGACCCCTTCCCAGCATTCATCCTTCGACGCAAAGGCTGCCATGATCGCTCTGCGACGAGTGCGTTCCATCCGAGGCCAAGCTCGACAAGAATACGCCAAAGTCCACGGTGCCCTGGGTCCATTCTACTACGACCTGGTCCGATCAGAAAACTCATCCGACCCTGCCATCTTCCGACTGGTGCAGGATCCAGAGCAGCAGGCTCGCATTCTCGCAGATCTCAGGACGTTTGCCCGCAGTGACACGGCTCAGAAATGGCGCCAACGTGGGGAGAAGCTCGAGTCCATGATTGGTATCTTCGAAAATGCCATGATCGGCGAGTTTGAGCAAGCATATCAATCTCAAAACGTTGATCGCATGAGGCGCTACGCACACGTGCTAGTCTCTCTGAATGGCGGAGCCGCCGGCATAGACATCTTCATATCGAATCACCCCTACATGCGCCGGAAAGACCAGGTCGGAAGCCCGCTAGAGTGCTTGGAAGGCGTTGCTCAGGGGCACGTCGATTTGAACCCCTCACAAAAGTTCTTTGAAAAGCTCGCTGTTATGCTGTCTGTGCAGTCGTCGCTCATCGACCAGGTCTTTCCGAGCTCGGTCAGCGTTCTGTTGCCGTTTGCGACCCGCGTCTGCGAAGATATAGTCTCAGATTACATCACAACCTTGTTCGTCGAGGCCCACGAGAGAAATGTCGAGACGTATCTCAAGGCAGTGTCTGGTGTCTTTGAACAAGCCATGCGGTTCGCAGTCTCAATCCAGCCACCAAAAGCCTCAGGTACGGATTTCCACGATCAGATCAAGAGGGTGGTTGCACACATATTCGAGCCCCACGTGGATCGCTACATGAGCGAGGAGCTGAATTACTTTGACAACAAATGCAACGAAGAAGTCGGTGTGTGGGAGAAGGAGCTCTCAGAGCAGGATGCGAGGACAGAGTCGTTCTTCATGTCCAACGTGAACCGACAGGCCACCAAACGCGATTTCTTGTCTTCGTTCAAAAAGGTAGTCATGATGCCCGTGAATGCTTTGCCGACGTTTCCATCTACGAACAAAGCTGCGCCTGCAGTGCAGATGCCAGCGATAGAAGAGACCCCCAGACCAGAAACTCCCGACCGAACATCGACACCACTGGGAGAGGCGCCGACAACAGAATTGGCAGCCAAGACGGCCATCATGAACTCGAGACTGGAGGGCATCAAATCACTGTTCAGCATCGAGGTGGCGCTGAGTCTGATCCACCACGCAAAAGCATCCATCGAGCGAGCCGCCATCTTCATCCGCATGGGCGACAAGTACACCACCATCACAAAAGAGCAGTGCGACAAGATCTTCGTCAGTCTGCTGACCATTCTCGGACGCCGACACATCCAAGACGGCTTCGACAAGGCAGTAGGACATCTGAGCAGCTACAACCCGCGCGACGTCAAAGAGTTTCGCTCGGGCCAGTCCGAGAAAGCAGGCGCGGCCGGCGGCGTGGAGCCTCTGGTCACCTTCCTCGAGCTGGTCAACGTGGGCGACCTGATCCAGCAAATGGTCGACGTGTTCTACATGCAAGAGCTCGTGACGCCGGGACTGACGGACCGCGACGACTTCCTCAACCCGGCCGTCAAGGAGAAGAAGCGGTTCGAGCAGATGCTTGACGAGCGCGTGGCCGCGGGCATGGGCAAGGGCATCGACGTGCTCATGGACGAAGTCGAGTACATGTGCGCGACGCTGCAACCGACGTCCGACTTCAACACCGACGCCGTCGACGCAAAGCACCTGGACAAGCGCGCCAGCACGATGGGACTGGTCGACATCGGGCCCACGCAGACGGCCCGGCGCGTCGTCGAGACGATCCAGAACCACACGGGCATGCTGGTCGGCAGCACCGACAAGAACATGCTCGACGTCTTCAACCAGGAGGTCGGGCTGCGGCTGTTTGGCGTCTTGTGCAAGCACATCAAGCGCCAGCGCATCAGCGTCGACGGCGCCATAAAGCTCATCAGGTAACATCCAACTCGTCTCCCCTTTTTTTTTGTTTCCTTTCCCCGCATTCGTTCGGCTGACAACACCCAACAGCGACATCAACCTCTACAGCTCCTTCATCACCAACCTGCGCCAGAAATCCCTCTTGCCCTACTACACCGCCCTGCGCGAGCTCTCGCAGATCTACCTCGTCGACTGCGGAGGCAACGGCTCCTCGTCTGCGCGCACGGCGCGCTGCAAGGAGCTCGCCACAATCATCGCCGACAACGACCGCTACCGCGGCATCTTTCGCGCCGAAGAGGTCTACGAGTTTGCCGAGCGCAGGGCCGACTGGTATGCCGTGCGTCGCGACGTCGAGAGGGCCATGTACGGTATCGGGTGTGTGGTCATGTAGGCAGGGAAATCTTGGGGGTTTTTTTTCTTCTTCCTTTCGAATGAATATGAAAACTTGTCGACAAGGAATCCTGATGTGTATTTTACCACTAATGTCCGTCTTCTCCCCAAAGCCGTTGCAATGCATACAAGTCATGTTCGTTTCAGAGGCATAAACATCCATAGTTCCCTCACAGGCCCGCCCTGTCGCGCTGGAAGCACTCTCCGTGGTGTGGGCTCCCTTGTCCATCTCAACGCTACCCACCCTCTTGATCAATCTCGTAGAAGGGCGAAACTCGATCGGCTTCAATCAGCAGTTGAAGCAATATCGCTGCACATGGATTTCCGACTAGTCATCCCCAATGCGCGGCGGTGACTTGGACTTTGGCGAACTGAGCGTAAAGGGGCTATGCTCGGTGCTGCGACGGTGAGATCCACTTGAAGACGGGCCCTCGGTCAGCAGTTTTCTTTGCATCGCAATCCGCAACAGCAGTTTCCTCCAGCAATGTGCTTTCTCCTCCCTTCTCGCAGGAATACAAAGTGCAAAAGCATGTAGCAAGGGGCGCGACTCACGAGCGTCTCCTCTCACCCTCCTTGCGGAACATCTCAATCACCCGCAACATCTCCTTCCTGCCGCCCACGGCGTCGACGTGCTTGCCCCTCATGCTCATGCTGACCTTATCATGCGCATGTGCGAGCAGCAAGCGACCGAGCAGAAGGTGTTGCATGAGCAGACACACAAAGACGCCGCAGTCGCTGCCATTCTCCTGCTGCGGCGAGTCGTCCAGATTTACGAAGCGCAAGGGCTTCTGTAGCAGTTGTGATATACGGTGGCTGAGCAGCTTTGCTTCTTCGACGTTGCTGGGGTACAGCGAGTCGTAGTGGAAGGCCACGCCGTCGATGACGCTGACGAGCAGTAGCGACCAATGTGAGCCTCCCTCGGCAACCTCGACATTACGGCAGTCGTTGACGGGGAGAAAGATGTGTGTCGTCGTTTCGAAGCTGGGTAGGGCGGACTTCAAACTCATGGGATCGGGCGTCTGGAGGAGCATGAAGGCCATGGTGGGGCGCAGTAGGATGATCTTGGCCCTGGGGAAATCTTTCAACTTTTCATGCTCGAGGTACTCTTCCCAGAACGCGATGACCTGGGCCGGAATTAGCGGTGTTGTTTGCTTGGGAGCGCAGAACGAGGGTTACGTTGTCGGTGAGCCAGTCATCTTTGATGCAGTCGACGTCTTCGTATGTCACTGGACGGTTCAGTCAGCGGCCTGTGGCGCGATCGAGAGGGATGGGTAGAGTGCAAGCGTACGTCGGATATCGTGGTCTGTAGTGGATCAGCTCATGGCGCACAACAGCAGTGGCTACGAAGTGCACTCACAGCTGAGGTATGCATCTTCGCGGTGATTTGACTGTCCCGTCGCTTTGTCAGTATTCGGGCGTCTTGTAGCTTTACGAGTCTCGATGGCTCCGTGGAGACACATGGAGCGGTGCAACACACCTTGTCGCCGAAGCGCCTGGACACTCGACCGCCGAACGGATGGAACCCTGATGACATGTTTGGCCGACGAGAGCGTTCCTGGAAGAATGTTTTGTTTTCTCTTGCGCAAAGGCTTTGTCGCGTTCAAACACTCTGGTGGCGGAACAGTCGAGAAAAGGCACCCGGTCTGGAACAAGCACGTTTGCTTTCACAACGACTCGAGAAAAGAAAACCCTCGTTCCATGGCCACGCGGTATTCGTATTCCAAGGTTGCTTGCGTATGCCACGCTATGACGACCTCCCGCGCCTCGGCTCTGAGGCATGTGGGGATGCATAACTTGCATGACTTGCATAACTGCACATCATCTTTCTCCATTTGAATTCACACCTTACGCACAGTACCATAGTCTAGGGGTCATGATGGAAAGCGAATCTATACTAGAGCAAGCTGTCAACACTACCAGTCTAACATGTTCAATCAGCCAAAAGCAAGTTATCAATATCCGTCTCAGCAAGACAGCCACTCTCTTCTTTCCTCAATCACGCGTGGTACGCCTGCATGATCTGTTCCAGTCTCTCACCCGCATCCGCCTGCATCTGCAATGTCTTGCCATGTTTTTCGCTGCTCGTCGTGACATTGCTCAAGTCTTCCTGAAGCTTGTTGATGACTTTGTTGAATCCCTGTGCGAACGCTCGCTTCATCTTCCTGACACTCTCGCAGTACAGTCCAAATCTCTCTTCATGCTTTCTCTCGAGACGCTCGATGAGCTCCATCCCGTCATTGCTGTAATCGTTGCTGATATCGTCAATGGCAACCTCATGATCCACGAGCTGAGCCACGAAAGCGTGAGCAATCCGGGTCAGTGCATCGTGGACGTTCCCTTGATGTGGTTTCAACGCGTTCCGCCACACGGTGAGAGCATCTTGATGACCCTCGTCAACATCTGATTCGGATGAATTGTCCGAATCTGAGCCATCGTCCTCATCTGACACATCATTGACAAGCGTTTTGTCCGGGTCGTCTTCCTCCATGGGCTCGACGGCTTCTGAAGTTGCGTCTGAGCCATGATCATCAGGCTGATTCCCAATCTGCTGTGCAACTTCTGATTGTAATGCTGCAATGAGACCGGTTGCCTCTTGGTTGTGGATTAGTGGAGCTTTGAGAGGCGAGCTCGTGGGCGCAAATAGCTCTTTACGAGGACCAGTCGACTCCACAGTCTCGTACTGAGTGTCTCCATCAAATCCAACGTGCGTAATGGCCTGTGATTCCACCAAAGGAGATTGTTGTGCCAGAACTCGGCTTTCTTTGGGCGATGATTTTGGCTGGATACTCTTTTGTTTCTGCTGCTTTGGGATTGCAAGGTCGGGAAAGAAGGTAGAAGGATCCTTCCGTTGAAACTGAAGAGGCGGTATTGAGAAGTTGAATGCTTCGCCTCTACGCGATCTCGCTCGGAGAATGTTGGTCGAATCACGAGGCACTTCTTCACCTTGCGGCATAGGAGACCCTTCGTCCGTGATTTGTGACAGCTTTCGCGAACCGAGATTTGCTTTAATGGCTGAACGACGCACCTTAGGAGCACTCAATCTCGGGCGCTTTATTGGCGGCTCGTTGTAGTCTTCAGCAAGAGGACGCTTGGAACTCGTTACAACTCGTTTCGACTGATCCGTGGGCGCCGGCAATGGGGCTTTCCTTGTCTTTGGCAGCTCTTCCTGAGCCTCATTCACAACTGCCTTGGGATGCTTGACAGTCTTGTCTGAGATCAAGCCCATATTCGAGGTACTGCCAAAAGCGGAGGCTGCACCATTGGGATTATCAAGGCTCTTGTTGACCTTGGTATGAGCGACCATAGAAGTTGTCTCCACATCATTGTGCTTGTTGCCTATGGGGTTTATAAGCTTCGAAGCCGGGACATCAGGCTCTTTCTCAAATCTAGATGCTGACAACGACATTACTCTGGAGGTTGGTAATAAAGCATCTGCGATAGCTGTCTTCAGTTGGGTCGCGGGCTTATCTGCCTTCGAGAAAGCGGGTTCATCAAATCTAGCAGATCCGTCGGTGATAGCACGAGATTGCATCACAACCTCAGGAGACTGAGCGACGTGGGCCATGTCTTTGAGGTGATTGCCCGGCTGCGCACGACTGCTTGTCTGTAACTTTGGTGACGGTCTGATAGCCACCTTCGGGATGCTCGGAGAGCGAGAAACCCCAAGCACGCTTACGAAGCCTCTTTCCATATCATGATTGTTCATAGGCGGCGGTTCAAACGTGTTGGATGCCTCCTCCGCAGGAGATAATGGAACTTCCTCGCGAGGCAATTCAGAGGCGTTCTTGATGGTCTTCTTTCGCAATGAGCCCTGGTTCCTGGGCCCGTCTTCGTTGAAGCTCACAACATTGGGTTTACGATTAGCACGGTCTTGCATCAAGGTATCAGCGGGGGCAGCTGGAGAACGCATGCGATTTCTCGGGCGAAATTGCAAGGGTGGTTCCTCGTGCAAAGCCTGTGCCAGCTGTATTGCTTCTTCATGACTTATTGAGATAGTGCCACCGAAAGGGTCATCGTCGGCTTCGTCGACAAGAGCAATTGGGTCCTCTGTAGTACCCTGTTGATTTTCCACTCTTTGCTTCGATGCCGAGGGGAGAAGTGACGCCTCGACAGCTTCAGTCTTGACCTTGGTTTTGGAAGAGGCAGTAGTGCTATGCTCGTTAGCATCCAATCTGTACAGTTAGCATACCTACGATTCTTACTGGGCTTGATAATCAGGATCGGATATCATGTTCATCAGCCGAGCTCCTTTCGTGGTGGTCATCGGACGTCTTGTTTTGTCAGTCGATGTAGGTTTCGCAGGAGGAGACGCATCGTCGATAGAGTTCACATGTGTCACACTGTGCTCAAACTCGGCAAAGTCTTCTGTCAGGACGGGTGCGTCTGGCTTGGAGACATCGTTTTGCACCCGCTTGTCCTTGCTCACGACAGCTGATTCCGTCTTGTTGCGATTGGTGACGTTCAGCCCATCATTCTTGGTAACCTTCTTTGTCTGTGACCGGGTGCTAGGTCGAGGGACTCTTGATGCAGCTACACCAGTCTTGCTTGGCTTTGGTGCGCTGTATTCCTTGTAATCTTCATCCCCGTCTTCGTCCTCGCCTTCGTCCTCGTCTTCATCGCCCTCTTCCTCATCTGAATGCGTGACATTAGGTTTCCTGGATCGGGGATTTCCTTTTTTGGTAGGCAGCGTGGCGGACGGTTTCGCCCGCCTCTCCCGAGGACTCTGCGGAAGACCGAACTCATCTGTGTCATCCAGAGACTGTGGGCTATCCGATGGATGCTTGTTGGTGCCCGTCTTGCTCTTAGTTGGGCGCTGTTGCGAAGGGTTCGTCACGGGCTTTGCCGCAGAAACTTGAGGTGCATGCGTGGAGAATTTTGGATCAGTCTTCTTTGCAGGCCTTTTCTTCGTGTCATCAACCTCCACGGTGGATACAATCTGTGTGACATTGGGCTGACTAAACTTTCCAGCTCTTTGATTCTTGAGGGCAGCCAGCGCTGAGGTCTGGCCTCTGTTGGCAATTTCAACGACAGGTGGTTTGGTATTGCGCTGAGAGGATTTGCTTTTGGAACTCGTACCGGCGGCCTTCCGGGTCTGACTTTCTGTTCCAGCGGTTTTACGGCGCGAAGTTTTTGGCGCCATAGTGGGGGTCGTGAGCCCGGTACCAGTCAAAGCGGATCTGCCAGTCTGGGATGTCCTGAACCGAGATGAAGCTTCTGGAGTTACGTTGTAGATGTCGTCTTGGGGATGGGCAGATTCAACCTCAACCGAGTCGTGAGCAACAGTATCGTTCTTGGAAGGAGAGTTGTCTTGCGAGGACCGGACTATGACACAGTCCTGTATAGCGTCGTCCTCGTCCGCGTCTGCACGGGCGTCGTCACAAGGCAAACTTGGCTGAACGAGTTGCTCTTCCACCGAATCTTTGGCGGAAGGCTCTCCTTGAACGGACTCTTGAGCAAGAGGCAAGTCAACGGATTCTTGTGCAGGTTTGCCGAGCCTCGGCAGCGAACTTGGCTCGAAGATGTCGTTCACAAGGCTGTTCTCCTGCGCTGCTGGCGCAAGATACAGCTCGATTGAGTCGTGGACGATGGACTCTTCCGCGTTGGAATCTTTAGCAGTGCTGCCATTCACCTTCGTCCCTTGTTCAGGCACGGATGGCTGTAGTGTGTCGTCCTGTTGTGGATCTGGCTGCGAGTCCAGGACCTGAGTAACGTACTGGTCCTCCTGGGAAGGTGGCTTTGCGGGTGACGACTTGTCAGCGCGGCTGTTAATTAGATGCTTGTAAATGGCAAGGTCGTCAGGTTTGTGCGGTTCATCCATGTCAGTAGAGACAGTCAATGTTGGCCATTTGCCGAGTCGGCGTTGATGTCGGCCACATTCGAGAATGGAAGTCGCGTCCAACAGCCAGTTCGGGCTGTATTCAAGCGCACCTACCGAACCGGGCACCTCTACAAATGTTCCGCTCGCCCCTTCAACAACAGTGCTCCTGTATTGTGGTGAATCTTGAACAATCAACCCGAGAGCTTCTTCATGTCTGTACCCTAACATCACCCTGCTGACTTTTGTCTGCTGCTGGAGCTCCTGTGACCAGACCCATTGTCCTTGGAGCATAGGGCATCAGTAGACTATTCTCGTAGGAACCAGGCTTCAGCAACAATGCTCCCACAAGGTCAACGGACTCAACCGCTGGAGTTTGTAGCCATCAAGGGCTTCCACCCAGGGGGCTTTATCAGCTCACCCTGTATCTGCTCTCCACGGACAAGGTCCTGCGTCGTGACAACAGTAATCCCAGCTTCACAGATGGTAGGACCGCAGCGCTCCCACAGAACGTCCATTGCCTATTGAAAGGGCATCGAGTTGATACCGCAAGTGCGGAAGCGATCGTTCGTCCGAGTCCGAAAGACAATTGAGCACAGGCCACATGCGTCATGTCGATTACCAATCTCGGACGAATATCAGATGTGTTGAAGACATAGTTATACTCGTCCTCGCTGGCTCAAGAAGCGTCGATCGTTCACAGAAGCAGACCACCAGGATGTCAATCTCAAGAAACTCAACTGCAATGGATAGCCAAGAGCCATTGACAACCATGGACACGCCGGAGAACAGATGCCGATTGGCGACAACATTCAACTGCCTCCGCGACGTGGGACAACGACTGGTCCGCCGGCAAAAGATTACCCTTTCCTCGTTCCCGGTACTCCCAGAGACAAGCCTCGCTCGAAGGCAGCAATCTCTGTCCACCTCTTCCGACAGCAAACCCGACACCGTTCTCTACCTCGCCTACGGCTCCAACCTTTGCAACGAGACATTCCGGGGCAAGCGAGGAATAAAGCCCATCTCTCAGATCAACGTGCAGATTCCCGAACTCCGTCTGACCTTCGACTTGCCCGGTATAGCATATTCTGAGCCCTGCTTTGCCAATACCGCTCGCCGCGACCCGAACAAGGATGTACCTCCATCTGAACCTCTATCGGAGAAGACAGGAAGCGTGGATGATGCCGACTATCACAAAGATAGATGGCACAAAGGCTTGATTGGTGTCGTCTACGAGGTCACAGCTTCCGACTACGCCCATATCATTGCCACTGAGGGAGGTGGCTCGTCCTACCAAGACATCCTAGTCGACTGCTATCCTTTTGAGACTTCTGATCCCACCTCTCGCGTTCCTGTTTACCCCATCACTGGGCCGTTCAAAGCTCATACTTTGTTCGCACCAGCCTTACCTCCAGGCACACAGCCTCCGAAGAATGGAGGAAGGTTTCAGCGACCCGATACTTCCTATGCTCAAGCCTCGGCCCGCTATCTGAAACTCATCACAGACGGTGCAGCAGAGTGCCGACTTCCCTATGAATACCAGGACTACCTCAACGGTCTCCGACCCTACACTGTCACCTCGAACAAGCAACTGATGGGCCAGTTCATCTTCCTTTCATTGTGGTTGCCTTTCATTGTGCTTATCTTCAGCCTTCAAGCGAGATTTTGCGATGACCAGGGCCGTGCTCCAGGTTGGTTGCGCATCCTTTCCGAGTCTATCATCAAGGCCTGCTGGGGCACTTACGACGGCTTTTTCAAGCCTACTTTTGGCGACGGCGAGCGGACAGTGCCCGCCAGTAAGAGGGACAGCGATACGGAACAAGACACGCAAGCTGAAGAGCTGGTGCCGAGTCATGTAGTTGATGAAAAGTATTCACCAGCTGTCTGAGTAGTAGTATATAAGGATTTAGTGTACCGATTCTAGTTCCAAAGCAGCAGACACCGACCACTCCAATGCGTTCATTGTTCAATATCACTAAGTCATATCCAGAAGATGTTTCACCACCGCATGACAAACGCGTTGATTATGCATGTTGAGTAATGTAGCACTTTTCCCTTTTCGGTCGGAATGCCTTCTACATAAAATATAGAAATGGTATCGAGCTATAATCGAAGCAAGAGCCTCCGCATGCAAAAGAAAAAACACACACCCCTGGCACATCGCCCACTTCCCAGGCAGCCTTTGTCCTTATGATACATCCACGCGATTGAGGTTCTGAGGAAATGCTGGGTCGGTTTGGTGGCAGGGCGTTTTGTGTGGCAGCGAAAAAAGCGAATTTCGTCAAGTCGTCATCGGATGAGGCTGTGACTGGTGCACCCTCGGAGGCAGGAAGAGGCGGCCACGTACAAGGATGTCGGATTTAAGAAGGTAAGGAAAACGGAGAATCGAGAAATTAGTTGATGTGGCGAGCAACCAGAAGTGGTATAAGGAAAAGACTCGGCCGGTTGAGGTATTGTAGTAAAGGGGCCGTGGGAGGCCGCATACAGAGGAGGCGGCGTCCGCAACGAGGCTTTGAATCAAAGACGAAGGGTGGTGACTTCCGCTTAAGCCATTTCCTGAGGAGGCATTTGGCTTCTTCTCATCTTCTCGGCTTCGAGGTTCTCGTAAAGCAGGTAGAGAGCCTTTTCGTTGGCGTTTGAGCTTCCAGTAATAGTGAACATTCTCTCGCCAGATTCGTCGTGGGGGGCCTTTGCGATCGAGATACGGGCACCGGAGCTCTTGCGGATTTCAGAAATCTTGCTGCCTCCGCGACCAATGATGCAGCCAACCATGTCGGCGGGGATGCTGATGTTCTGGGTCTGGATGTCTTCGTCGTCCTCGGCAGCGACAGGTGCAGGGGCGCGAGGGGCAGACTCGCGGCGAGTGTAGGCGGCAGGGGCATCGTTGAAGTCGCTGCCGTTGCCGGTGCGGTTGAACGAACGTCCACCGGAGGGGTAAGATGATCCGTTGCTGGTGGGTGCACCACCAGAGACTCTGACGGCGGGGTTGTAGAGAATGGTTCCGTAGCCACGCTGCTCATCATCGACCAGACACTTTCCGATCTCCCAGACAGCCTTCTGGATGCCGTCAGGGGTACCTTGGATTTCAACGATACGCTCGGTCGATTGGGGGAGCATCTCCTTCTGGGCGACCATACGGACTCCGGAAGCGTCCTGAATCTGCTTGATCTTGAGACCCTGGCGACCGATGATGGTGCCCATCTGGTTGTGGGAGATGAGAAGGCGAACAGCTACGACAAGGTCAGGAAGAGAGATTAGAGGAGTGATGATGGATGAGCATACGGTGAGTGTTGGGGTTGGAGGCGACGCCGCCCATGCCCAGCTGAGGAACGCCCTTGAGCAGGCCGTCGGCGACATGTCCGTAGGCGGAAGCGACGGCGTCGAGAGGGCCGAGGACGGTCAGGACGCGGTCATGGACACCAGGGACAACCTTGCTGACGCCGGCACGAACACCAGTCTTGTCACGCAGCTCGGCGACATTCTGACCAGCCTTGCCAATGATGACGCCTGCTTCCTTAGAGGAGACGATGGCTCTTAGAGTGAGCTGGGCGACAGCATACTCGTCGTCGGTGCGGGGAGGAGCGTCGTCGGCATTGAGACGACCCATCGACTCGGTGACGTTCTCGAGGGACGTGTCGTGAGGCGAAACCATGTGCTCGTCGGAAGACATGTTGGAAATAGAGGTCTGCCGATTAATGGAGAGGGGTTGATAATTCGATCACGAGGTGATAGGCGGGGCGAGGACGGAGCGGGGTGAGGCGGTTGTGTGATGGAACGGGTAGACAAGGTGTCGAGCAAGGAAGAGAGGATCGAGAGAGACGAGGCGCGACTGGTTGTTCATTCACTTTAGCAGGCGCAAAACGCAGCAAGCAGCGCGACCCGCACTGGGCGCCTGCCACTTTGGCCAAGTACGTACGGGGTAAGAGCGGAGGGAGGAGGAAGGAGCAAGGTCCGAGAAGCGAAAAGGGTCGCAAAGGGTGGGAGACGCACAGAGAGGGCAGAAGGAGGCGCGAAGAGCAAGGGTGAGGGAAGAGAGAGGGATAGAGGTGGAGGGAGAAGAGTAGCGAGGTTCCTTTACAAAGCGCCGACGCGGGCAGAGCTCAACCCTCCGCTTGCAGCTGGGCGAGCTCGCAGGGTGGCGTGCACTGTCCGCATGTGATTGGCGGGCTGTCAACAACCTTCGCCCTGCCACATGTGGTGCTGCAAGCGTCGATGCTCGCCATGTGCACAAACAAGTTCAGACAACGAGGACTGTGAGCTCAAGTAGCTGTGTTTGATTCACTTTGAGACGGTCGCAATTTGCTACATACCGTTCGTATCTACTTTGCTGTCTATCCATAAGGCAGCTCTACTCGAAGGCTCTTCCTTGTGTACCTATCCGTGAAATGTTTGGTTGTGATCGGATCAGACAAGTCATAGGAGCGAGAACTTGGTCAAGTCAGTTTGTTGTCAAGTATTGCTCCTTGACACGGACAATCTATTTATGGGTTGAGCTGTATGATTTGACGAGATGAAGTATGGAAGTGATGTGTATGTCCAGCATCCATGACCCTGAATCCTGCTGGGCTAGGGTCATGGGTGAACGTGACTACAGGTTTCCGACCATATCTTGACAGAATGGGTGCTTAGCACTCGGGCATGTTGAACAAAGTCGATTGTTCGTTTGACCTTGATCAAGCAAGATGCGGAGCTTGGTGGAGAGTTGGCGGCGGGCGACGCAAGGGCCACAAAACCACCGGCTTGGCGTTTTGAAGAGCATTGTCCGCTGGGAATAATTCAGAGTCGCCTGCATTGCGACAGGGCCTATACGTACCACAAAGACCTGGGTCTGCCATACCAGCCTCATACAGCCTTCGCTATGTCGGTCCCGAGCAGACTCTTTTCGCAGGGCTTGCAGACCCGCCAGCCGAGCCTCCCACCAACCTTCCTCCTTCCATCGCTCTTCACTTCATCATTCTCGACATCCAGCCCGGTATTCGCTCGTCGCGACGGTAACAGGAACAGAGGTGTCTCTGCTCTCCGACGTACTGGTCTTCGTCCTCGCCAAACTCTTTCCGTCAAGGTCGAGAACCTCCCTAAGCCCGTCACCGACACGAAACAGCATTCTGAAATTGACGTTGACCCCGATCATGGGCTTTGGGGCTTCTTCAATCGCGACAGATACCCCTTTGCGACACCTTCGTACGACAACAGCCACGGCCGAGCTTGGACTGTAAGAGAACTGAGGACCAAGGACTTTGAGGATTTGCACAGGTTGTGGTGGGTGTGCGTCAAAGAGCGTAACAGACTCGCTACCGAGCAGTATGAGAGGGAAAGAGCAAAGGCTGGTTACGGCAAATATGAGGCAGAGGAGAGAGACTTGACCGTATGTACACGGCTACAACCGGCTACGGCAGAGATTCTAATGTCTTTACAGATCAAGCGAACCCAAAGGGCAATCAAGCACGTTCTGACCGAGCGCTGGTATGCTTGGGAAGATGCCCGTCTGCTTGCAGAGGCCGATCCGAGTGTAAACCTCTTCCCCAACCCAGGAGAACCATCTTACAACCCCCAGGAGAGCGCGTTCGAGGTTCGTTGACATACTGTGTAACTCGGGTTTGGCGACCTGTACTGACTTGGTGCCAGGAGTACGCGGAGTCGGAGGACACTCAGTCAGCAGTGCAAGATGTCCAAGTTCCTCCTCCAACTCAATCACAAATGCCCCCAGAGCAGATCAAGGCTCAGCCAGAGACGCGGGTGTAGGATGCAGCAGGGGCTATAACTATTTCTTAACCGAGTGTATTATGACAACTTGTACAACAAAAATTTGCAGAGAAACTTGAATGGACTGAAAGGCAATATAATAAATGGCAGCTAGAGGAATTATTGTGAGGCTTTGGCCAAGCCCCTGTTAATCTCTCGAACCGGACGTCACCAGGGCCAAGGGAGCTTCCGTCTCGCCCTCTCGAACAACTTCTTTACTTCCACCACTAGTCTACGATCTACCTTCTTCTTAAACACTCTAGTCATCTGTTCCTCGTCCAGATACGCCAAAATGGAGGATATCGCGCCCGAGTACGATGTCGTTGTGCTTGGCACAGGTATTCAACCCCGCATCCCAAGTCATAGCGGTCAAGAGCTGATCATGGCGGTATAGGTCTCACCGAATGTGTGCTCTCAGGGTCAGCGAGTTGTGCTTGCCAGAGCAGAAGACGTATATCTGACCTCTTTCCAGTGTTCTGAGTGTCAAGGGCAAGAAGGTCCTGCACATCGACCGCAACGACCACTATGGCGGGTGGGTACCCCTCTTTCTGCCTCTGTTTGCATATGCTAACCGCTCTGCAGCGAGGCTGCATCTATCAACATCGAAGCTGTATGAACGCTCTGATCTTGTCCTCTCTACTCCGAACTTGACGTTTTGCAGCTTTTCAAGAAGTACGGCAACGACAACGGCAGCGAGCCATGGAAGAAATACGGCCGTCCCAACGACTGGAACATCGACCTCGTCCCCAAGCTTCTCATGTCAAACGGCGAGCTCACCAACATTCTCGTCTCGACCGATGTCACTAGATATCTCGAGTTCAAGCAGATCGCCGGCAGCTACGTCCAGACCGGCTCCGGCTCCAAAGCCAACGTCGCAAAGGTCCCCTCTGATGCCGCCGAGGCCCTGCGCAGTCCTTTGATGGGTCTGTTTGAGAAGAGAAGAGCAAAGAAGTTTTTGGAGTTTGTCGGTGCTTACAAGGAGGAGGACCCTGCCACTCACAATGGTACACTCGAACATGCTTGATGGAACGAGGACTGGGGCTGACAAACTCGCTAGGCATGAACCTGAGCCAGGTCACCATGAAGGAGGTCTACGACAAGTTCGGCCTCGAAGCCACCACCAGGGACTTCATCGGACACAGCATGGCATTGTACACCACCGATGACTACCTCCAGCAGAAGGGCGCCGCCAAGGACGCTGTCGAGCGCATCCGACTTTACGTGAACTCGATGGCCAGATACGGAAAGTCGCCTTACATTTACCCCCTGTACGGTCTGGGTGAACTGCCTCAGGGCTTTGCTCGTCTCAGTGCCATTTACGGAGGTACTTACATGCTCAACACTGATGTCGACGAGGTTTTGTACGAGGGCGGCAAGGCTGTTGGCATCAAGGCGACCATGAAGGAGCGCGACCAAGAGGGCGAGGGCATGACTTTCACAACCAAGTGCGGCAAGATCTTGGCCGATCCCTCATACTTCCCCGACAAGGTCCGCCCCGTGGGCCACCTCTTGAAGGCCATCTGCATTCTCAACCACCCTCTCGAGAAGACGGACAACTCGGACTCTGCTCAACTCATCATTCCTCAATCGCAGATCGGAAGAAAGCACGGTGAGTGCACGCTGCGGCAAAAGAGACGAATTGGTGCTAACAAATGGCAGACGTCTACATTGCCATGGTCTCGTGGGCACACAACGTTGCACCCAAGGGTTACTACATCGCTATCGTCTCGACTATCGCCGAGGGCGACAGCAACCACCACCTTGAGCTGCAGGCTGGCTTCGACCGCCTTGGCAAGATCGAGGAGAAGTTCATGGGACCGCCAATCCCCATCTACGAGCCCCTCGAGAGCGGAGCCAGCGACAACATCTTCATCTCGAGAAGCTACGACGCAACTAGCCACTTCGAGACGACCACAGGTAAGGCGGCTGCTCAGGCTGACATGGATTTCACAAAAGCTTACGTGTGGATACAGACGACATCCGGGACATCTACAGAAGAGCAGAGGGCCACGAGTTGGTGGTCGAGGGCCTGCGCGAGGGCCAGAACTTGGTGGCGGACGAGTAAGGGCTTGTCATGTAGTAGAGATTGCATAATCAGCGGCAATGCCAGTTTTTGTTAAGCACACGACGTTTGGAATCACTTATTGTGCTTGAGAGGCCTTCGGGTCGACAAATGCTTGGACATGTGATGTAAAGCCGAGGGGCTCGGCAAAAGTTACCGTCGGACGAGTCGGTGGTAAACAATCGACATGGCTTTCTGTTTACCACTCTCACACACATTGGCCCAGCGCCAGCAACGACAGGATGAGGGTCATAGAAGTCATCATCGACGTGCGCATATCCAAGACAGTCCAGTCCAGTCCATCAGCAGCTGACCACACAACAGGGCTTCAAGTCGTATGCCGTGCGCACCGTCATCTCGGGATGGTGTGTCCAGACAGACCCGGCGCGTCGCAGAGGCACAATCACTGACTTTCGCAAAGGGACGAGAGCTTCAATTCGATTACCGGCCTGAACGGTAGTGGCAAGTCCAACATCCTCGACTCGATCTGTTTCGTTCTGGGAATCACCAACATGACGACCGTCCGCGCCCAAAACCTGCAGGTGCGCCTTCTCTTGTCCTCGTTGCTGTGTCTGCATGCGCCGGCATCCTAACCATCTATAGGACCTGATCTACAAGCGCGGCCAGGCAGGTGTCACCAAAGCCTCTGTAACCATAGTCTTCGACAACAAGGACAAGTCCAAGTCGCCCATCGGCTTTGAGGACTATCCCACCATTTCCGTCACCCGTCAGATTGTCCTGGGCGGCACATCCAAATACCTCATCAATGGACATCGCGCACAACAAACCACCGTTCAGAACCTCTTCCAATCCGTCCAGCTGAATATCAACAACCCCAACTTCCTCATCATGCAGGGTCGCATCACAAAGGTCTTGAACATGAAAAAGGAGGAAATCCTTGGAATGGTAGAAGAGGCCGCCGGCACCCGTATGTTTGAAGACCGGAGAGACAAGGCTTTCCGCACAATGGCAAAGAAAGAAATGAAGGTTCAAGAGATCATGGAGCTCTTGCGCGATGAGATTGAGCCCAAGCTGGAGAAGCTACGGCAGGAGAAGAGGGCTTTCCTCGACTTCCAACAAACCCAAAACGATCTGGAGCGCTTGACGAGACTCGTTGTAGCCTATGATTACCTCAAGAGCAAGGAGAAGCTGCGCGTGAGCGAAAAGGACTTGAGCGACAAGAGAGAAAGAGGCCTGTTCCTCGAAGCCAATGCGGAAAAGCTGAAGAATGAGATCGCCTTCTTGCAAGAAGACATGAACAAGGTCAAGGCAGCGAGGGATAAGGAGCTGAGAAAGGGCGGGAAGTTCCAGGCCCTCGAGGACAAGGTCAAGGAGCACTCTCACGAATTGGTCAGGTTGACCACTGTTCTGGATCTCAAAAAGTCAACCATCACCGAGGAAAATGAAAACCGCGCCAAAAGCCAGGCGACTGTCAAGGAACTCGAGAAACAACTGGAACAGAAATCGATTCTGCACAAGCAGTTGCAAGAGAGATACGATGCCGCCAACGCAGAGCTTCAGAAGCAGACAGATGAGGTTGAGAAAAAGGAAGAGCTTCTTCAGACTCTACAGACTGGTGTCGCTTCCAAAGAAGGCCAGGAGGGCGGCTACCAAGGACAGCTCCAGGACGCTCGTAACCGAGTCAGTGCAGCTGCTACTGAGCAAGAACAAGCCAAACTCAAAATTTCACATCTCGAGAAGCGTCTCAAAGAGGACGAGCCTCGTGCGAAGAAGGCCGAGAAGGAGAATGCTGGCTTGCTCAAAGAGCTTGATGTGCACCGCTCACATGCCAAGAAGCTGGAGGCAGAGCTGTCCAAGATTGGGTACGAACCGGGTCGAGAGGAAGCGATGAATTCGGAGCAGTCGAAACTGCAGCAACGGATTCGTGAGCTCAAGGAGCAAGCGGACGGCTTGAAGAGGAGAGTGGCCAACATCGACTTCAGCTATAGCGACCCGACACCCAATTTCGACCGCTCCAAGGTCAAGGGTCTTGTAGCACAACTTTTCACTCTCGACAAGAACTACACGCAAGCAGGAACCGCTCTTGAGATCTGTGCTGGAGGCCGCTTGTACAACGTCGTGGTTGATTCTGCGCAAACCGGCACACAGTTGCTACAGAACGGCAAGTTGAAGAAACGAGTGACCATCATTCCGTTGAACAAGATTGCAGCGTTCCGTGCTGCTTCCGAGGTAAGTTCGATGCAGTGATATGCCATCCCAGGCGATACTAATTTGGCGCAGAAAATCGGCGCAGCGCGTAACATCTCGGGCAACAAATGCGACCTTGCTCTGAATCTTATCGGATACGAAGAAGAGGTCAACGCCGCCATGGAATACGTTTTCGGAAACACTCTGATCTGCGAAGATGCCGACACAGCCAAAAGAGTTACTTTTGACCCAGCTGTCCGTATGAAGAGTGTGACCTTGGAAGGCGACGTCTATGATCCTTCAGGTACTTTGTCCGGAGGTAGCTCTCCAAAAAGCAGTGGTGTGCTGGTGACGCTGCAGCAGTTGAACGAAATCACCAGAGAATTGGATACAAGACAAGCTGCTCTGCACAAGTTGCAGACAATAATGACACAAGAAAAGCAAAAGCTTGATGCCGCGAGGCAACTCAAGCAGCAACTAGATCTCAAGGGACATGAAATCTCGCTCGCGGAGCAGCAGATCAACAGCAACTCTTCGTCGTCGGTAAGTTCATCACGCTTTCTAAATGGCAGGAACTAGCAGACTGACAAGGATACAGATCATCCAGGCCATCGCGGACACCAAAGCCAGCATTGTGGAATGGAAGCAAGGTATTGTCGAAGCCAAAGCACGACAAGATGAAGCAGCAAAGGACGTCAAGCGAATCGAAAAGGATATGAGCGACTTTAACAACAACAAAGATAGCAAACTCGTAGAGTTGCAGACTGCACTTGACAAGCTCAAGAAGTCACTAAGCAAGAACTCTGCTTCCATCAAGCCTCTGCAGCAGGAAATGAGAGAAGCTATGCTGGAGGCTGAGCAATGCGGCAGTGATTTGGCGGCTGCTCAAGAGCAGTTCCAAGACGCCGAGGTCAACCTCAAGACGCAGCAAGAGGAGCTGAATGGGTTGATGGCTGAGGGCAAGGCGGTCAAAGACGCCCATGACTATGCTCAGGCACAACTGGACGACGAGCGCAAGAAGCTGTCCGGATACGATACCGAGCTCGCAGACTTGGAAGCAGCTTCACGATCGAAGTCGGCACAAATCACCGAGGAGAGTCTGGAAGCACAAAAGCTGGGTCACCAGATCGAGAACTTTTCCAAGCAAAAACAAGCAGCACGACAGACATTGCAGACCATGGAAGCCGAGCACGAATGGATCGCCGAAGAGGTCGAAGCTTTTGGCCGTCCCAACACGCCCTACGATTTCAGCGGAATGAACATGACCGAAAGCAAGCGATCACTCGCCGGCCTGACCGAGCGCTTCCAAGGCATGAAGAAGAAGATCAACCCCAAGGTCATGAACATGATCGATAGTGTGGAAAAGAAGGAAACATCATTGAAGAACATGATGCGCACCGTCATCCGCGACAAGAAGAAGATTGAAGAGACAATCGCACAGCTAGACGAGTACAAAAAGGAAGCGCTGCACAAGACGTGGAGCAAGGTCAACGTCGACTTTGGCAACATCTTCAACGAACTGCTGCCGGGCGGCAACACGGCCAAACTCGACCCCCCCGAGGACAGCGGCGACATCTCCAAGGGCCTCGAAGTCAAAGTGTGCCTGGGCAAGGTGTGGAAGCAATCACTGACCGAGCTGTCGGGCGGCCAGCGCTCCCTCATCGCCCTGTCGCTCATCCTCGCGCTGCTGCAGTACTCGCCCGCGCCCATGTACATCCTCGACGAGGTGGACGCGGCGCTGGACCTGTCGCACACGCAAAACATCGGCCGCCTGATCAAGACGCGCTTCAAGGGCTCGCAGTTCATCGTCGTCAGCCTCAAGGACGGCATGTTCCAGAACGCCAACCGCATCTTCCGGACCAGGTTCGCCGACGGCACGTCCGTGGTCCAGGTGCTCACGCCCGCGGATCTGAAGTAATAAGCGCGAGCCGTCCGTCCAGACGCTTCGTACGCACCCCTTGTTTTCGTATTCCTTTCCGTTCTCTTCATGTTTCTCCACTTTACTGGCGATTTGGTTGTGGAGGCCCGGTCTCGTTTTGGCGTTGTGTTCTGTTCTGATTGATGGGGGGGGGGGGGGGGGGGGGGGGGGGGGGGTT